>CM067376.1:32921956-33521956 GCA_034510155.1 Eucriotettix oculatus
GTGAAACTTTATATAAGCCATAAAAAGATTACTTTACGATGTGGTTCACTGTGTACTTTTTTTCCTGTCTCCATCTTCATTTTCCATGTATTTTAAACAAAGAACAAGAAAAGACACATCACTCAGGTCATGTAAATGTTACCAGATCATTTCCTCTGTTCCTGGGATAATTATTTTCGTTTTTAATGTAACTGCAATCCCCTTTGTGTATTTTTGCTAATTAACTTAGTTACGTTTTCAAAGTTTCCTAAGTACTTACACGAATCGGTAATGCAACAGTGATGTAAATAAACTACTATGGTAAAGCTTGTGTTAACACACTCACCACTTGTTCCTTTTTTTTCTTCTGAGTGTGTGTGTTTGACGCTTTACAAATCCAATTTAACTACTTTACTATTTGCATATGTGTCACTTAGAAAATTAAATATACAAATGTAACGACGATAAAATGTAATTAAAAATTCAGGAACTCAAATCCATTAGTTTGAAATATTTATTTCAATAATTAAGTTATGCAATACAGTTTTACATAATTGATTAATAAGAGGAATGTTCAATACGTAATGCCTCCTTTCTTCTTCTTAAATAATAAGTATTGAAAATGGCGCGATTTCTCAAACATAATTCTCCAATCTACTGCGGTAACAACTTCCTAAGTCAGCAGGTGGCAAAATAGCTGACATTGGCGGACGTATCAGAAAGCGTTCTGTGATTGAATTTTTAAATGTGGAAAGTTAAACGCCCATTATAATTGATGAAAGGCTGAAAAAAATATGTATGGTGAAGCAAGAGTGGATGTCAGAAGTGTTCTGCGATGGATGCGTCGCTGTAACTAAGCTGAAGGCTCAATCACCGTTGGCTGACGAAAAGCGACATTCAACGAGTCGTATAAATGAGATAATTTACTAGGTTCTTAAAAACTGATAAGCAGGCTGGTATCTTCATGACGTTGTACTGTCTTCAGCTAAATAATAATTAAAAGAAAATAAAGGACAATCGGTAAGAACCTAAAATTATTTGAGACTACTCTAAACTGACAGAAACGAAGGGTTGGGGTGAGTTGGGGTGGGGGTTTTCATTTTATTCTTCAACTAATCCCTTTCGACATTTCTCATTACAACAGGTTTTTAGGCCGATGCCTGGGACATTTTGGATAATATTGAATACCTCTGCAGCTTGTATTGAAGATTAATAATAATAGGGTGCAGAAATTATACATACTTTGTAATGTATTAATTACGCGAAGTGAAACTTTAAGTTTGTTCATGTGCGTTTCCTGGCTGTGTGGGTGGCACTCGCATTTCTTAGGATAAAAGAATGACCCTTCTGGCTGAATGAGGGAGAGGGCCCATTCACGAAAAATAGGGGTCGCCGTGAATAATTACAGGGCAGCTTTGGGCGAAAATGAAAGTTCCGTGAAATATTTGGAATCTCACGCAGAAATGCAAAACACATGCAGTATTTAGACCTAGCAGGTTGAAAATTTTCCTATTGGCTGCAATTGTTAAAGAGAAAGCCAATAGAAGTCTGTCGAGGATAACAGCTTATTGGTGATTTGGAATTATGTAGCTTCCCACCGAGGTTACATGGGAAGGGATTTTGAGACGGAGAAGACAGAAGTTGTTTGTAGACGGAAGACAGTTGATGCGAAAGATAAGCCGCTGAGAGAAGGAAATAAGGGAGTCTACACCGGATTTGTCTACGAGATTCAGCCCGGACGGTAATGAACAGATGTCATCCGCCGATGCAGACGCAGAAACTTCGCGGGTATAGTTGCATTGAATTAGAAAAGAGTTCACATTTGCCAGGTCCATTGCCATTATCAATCTAAATTTCTTCTCAGTTCACCCCACAGATTATCCTGAAGCAAATTTATTGTTTTTAATGCTTTTAGTTTGAAATTTGGTAAATACTATTGATGATCTTGCTGAAATATTTTATTTATATTAAATTAAGAATTTAAAAATTAAATTAGTCATTTCTTTTCAATAATAAATCCACATCATTACATAAATACATTATTATATTATAATTAAATAAATTAAGAAATTATCATTATAAAATGTCCAACAACGTGGGTAGTATCCTATTATAATAATACAGAAATTAGTAAATAAAATTCAACCCAAACACCCTTCTCAAGTAATTATCATTACAACTAATTTTACCTCCACGACTAAACAATTTGTGGTCCACTAAGTTGTGCGATTCCAAGCGGTCATGAAATCACTTAATTTTAGTTAGTAATTTTCCTACTTCTTTGTGTGAATACAGTTGTGACTGTAAACGGTCACTCTTTATATTTGTAAAATGAGTGCAAAGAGGCAACGTTCTGTGAAAACACATTTCTGTCACCTGTAAAACCTTGGGAAGGATTTGTGATGAGAAAGAGGTTTTACTCTTTGAATTTTCATTTTTTAGCCTTGTTGCGTCCGAGTAATGTATTTCAACGACTTGCACATCCGGGTTAAACCTCACTGTACATCGGGGTAAGTAGAAAGTTCTAACAGATGTTGGCCGGGGGAAGGAGAGACGGGAAGAGCAGATGACAAGTCTGTGTGGGAGAGGAAATACCGTGTCAGGAACAAAACCTGTTGTACAAGAAAGAGAGTTCATACAGAGCTTTATTATCTATAAAGGCAACAAATAAAATTACAGAGAAATTAAATCGAGAACTAAAAATGGATATTTTAATGTAACGTTTGTTTCGTCCCTTACGCGTGTAATAAATTAATGGGCCAACAAATGTGCCAAACTGATTGCCAGTTTTCGAGAAAGCAAATATCTCCCGCGGGTAATTGGGAAAGGCGTGGGACGAGTATAGAGAGTCCGATCTCCCTTAGGTAGAGATTTCCCAGCGTTACATTTACGAAAAATTCGATGACAATCCCTAGAAACTATTTTGACCCTTCCGCATCACCATTTCCGTCCACTACTATGTTATTAAAGGGAGAAGGATGATCCTGTGGTATCGTGTTTCTTAAAGGTGTACTTATTTATTTATAAACGTCCTTTCTAGATATTTTATTCCAGTATTCTTCAATATCCTTAATAGTGTGTTCCAGTTCACATTATCCAGCGCTTTTTCTAAATCTACAAATTCCATGAACGTAGGTCGGTTTTTTCGTATCCTGTCTTCTGAAATTAATCTCAAAGTCAATGTTGGTTCTCTTATCCCGATATACTTCCTAAAACCAAACTGATCTTCTCCTAACTCGCATTCTATTTGACGTTCAATTCTCCTATATACTATTTTAGTTAATATTTGGTATGCTTGGGATACTAAACTAATTGTTCGTTGCTCTTCGCATCTCTCAGCCCCAGCCTTCTTCGGTAATAATTGAAAAATAAATCTACTCAAATCGTTACTTTGTGAACGGAAGTTTGTTTTTTTAAAAAACATTTCAACTATACTAATAGTGAAATGGCCGTAATTCTAAACTATTATCGTTAAGACATTGCTCCTATTCAGTGCTAGTTTGGCTTCTTATTTTTTAACATTGTATCTGTTTTGTTCTATTTGGTCCGTTGTTGTCGTGTAACAGATCACTCGTTATTGCAACCGTACACTCTCGGTTTTGCAAACAGACCTTCGGACAGGCAATTTCCTGTTTCCTGCCAGACTCACTACACATCTCTCTGTCTCTCCCTCTCTCCCCCTGACATGAAGGTTGCGGTGCCCGACGAAAGTTTAATACCCTCTGTTCCCCCCTCCCCCCACCCCCACTATAGGTACGAAGACTCGCATGAGGTCGAGGAACCAAATCGGGAATGGAATTAATCCAAAAACGTGTATCGTTAGTATTTTACACGTCGGAATCGTATAATTTTACGGGATTTCGTCTGTGCAAGGTTGTCCATTACGAAAGTTTTGAATTAAGGTTCTGATATGTAAGGGCACCTGAAGTGGGGTTTCGGTTTTCTATATTCTGGGATTGGTTATTGGAACAGTCGGTCATCTACCCCTAAACCTGGTCCATAATTGTAGAAAGTAATTCTAGCTCACTGCAGAGCTTACTACTGTCACCGTCAAAATAGTAGAGTACTGACTTTGGAGCCTTACTGTACCCATTTGGAATGACCTACGCTATTGTAAAAGGTCTCATTTTACGCAGAATTTAATTTCATTTATAATATGGAAACTAAATAAATTTTAAGGACATTTTATACGTGTAGTTTGGCGAAAAAACTGAAAGGAGTCAGGGTCTTTTTTTTTGTCTTTCTTTCATATTTCTCGATTTTGATAACTCATAGATTTCAAACTGTTGCTTTAAATGGTCTGAAAAATTATCAAACGACATTGAAAACCCTCCCAAACCTATTGGCAAAGTTTTAATCAGCTGTGTGTCTTACGTTTTTCTAAATTAATTAATTAGTGGGCCTCTACTAACTCTTTGACGGCGCATCGCAATAAAGAGGAACAAAGTTTTTCTTGTAGACATTTAAGTCTTTTGTATGTTGTTGTTGTTGTGGTATTCAGTCATTAAGACTCCATGTTAAACATTCCTGCGCAAGCCTTTTCATTTCCTCATAACTACATCAACCAACATCCTCCCTAATCTGCATGGATTCCTGTAAGGCAAGGATGCAGTCTGTCGTCCATGCTTTTTAACTTATATATATTTATACAGAACAGGCGATGAAGAACGTTAAAACGGAATATGGAAAAGGAATCATACTGCAAGGAGAAGAAATAAAAACCTTACGCTTTACCGACGATATTGTAGTATTAGGGGAGTCACAAGAATGCTTAGAAACAATAAATGGCACGATCGTGATCCTAGAAGAAGAGTACAACATGACCAGTTGAAGGACAGAATACCTCAACAACAGTCACCCCTGAGTTCATTGAAAATATAATAACTACGGTATCATCTATTTGTGATCGCATCAGTGTAAAGTTTTTTACTCGTAGTCGGTTTAGAACAGATCCCGCTATCATACACTTCGGAGCCATTTGCTCTACCTTCCACATCCTCCCTTTTTCAATAACCCCTTCCTATGCTTTTATAGGACAGTTGCCTGTTTTAGAATTATCCTCATGTATCCTGTTAACCAAAAAAAATTGTCTACCTTGCTGTACCTTCCGCATCCCCCCCCCCCCCACCTTCGTATGCTATTAAAGGGGAGTTGCGTGTTTAAGGATCAGCCTCATGTGGCTTTTTAACAAAATAAATAAATAAAAATGAGCAACTCGGGCAGCAATTAAGTATACTTCTAAATATTTATATAAATATCTTCTGAACTCTTCAAAGTAACGATATAAAATATACACGAAAACTAAAGTTCAAATTCCTGTTGCGATCCTTGCAAGTTTCACTGAACCGTTTCGAAGCATGAACAGATCAGGAGTATAGGCACCCCGCATTCTTTTTAATATTTTAACGCACGTGAAGGAAAGAAATATTGACGTAGAGTGAATATGTATATACATATTAATATCATTATCGAAGTGAAATATTCACTAATATTTAAGTTAAATTGCCTTTTTTAAAATCCTCAAATTTTCCTTTTAATACTTTGAGCTATTTCGGAGCCCATTCGAGACATACGGCAGACAGACACTTCAATTTTATTTATTGTTGTACACTGTAAATTGGTACGCCCGAACGTGGGATTAATTTAAATTTCACAAAATAGACCTCAATCTGAGTAAGTTTTAAATATTACCAAATAGACGTTCAACTGAGGGGCGGAGAATATTTAAATGTTCCATCGTAATTACTATTTCATTCGTTCAGCTTTAAGGTCGGACAAGCATCGCCTTGCTCTACACCAGAAAAGTATTCACAATACCGGGATAATTTTATACAACATCCTTCCGCCAGAGGTTAAAAATAGTACCTACAAAAGCTTCGTGAAGCAGAGTAAAACTATTCTTTTAAATGGCGCGTTTTACTCGGTACAGGATTTTCTTAATCGTCCTTCTAGTATTTAAATCAAGGTTCCTGCAAAAAGTGTTGAATGAGCTGCCTTATAAAATAGCACATCACATATCTTTAAAATTTCTATTCAGTTTTTTCTGCTCTTTTGTTTGTTTGTTTCATGTATTGCCTGGAGCTACGACAGAGGGAAGGACAGTTTCCTGGTCGCAGATCTCCAAGTAGTTAAAACTCCATCGCGTGTTCCTAAGTGTGTGCTTGTTTGTGTTTCCCAGTGTGTGTCAGTGTTGTGTTTATATTGACTTTTGTCTATATACATTTTCTTTTACTAATTTATTTTTAGTTTATTTGTCTTTAATTATGTACTTTATTTTGTTCATTTTTAATTTTTAATGTATGACGTATCCCATTTCCTCAATCGAGGATTAATGGAAACAACAATAAATCAAAATCTAAACCTATTGAGTGAATCCTCTCTTATTCGCGTTCCCTGCCCCGCAAAGCAGACAGACACTCGACGGGGAAACCGTTCCAGCTAATTAATCCGGTGTGATAATTGGTTACATCTAAATTTATGCTGCAGAAGCTAATGAGGATATATTTAGGGTCTGTAAGAGTATCACTTTCCTCAACTAACGAGTCGCTGTAATGCGGATCCGTACATTCAACAGATCGCGTAACTCGGAAGGCGTCCAAGGCTCCGTAAATAGCCTTTACCTGACCTTTATCAAGTCCAACTTGCACACATTTCCCCTACACGATGCACTAATAATAAAACAACGATTACGTCAAAGAATATTATCTTCTAGCGATTAAACTAAATTTTGCGTTAGTAACGAAAGATAAATTGTAATATCTAAAACACACACACTTCCACGAAAAAAATTCACACCGAAAATTATATCGTCGATCTTGCAATTGTCAACAAAAACATTAAATTATAATAATTAAAATATTTTGTCCTATTTATCATCCTCTTATATTTCCCGAAATTTGTACTGCAGAACATAACTGGGCAAAAGTGGCCGTGAAATATGTCATGTTAAATAGCGATGTTGTTGTGGTATTCAGTCCTAAGACTGTTCTGATGCAACGCTCCATGCTAACCTATCCTGCGCAGGCCTTTTCATTTACTCATAACTAGCACAACCGCCCTAATCTGCTTAGCGTATTTCATCCTTGGCCTCCCTCTTCTATTCTTATCCCACACCCTTTCCACTAATGCTAATTTTACAAGACCCTCGTGTCTGAAAACGTGGCCTATTAATGTATCCCTTCTCTTGGTCAATGTCCTCCATATTTTTCCCTCTTCCCCTATTCTGCTCAGGACTTTCTCGTTACTGATTCTGTCCACCCATCTGATTTTCTGCATTTGCCTACAACACATTTCACTGGCTTGTATTCTTTTTCTTTCTGCAACTCCTATCGTCCACTTTTCGCACCCATATAACGCCACGCTCCATACGAACACTTTTATCAACGATTTCCTAATATTCACACGTAAATGCTTTTTCGCGAAAGCCTTCCTTGCCTGTGCTATCCTACTCTTTATGTCTACTATACTTCTACCATCCCTAGTTATTACGCTTCCCAAGTAGCAGAATTCCTTAACTTCCGTCAAAATATCCCTTCCCAATCTAACGCCTTTTGTTATTCCACTGTTTCCATACTACACTCCATTACCTTGGTTTTCCCTCTATTAATACTCATATTGAACTCTTTTTCCAGGACTACGTTCATGTCATTTATTATGGTTTCCAAGTCTTATTCTCATTCCCCTAATATTACAATATCGTCGGCAAAGCGTAAGGTTTTTATTTCTTCTTCTTTCAGTATGATTCCTTTTCCATATTCCGTTTTAACTTTCTTCATCCCTGTTCTATATATAAGTTAAACAGTGTGGGTGACAGACTGCATTCTTATCTTACTCCTTTCTTGATTACGGCATCCTTTTCTTGGTCTTCTATTCTAATTACTGCGATAATCCATAAAAATAGAATATACAAGCAAATGAATTGTAAACAATATTTTCCGTTGTGTTTTTATTCACTTTCCAAGGATTTGAAGGTTCTGTATTGCAACTTTATAATACAATCACATAGCCGCGCCACATTGTCTCCAATTAAACATGGAGAATTCCCCCTCTATTGTGTCTCTCTGACGATGTCACACTCTTACGCATACTGAAAAATTCGCATAATTTTTTTCAACTATAATTCATTTCCTCCGCGATTGTGCTAGGAGTATTTTACCCCATCCCAATAATTTTTTCTACTTAGTTTTGTAGCAATTTGTCCACTTGTTTAAGGTTGTGTCAATAAAATACAAACTTACGTCCGTTGTCATTATTAAGCTCTATTGACACAATATTCTCTCCGGTCCTATTTCTTCAAATTGGATATTATTTTACTGATTAATTTAAGATAATTCTAAACTAACGTTAAAATTATACAAGATTAATAATGTTGTAATACATTTCTTAACTCCACTTTATTTCCTTCTAAAGATAAAAATATATATATTCACATACGAGTTTAGTGCGAAGATTTCCCGTTCTCTCTCTCTCTCTCTCTCTCTCTCTATATATATATATATATATATATATAAAATTTTATTTATTTATTGCGAAGTTTATAATATACTTCCAGTGATTAGTGTAGTTACAGTAAAAGCGGTGACGTCATCTCTCCTCCAAACGAATCATTATTCGTTTATCCTATTTATTTTCAATTAAATTACTTACATTTTATTATATTTATTTTACTACATTGAATATTATACTTCATATTTTAAAATTTTTTATGTATTCAAAACACATATTTATTTTGTAATTTATAAGTTCAGCTACCTGAAGAAAATCAAAATTTAAAATAATTAAACTTGTTTGCTGACATATCATGCCGTATTTTTGTTTACTAATAAACTTAATGTCAGAAAAATGATTTTTGAATAACATCGCAGAGGACTTAAAAATAATATACTAGTAGTTGTAGGTAAGGGTTATCAGAATTATTATTATTTACATTCTGATTTGGTAGCCCTATATTATAATTTATGAGATTCGTGACTATAATACCAAGATAGGTTAAAAATATTTTTATTTGCATTTATTTATGATCCGCTTAGCAAATATTTTTCAAAGAATAGTGGAACCATTTTATACGATAAGGTAAAATATTTTTTGTATATATTTTCGTGAATAAATTCTGGTCGTATAGATCGAATTCTGTTTCATGTGAAACAATGCGACTCTAAATATGGGGAAAAAAGAAAAGGAAGTACCTATGAAATGTGTCATGTAAAACGGCGATGCTAAATAAGACGAAAATATATTAACCAACGTATTTAAAAACGTTGAAAATGGAACTAAATGTGACTAATTGTAATAGATTCATAAAAACAGAAGCAAAGAGTCACAGAAATTATGAGTCTCTTTGTATTTTCTCTCTGTCTTTAGTATTTCAATTTTGACAATAATTCATCTTTGGAATGGTGAGCAGCGTTATTATTTGAAAGTAATGCGCGCTTAGAATATTAATGTATTAATTGTGTAGCAGCCGGGGTTATTGGCTGCGTGGTGCAGGAGTACCAACGACTGGAAGTTTTCCTCCCATTTCGAGATTGTTGACGTGAGCAAGATTAAACGGGAAGGTCTAAGATTGCACTCAAAATTACCAGGACTTAATGCAAGACTAATATTAGTTAATCTCCGATCTGTTGCCCTAAATTTTAAATGTTTATCCTTCTCCTCCTCTCTCTGGAGATTAATGCGCGTGCATAATATTTGCATCTTATTTACTCCTCAATATGGTCGGGACTTGTAGACGTCGTAGACTTTGATCCAACTAAAATCACATATCATACGTCGCAGGAAGAAAGGAAAGACGTTCAATAGAGAAGAATAAAAGTCAAAGCTAAGAAGAAAGACAACACCCCACAGAGCCCGGAGGCCCTAGTTAACCCTTGGCTACCTTTCTCTAGCGTCCGCATCGCCCCTTTTCAATTCCCTTCCTATGCTATTAAAGGGGAGTTGCCTGTTTCAGGATCACCCTCATGTAGCCTGTTAACCCCCCAAAAAAAGGAATGGGACTTACGTTCGGGGATGCAAAGATGTTGTTGCTGTAGTATTCAGTCTGATGCAACCTGCCATGCTATCCTATATTGCGCCAGCCTTTTCATTTCCGCTTAGCTGCCACATACAACATTCTCTCAAATATTCTCAGCGTATTCCATACTTGGCCTCCCTCTCCTTTAATTACCCTGCACGCTTCCATTCTAACGCTAATTTCAAAAGATCCTCTGGCCACCAACGTAGCCTACTATTCGATCGCTTCTGTTGGTCAACGTCCTCCATTTGGTTCGCTCTTCCCCTATTCTGCTTATAACTTCCCCGTTAGTTATTCTATCCACCCATTTGATTTTCAGCATTCTCCTATAGCATCACATTTATAAATCTTCTATTGTTTTCCTTTCTGCAACTCCTACCGTCCACGTTTCGTACCCATATAATACCACACTCCATACTAACATTTTCAACAACGATTTCCTAATATTCACACTTATATTGCCCGTAAGTAAACTCCTCTTTATTACGAAAGCCTTCCTTGCCTGTGCTATCCTACTCGTAATGTCTGCTATACTTCTGCCCAAATAACAGAATTCCTTAACTTCCTTCAAAATTCCCTTCCCAATCTAACACCCTCTTGGTTTGTTTCCCATACTACCCTCCATTCTTCGTTTTCCCTCTATTAATCCTCATATTGAACTCTTTTTTCCAAATATCACGTTCAAACCATTTGTTGTGCTATATTTTTTCTGACTCCCCTAATACTACAATATCATCGGCAAACCGTAGGGTTTATATTTCTTTATACAAAGATATTACAAAACAACGAGTAAACAGTACTGTTTAATAACGCATCGCATATTGAATTTAAGAGTGAATTGTCTTGTTTTACGTTTACAGAAAATTTACCAGGTATAATATAAACCATTTCTGAAATAAGTGTTCCTAAAATTAAAGGAGTGATATACTTACGGGCAATGTTTAGCGACATGACAATGTCTATAACTTGGAAAATTGAAATTTAGCTTTATGTTTCTTAATTCTAGTTGACAAGCCCGCTTAGTCTGACCAATAAAAGTAAATGACTGATTATTTCATGTAATTTTGCAAACAACATTATGACTATCCTGAGTATTATGAAACTTTTTAAGTTACTTAACAAGATAAGAGAAAGAATTACAAATACAATAAATAATTAATCTGCCTTAATTTATAAATACTTCAGAATTTCTTAAAACTATTGTACAACGTTTTGAGGTAATTTTATTCACAAATTTTTTAAAACGTTGTTTAATTTTTAAAAGAAACCTTAAACTGTTTATAAAATTAAGACCGATTAATTTTAGTATTTTATTTGTAAATCTTTGGTTGTAAGACTTTTTTGAAGTTTTTATAGTATTATGGCTTTTTTAATTACATTTAAATAAACTACAAAAAAATTCGAATGTTTCAAAGAATCTATAACACAAAGAACAAACATATTTGAAAACTACAGAGATATTGAATTCTTCGAATAACAGTTTTAATGAAGTAAATAAATGATCACAACAAGGAGAAACAAAACAATTGTTTGAGATATCTTTTTGATGGACAAGATTTTTCGTACTGTTATAAATTAAATTAATTGTGTCGTTATTGAGTTTTATAAGAAAATCAAAAGGATAAAAATGGCTACCAGTGTTTTGAAAACTTAATTAATGTTACCAGAATTATGACGACTACTTTTTCTGATTGGTTTGATGATTAAATAAAAATTAGAATATTCTGTCGGAAGAAGTATGTTGGGGAAATCCTTCGATCTATATAATGACGTTACATTAAGTAGCTCATGTAAAGAAAGACGACAAATTGACTTCGTTCGCCTTCATAATTTTCAACGTCCATCATGTTGAGAGACTCGCTGAATAAAAAGCACTCGTCTTACATGTTAAGGACGAGACGTTGAGGATGATGGAAGAAGATCCCGCAGATATTGTGCTCAGACGATGATTTAATAACACCTGCATTCCCCGAAGCGAACGTCGTCGTCCACTTACAAATTACCTTACCGTCACCAGATAAAAGATGCAAGAACCATCACGAATCAAATCTTATCTTATTTTACATGGCTAAAAGAATTGGAAATAAAGACTCTTCACTGTCTTTTTCAATTTAAATTCCACCCTGCGGCGGCCTTGCTTTCTACAGAAAAGACGAAAAAAAGAACGTGAGGGAAGGAGAGTAAAATGCTGGTACTTTTAAATGTAAATACGGAAACGAAATATTTTCTGCTCTCTTTATGTTGCAACAATTATCTTATCTTCAAGCTATTAATTGATTTTCAGAATTCTTTATGGGGAATGTGTGGAGAGTATGAATGACGACACCAGACGTTTCGCTATGGGTGTATGCATCCGACTCGTAAGAAACATACGTAAAAATATTGTTGGTTTTGCTCCACGAAACTTACAAACTATATTTTTCCATTACATTGAAGTATTAAAACCTCCCCCTCGAATTACAATGAACTACCTACTAGAACATATCTTGTGGTATACAAATTTCAATAAATTGATATGGGGGTTACTTCATCTTGTAAAGTACGTGCAGAATTTGGCGGTACGGAATCAAAGGCAAGCTGCGTGAGGGAAGTTGAGGTTATAGAAATAAATGTAAAAATTCAATATCATTCAATTTTTACAATAATTTTTCATTTTAAAAATAATATTATATCGCCCCTATTCATTACAATTTCAATTTAATTGAATAATGTTGTGAAACCAAATTTTCCGAATTCCAGAACATATTGGGTCATTGCACTTCAGGTATCGCAGGGTCGTGGCAGAACAAATCTCCATGCTATCAGTCTTCTGTGAAGGGACGAAAATGCCGCCCATAAACCAGCCTCAGGGTTACAAATACTTCCATAAGATAATCTAATATGTCAAAATATTAGCACGCACGAATATTTTCCTCTAGAAGTGATAATATCCTTGAGGTGCACTTTCGAGTTGTCCGATATTGCAGACTGTGAGTGTGAGCAATTACTCCGCATTGGCCAGAGTCGTGGATACTTTGGATCTGGAAGGAACAAAACAAGATGTTAAGTAATTGTTGAGTAACTCATTATAAAAACTTACGTATCAATGTAATGATATTATGGATGTACAGTGCCCCAGGTGGAGGATTGTAAACTTGTAGGTCACATGACTTGTACACAACACAACTAGTTCAGAGGCTTTCGGAGACGATAAAGATAATTATTTCCGTAAGGTCCAAAGCTCCTTGATTGATGTGTTGACGAATAATTGCATTTATGTAGTTGGGAAAGTTATGATGGACTAAAATAAGAAAGGTCTTTATTGATGTTAAGCTATTACTAATTTTTTAATACCTTATGTTAATGTTAATATTTTAATACCTTATGTTATTGTCTATATTAGTTTATACATTACAAAGTTTAGTCGATTTGGGCACATATTTAAAATAAATTCCTTTTTGAAAAGTTCTTAATTCATTAAAAGCTCAATAAATCTTTATGTTTTTGCTGGACTTGACCTATCTACAGCAACTGTTGTTATTGTGGTATTCAGTCCTAAGACTTGTCTGATACCATCCTCCATGCTAACCTATGTTGCGCAAGCCTTTTCATTTCCTTATAAATATAAAAACCCACATCTTGCCTCATCTGCTAAGCGTATTCGATTCTTGGCCTCCCTCTCCTGTTCTTACCCCACATACTTCCCACTTATGCTTGTAAAATACAAGACCCTCGTGTCTTAAAACATGGCCTATTAATCTATCCCTTCTCTTAGTCAACGTCCTCCATATTGTTCGCTTTTCCCCTATTCTCTTAAAAACGTCTATCTACCCATCTGATTTTCAGCATTCGCCTATAGCACCACATTTCGAAGGTTTCTATTCTTTTCCTTTCCTCAACTCCTATCGTCCACGTTTCGCACCCATAGAACGCCACGCTCCATACGATGATTTTTAGCAATGATTTCCTAATATTCACACTTATATTACCCGTAAGTAAATCCCTTTTCCTTGCCTGTGCTATCCTACTCTTTATGTCTACTACACTTCTGCCATCCCTAGTTATTACGCTTCCCAAGTAGCATAATTCCTTAACTTCCGTCAAAATATCACTTCCCTATCTAACACCCTTTGTTATTCCACTGTTTCCCATACTACACTCCATTACCTTGGTTTTGCCTCCATTAATCCTCATATTGCACTCTTCCTCCAGGACAGTTACAGCAATTGTAACCTATGCGTAAATTCGGCTCTGAAAAAGGTCCACCCAAATGTTTCCCGTTACAGCAACAACAACGATAATTTAAATGCTCCTGTCTCAGATAATGCAGGTTGGACTCGGTAGCTCTATTGACCAGACGACGATGACGACGGTTACAATAATAATAATAATCTGTGACCCGTGTGACCTGGACGGAAAACGGCTCTAAACGCTATGATCGCAACACCACCTGTTCGCCATTTTGGGGCCGCGCGAGAGGGGGACGAACGGACGCCATTTGCTGAAACAGAGCGTGAAATGGCAGGCTCTGGTATTTGCAGCACAGCCCGCAGACAGTTTGCGTGCTGTAATATCGCTAAAAGGACGACGACGACTATGACGACTGTAATATCGTGTCTAGCTGCACTATAATCGAACTGGCTAATTCCATTATAAATGACGTCATCGCCCACAAGCCTGCTAACAACGTACGTAGAAACATCTCATTGCCTGACCAATAATAAATATTCTAAAATTTTATAGACGAAATTAACCTGTTGGGTTCCACCTTAAGAAGAATGAGGCTTGTGTTCTTTTACGCCTTCCTGAAACCATTTCTAAAAATCATAACCTATATTCAAAAAATTTTAATACTATTTTATTCAGTAATTATGGCATCAGGACAATCAACAGATTTAAATGGTAGAGTTGTTGCTGTTGTGGTATTCAGTCGTAGGACTGGTCTAATACAAACCTCCATGCTGGTCTTTTCATTTCCGCATAACTAACACATCCCACATCCTCCCTATCCTGCATAGCGTATTCCATTCTTGGCCACCCTCTTATGTTCTTGCCCCACACATTTCCCTCTAATGCCAATTTTACAAGACCCTCATGTCTTAAAACCCCGCCAATTAATCTATCCCTTCTCTTCCTCAACGTCCTCAAAATTGTTTTCCCTTCCCCTATTCTGCTTAGAACTTCCTCGTTAGTGATTCTATCCACCCATCTGATTTTCAGTATTCTCTTACAGCACCACATTTCAAAGGCTTCTATACTTTTCCTTTTTGCAACTCCTACCGTCCACGTTTCGAACCCATATAACGCCACTTTTCCATACTAACATTTTTAGCAATTATTTTTTAATATTCACACTTATATTACCCGTAAGTAAATTCCTTTTCTTCACAAAAGCCTTCCTTCCCTGTGTTATCCTACTCTACTTATTGCGATGCCCAATTAGCAGAATTCCTAACCTTCCTTCAAAATATCCCTTCCAAATCTAATACCCTTTATTATTCAACTGTTTGTGATACTACACTCCATTACATTGGTTTTCCCTCTATTAATCCTTTCTCCAGGACTCCTTTCATGCCATTTTTTATGGCTTCCAAGTCTTCTTCTGATTACCCTTAATATTACAATATCTTCGGCAAAGCGTAAGGTTTTCATTTCTTCTCTTCATTTTTTTTCATCTCCTGTTCAATGTATAAGTTAAAAAGGATGGGCGACAGACTGTTTCTATGTCTTACTCCTTTCTTGATTTTCAATTGTAACTACTGCTGACTGCTCTCTATAGATATTATGGTTAAATATTCTTTCTCGAAATGTTATCATTTTGTCATAATATTAACTTAATTGTGTGTTCTAGTTGACATTATCAAAGTCTTTTTCTAAATCTACAAAATTCCATAAACGTAGGCCTGGTTTTCAATTATCCTGTCTTCTAAAATAAGACGCAGAGTCAATACTGCTTCCCTTGTCCGTACATTCTTCCTAAAAACGAACTGATCTTCTGTTAACTCGCATTGTATTTGTCGTTCCATCCTCTTTTCTACCATAGTCGTTAGTATTTTACACGCAACGATCAGAGAAGCCTGTGGGAGTTTCTCTCGCAGGCGCTTCCCCCCAGAGTGACTGCGGGGCTCGCCTGAATATGTCGGGAATGCCTCGCACTCTCTCTGGGATTTCATTCAATGTTCTCACGTGCCGAGACACTTTCACCTATTTTAGGAGGTATATGTGTTGGGGTCGAAGACCTTGGGCATAAGGCAAGAGTTGTCCGCTGATCCCATTAGATCACTCAGCCAACTCCCTCCCAAAACCGTTGGAGACACGGAGAAGGGGAATGCTGCGACCCCACAGTAAACTCGTCTCCCGTCATTCGGAAGGACGTGAGAATAGTACCAAATGCCCGACCTACCTGATTCAGGTTTTCAAGAGTTTTCCTTGCATCTCTTTAGGTGAACCACCGGGTAGGATCCTTAAACAATAGCCCGGGGGCCCTAGTCAACCCTTGGCTACCTTGCTCTACCTTCCATATTCCCCCTTTCGAATTCCCTTCCTATGCTATTAAAGGGGAGTTGCCTGTTTCGGGATCACCGTCATGTAGCCTGTTTACCCAAAATACAGTCTTTTGACCAAATTTAATAACTCCTTGAAGGGATTGTCCTGTGCTGTTCGCATAAGTCAGCACCATTCTTCTTCGGTATCGATATAATTATGTTCTTACAGCCTATTGTAGGGTATTGCGCCGGAAATTCCACTCCTAGCGAAAACAAATATTGCGCTTGAAGAATGAATGTTGGTTGGAATCGCAAAAAGGAAGCGCAAGGGAGAGGATCATCATTAGCCCCCCTCCCCCTTCCACTTCTTTGCTTTATATCTTTTGAAAGATCGTTGGCGAGTCATCAAAGCTTGGTATTGCTAAACCCCGTCAACGACTTTGCAATTTAAATTTTCCACCCTACGCACTTGACTTAGTCATGAACCACCCATCATGATGTAAAAATTTAGTGATTGACTTCATCGTCTATTTGTCCCGAGGGGGACGACTGCCGTTATTAGCAACCGCTGGAACAATTTCGTTCGTTACTGCGTCCCCTCTGGGCTCTGGAGGGAGAGTAAAATTGTATGTTCAGGGGATCGAACCCTCTCTCTCTCTCCCAACCCTTACCGTCAGCAGGGTCCTGGTGCAGTAATGATGTCGTAATGGCTGTATTCTCCCGCGGCCACTATGATCGCCGTCGGCCGGCCATCTGGTGTTGCCTTTCCCAGTTTCAACACGATATTTCCATCACTTTCTCAACCATTTCTCCGTTTGAATGTCAAATGATTCAGAGTTCCGATAAGCAGGTCTCTGAAAACATAGACTCTTAAATACAGTGCTTTAAAGCAATGAATATGAATAATAATAATAATAATAAACAATTATGCATAAATTACTACATTATACATAATCTCAACAGAATACAGGCAGCAGTAATTAGAATAGAAGATCAAGAAAGGAGTAAAGCAAGGATGCAGTCTGTCGTCCATGTTGTTTAACTTACATATAGAACAGGCGATGAAGAATCTTAAAACGGAATATGGAAAAGGAATCATTTTGCTAAATAAGAAATAAAAACCTTACGCTTTGCCGACGATATTGTAAATTTATAGTAATCAGAAGAATACTTGGATACCATAATAAATGGCATGAACGGAGTCCTGGAGAAAGAGTTCAACATGAAGATTAATAGAGAAACAACCAAGGTAATGGAGTGTAGCTTGGGAAAAAGTGGAATAACAAAGGGTTTTAGATTGTGAAAGGATATTTTGACATAAGTTAAGGAATTCTGCTACTCGGGAAGCGTAATAACTAGGGATGGTAGAAGTATAGTAGACATAAAGAGTAGGATAGCACAGGCAAGGAAGGCTTTCGCGAAAAAGAGAAATTTACTTACGGGTAATATAAGTGTGAATATTAGGAAATCGTTGTTAAAAATGTTCGTATGGAGCGTGACGTTATATGGGTGCGAAACGTGGACGATAGGAGTTGGGGAAAGGAACCGAATAGAAGCCTTTGAAATGTGGTGCTATAGGTGAACGCTGAAAATCCGATGGGTGGATAGAGTAAGTAAATAGTAAGTTCTAAACAGAATTGGGGAAATATGGACAATATGGGGGGCGATGAACAAGAGAAGGGATAGATTATTAAGACACGTTTACAGACACGAGGGCGATAGGAGTTGCATTAGAGGGAAGTGTGTAGGTTAAGAACAGAAGAGGGAAGTCAAGGATGAAATATGCTACGTCTATTACGGAGGATTTGTGATGTGGTGGTTATTTGGAAATGAAAAGGCTTGCGCAAGAATAGCTCGCATGGAGTGCCGCATTAGACCATCTAAATGCGCATAAATTTTGCAATTTAAAAACATGTTTTCCATTTAAAAATCATTTCATTACATATTACCCAATTAAATCCATTATAAATTTATTTTTAGTTCTTGTACAAGTCTCAAATGAGAGACGAAATCTTGTAATGTTTAATATTTGAAATTTAAAAAACTGACAAAGAGACTGGATTAACTCAATTATTGTATAATTTAACGTTCAGATAACGTATTTAATTGTAATTACCCTGCCATAATTATTTAGTCAACCCATATTTAATAATTTTCAGAATAATTTGAATATCACCAAAATCTTCTGCATGAGTACTTGTTTAATGGTAATAAAAACTTTCGTCCTATAAATATTGTTTCTGTCCAATCGCTACAAAATATAGATTTTAAATTTGAACCCTAAAAAAACACCAAATATGCGGAATATGTTGGTTTTTCAAAATTAAGTACTTATTTACGTTGAACATTAAATTGCTAATCGATATTTGATTGGCAATATGCTGTGTGGGACATTTCAATATAAGTTTTAATTATAAAATGTGTGGAATATTACCGAACACAATTTCCTCATACTCGGATTGAGGGGAAGTAAATAAATTCTTTTCAATATATATTGAAGGTAATGTAATGGTCCTACACATCTCGCAGGACTTTTGGCGTTGCGGAGTCAAAAGAGGCAATAAAACCCAGACATCACGTCGCGCCTGCGGTGTTTCTCAATTTTGGTGAGATATGGCGTCGTCGACTGGTGTATTTCTCCAAGTGTAACCATAAATGTTTTTGGTTAATAACCATCCCTGCCACCTTGGTGACATAGACTAAAGAAGTGGGGAGTGGGGGAGATTTTAAAAAGGCTGTCAGAGAGATTTTGGACAGATTCCGAGAGAGTTGGCAAGACAGATTTGGTGAGAGATTTCCAGCAGATCATCGGCATTATTGGACAGATGGTCCAAGAAAAGAAAGAATAGCGGCGGCAACTCTGAGGAGGAAATCGCAACGAGGAAGGTGCTGGAATATTCATTAAGCTGACAGGGTAAATTACACCTGTAACCTTTCTGCTGATTTCCTATAGTACCAGGTCCGAGTAGAAGTTGTGAAAAATATTTTTATCTATGAGATGGCCCATAATATACGACCCTGAGTGTGGAGTTAGGAAATTGTTATTTTTAAGAATATAATGAGTATCTATTTCAATGTAAATATATTTGTAGTTTTAATTACGAAATAAATGTAATTATGAATGTAAATTTGTTTTGGATCAAGTAAATTGTTTTCTTATTCTTATTATAAAAGTTCATTTTTAATAGATAAATATCGCACTTAAATAATTAAAATCCCCCTATTTATAACTGTAAACGTGGCAAAGGAGCATTCAGAACCGAAACGGAGAATTGCTCGTGACTGTTAAATAGGGATGATGTAAAAGCTACAAGGCTGGAACACCCACATTTTAATATTGCCACATAATACCATAAAGTGGGAGGAGGAGGAAGAGAAGGAAAAAAACAGCTATTTTCAATTAGCAGAGTTGTAAAAATTCTGTTCCCCGTGCTTCACCTCTTCCTCCCCTCCTCGTCTCGGCCGCGTCACTTTGTTAGTTTCCGCCGGTCACAATAGTTGTAACAACGATTTCTATTTTGCCTGTTAATGACGTTTTTCCCTTCCAGTGAGCGACCACACACATGTAAAAAAAACAGAACACACGAGCTTGTTTATATTATTATTCGAGCGGGGGCAACCCTTGCTCTGCCGCCGCCTCTGGTAATTATCGGGTAGTTATTTTTTTTTGTGGCGGCATTTTAGTTCATACAATGGACGGTTATAATTGAAAAACATTCATTTGACATTATTACCTAAAGTAGTTGACGTATATAGGAGGGTATGAGTATTTATTTAGTTTAGCGGCGAATTGAGTTCAAGGGAGGGGGGAGACGCGTGGGCGTTGTTGTTTTTCACCCCCGCTGTTGGGTTGCATTTGGGTTGGCTAAATCATTGTGGCAGGGTAATTAAAATACATTAATTAGATTTTTTCTCAAATTCAGTTAAATTTGCAGGTGTTGGAGACAGACAGACTGAGATGAAGGTGGCGTGAGAGTGAGAGGGTAGAGTGAGGTAGTTCAGAAGAGGGAGAGAGAAACAGGGGTGAATGAACTTGGTAAATTTGGGGTTCGTCCGGTGTAAAGTCAGAGAAATTATAACGTGTAACGGCTTCAATTAACAAACCGTATGTAACAGATATCGTTGACCCAAATTGTAAGCTTAAGCGGGAAATTGCAGCCCCGACAGATTCCATTATGAAACTACTCTACAGTCATAGTGAATAAATATGACCGTGAAATTAACACTTCCAGTAATTTGGTCGACTTCACTTATCACTCAAATAATTGATTAATATGATTGTAATGACCCGTAAAATATTTTAAGGGTCTCTTTTCGCGGAAACGGGCAAAAAAATTTTTGAGAGCAGAAGATTAACCTGGGAATATTCTTCAGTAACTCAATCCGTGGGCTTGAGATACGCACGACGTTTCGGGAGCTAAAACATCGTCATTATCTGTTCAAGATGATTCTGAAAGACGAATCATTGTTAAAAAAAAGGTTTATGGGTCCCTTTCCCTCGAAAAGCGCTATAAGATAAAAAAATTGAAATTTTCATGTCAGATATAGAACAGGCGATGAAGAATGTTAAAACGGAATATGGAAAAAGTATCATATTTCAAGGAGAATAAATAAAACTCTGCGGTTTGCCGATGATATTGTTGTGTTAGGGGAGTCGAAAACATAATAAATTGCATGAACGTGGTCCTGGAGGAAGAGTACAACTTGAGGAATAATAGGGGGTAAATCAAGTTAATGAAGTGTATTATCGGAAATAGTGGAATAACAGAGGGCCTATACATAACCTCTACTGAAGGCAATCAGCTGAAATTATAAATGAAAATCAGGAAAAGAAAGCAGAAATCAAGAAAGAAGTAAGACAAGGATGCAGTCTCTCCCCCATGCTATATGAGGTACATATAAAACATACTAAAATACACTGAAGCAGAATTATTGTACAATCCATCTTAAATTATTAGTTATAAATCAAGAAATTCAAAAATTTTCTATAAAACAAAAATAAATTAATTAATATTTAAAACTAGCTGGGGACCCGGCGTTGCCTGGTTATTTATTTATATTATCCCGCTACATTATTCTTGGTCAACATATAACTAAACCGACATCGAAAACGTGACAATATGAACCTCAAATATATTCCCAGTTTCTCAAGAGAGTCCAAAATATCCCCAGCACTATAGGAGGAATACATATATTTTCAATATTCGAAGAGAATAAAAATTTTCCCCTCTCACTGCTTAAATTTGTACTTAAATAGCATATTAAATATGATAATCCTGTGGTGTGGTCCCGGGTTTGAATCCTGGCATGGTCGCGAAAACCGGGATTCAGACTGTTGGAGGATCGATACACTGACCACGTGCCACTCCAAACTCGGAATGTGTCTAGCAAGATGGCAGTCCGCAGTCGACTCGGTAGGCCCAGGCCCTCAATGGGCTGTATAGCCATGGAAAAAGAAAAAAAGGATATAATATAACACACCACCTCAGATTACACTTGTTTCGACACAAAACTAGATATTTTCCTTTTTATTTTCATATTAGCAATTACTAAATTTGAAAATTTCCTGACAAAAGAAATAAAACCAATTTATGCATACATCATAGACAACGATCCAAATAAGTTCATTTTTCTCAGCTTGCTGCAACAATATATAGTAAGTGGAATGAATGATATAGGACTTAAACTTGCAGTTGGTTTACACGCAGCGGAAATTCCAAAAAATCTCCCCAAAGAATTAATATTTTTATTTATATTCGTATTATGTTAAAATCTTCTGTAATATATCGAAATTAAATATGCATGAATATTTAAATTAAATCTTCTTTCATTCAACCCACAAATTTTCATTGAAATCCGTTGAGCCGTTTCGGAGCCTATTCGAGACAAGCATACGGACAGACAGTGAGACAGATACTTCAATTTTATTGGCATAGACTGTAATTGTAATAAACCATGTATTCTACTTCCTCACACACAGATCATACAGGTTAAAAAATACGAAGAAGAGTCTAATGAAAAAACTAATTTTGATACATAAAATCGAAAGCGGGCGTAAATACCGGCGCCGGAACTAGCAACGTATAACAGACACGAACAACGTTTGGTGATTCGATTTTTTGTTAAAGTGGAGATATGAAACCTATAGAAATTTATAGCAGAATGTAGGTTCAAAACTAGGATGCCTGTTTGTCACACAAGCAAGTGTATGAATTAATCGGAAGTAATGGTGTGATGTTGTTAGCCGTCAGTAAGGAAGATTACGAGTAACATACGAAAGCCTCCTCAAAAATCCTCTACGATCTGCCCGTAGAATGGAAACGACGTTGCTATCGACAGGTGTTGTACTGCAACATGACAATGCGCGGCCACATACAGCTCCTGTCAAGGTCGCAGTATTGCGGTTTAAATGTCCGCCATAATCGCCCGACCTTGCCCCAAATGATATGCACATGTTTGGAACCCTAAAAAAAGTACTTTCTGGGACGAATTTTTATTCCGATAGTGAGATGCGCCAGGCGTTGCACGAGCGGTTGTACCGTCTCCTAAAAGAACTTCTTTCTTCAGTAACCCAGGTACTTTGGAAACGTTGGCAGACATGCTTTGTGCATGGAGGAGACAATTTCAAAAAATGATGCATATTTGTTGTATAAGTGCACTTCAAATAATTTTTAAAAAAATAATTAAGGTTTTCATTTGGCACTCCCTCCTCACTTTCAGGGTAACATTGGCAAGTCAGGGCTTTCAGACTCCTCTTCATCACAAGAAGCAGATAAGTAAACAAAATACTGGATTTTTTCATAAAAAATATACTTCACATGAGACAAAAATATCGCTCTGTCTAAGGAATTACAGTACGACGAACATAGTATGAGAAATGGGGTCTATGAGATGGGTAAAACCCGATAATGTAATGTTGATCTGGTTGTTCAAAAGTCTATTTCGAACCTACCCAACTGTTCCTTCTCTCTGCAGAAAACAAGGACTTTGGTTTTGATTTCACCCTCATGTAGTTTATTTATTTACTGCTGATTTATTCTAATGCCTATCTTTACTCTGCCGTACAAAGGAGAAGTTTAGTAAGACTAAAATTTTTTTTTGAGAAATCAAGGGATAAAGATTGTTGAGCTTCGACATTTCCATAAATCCCTGATCTCTTTAAAAATGGTTTTATCCGTTCCAAAGAATGTGAATTTGTCTTAATAAATGAATTATAATTCGTGAAATATTTTCAAATGACAAAAAGTATTTCTTACTACCCTTGTACTTTGGACAACGTGAAAAAGTTATTATGAATAGTAATGTATTATGGTTGGTATTGTGTTCATTTAAAATAAATGGAAAAATCGACCAGTCAGCTCTATGAAGATGTGAAAATTGAGGGATATGACTCAGGATGGTTGTCAGTTTTAAACAAAAATCTGTTCAAAAGAGAAGGAGGGGGGAAACAACAGGAAGTAGATACACTGTCGTCATTTGGCAAAGTTACTAGCTCATTTTTCATCTTTCTGGGAACATAACGAGAACCATCTCATTGCAATTTCTGGAACGTGGACAAAACCTTGCCATGCCAACTTCATTGCGGTGGCAAAATCCGTCGAAAGAGGTCGTCCTGTAGCGTTCCCGCGCGTGCTGACTTTGCCAGTTTAATTGGAGGAGTCGGTAGAAAGAAGAAGACGAATAGTTAACGTTCTTTTGTAGTAAAAGGCTACATGTGGATGTTCCTGAAATAGACAACTTCCTTTTAATAGCACAGGAAGGGAATTGAAAAGGGGGAAAATGGAAGGTAGAGTAAAGTAGCCAAGGGTCGACCGGAGCCCCCGCATCCTACCCAGTGATTCTCCGAAAGCCCTGTTGTTGTTGTGGTGGTGGTATTCAGACCTAAGGCTGGTTTTTCATTATTACTAGCAAACACACATCCGCCCTAATCTGCTTAGCGTATTCTATCCTTGGTCTCCATCTTCTGTTCTTACCCCACACACTTCCCTCTAATGCTAATTTTACAAGATCCTCGTGTCTTAAAACGTGGCCTATTAATCTATCCCTTCTCTTAGTCAACGTCCTCCGTATTGTTCGCTTTTCCCCTATTCTCTTAAGAACTTCTATCTACCCATCTGCTTTTCAGCATTCCCTATAGCACCACATTTCAAAGACTTCTATCATTTTCCTTTCCCCAACTCCGATCGTCCACGTTTCTCACCTATATAACGCCACATTCCATACGAACATTTTTAGCACCGATTTCCCAATATTCAGACATTATATTACCCGTAAGTAAATCCCTCTTTTTCGCGAAAGCCTTCCTTGCCTGTGCTATCCTACTCTTTATGTCTACTACACTTCTACCATCCCTAGTTATTACGCTTCCCAAGTAGCAGAATTCCTTAACTTCCGTCAAAATATCCCAACACCCTTTGTTATTCCACTGTTTCCCGGAATTCACTCCATTATCTTGGTTTTCCCTCTATTAATCCTCATATTGAACTCTTTCTGCAGGACTCCGTTCATGCCTATTATTAAGGTTTCCAAGTCTTCTTCTGACTTCCGTAACACTACAATATCGTCGGCAAAGCGTAATGTTTTCATTTATTCTCCTTGCAGTTTTGATTCCTTTTCCATATTCCGTTTTATTCTTCTTCATCGCTTGTTCTATAGGTAACTTAAACAGCATATGCAACAGGGGGCATCCTTCTATTACTCCTTTCTTGATTACGGCTTTATTTTCTTCATCTTCTATAAATTTTAATTTGATAGTGATATTCTATTCGTTTTATAAGTTATCTCGTTTCTTAAGATAAAATTTAATTTTGGAGGTATTTTTAATTTTTATTTTTATTATTCGTTTATTAACTTTTTATTATTAATCTCTGGATATTATAAATTATTGTTTTAATATTTTTCTGTAGGCTTTGAATTAGCCATTAGAAGTGTTTCTTATTTTAAAAAAATTATTTGATTGATTTGTATTATAAGGATTTAGATTTAAAATATATTTATTAATACAGATTTAATTAGTATATTTTTGTTATTGATATTTGATATATTATTGAAAGGAACTCGGCAACTATATTTCCGTTTGTTTATCAAAAACATCTCTGCAGAAATGTGGACTCGAGTTCGTTTCTAGTATTTTCTGTTTCGAGAATGTTCTGTTTCTGGAATATTACAAGAATATGTAAATTGTACTCGACCCCGAAACGGAGTCAGTCTTTAGCAGTGCGAACCTCTGTACAGCACTTCGTTGTTAGATAAACATCTATAACTTCTAGCTGTGTGTGTGTGTGTTATTGTATCTCACGATCCTTCAGAAACGTTACAATAATCCATCGTTTTCTGTATGTATGAGCTTATTTCAGGTGCCAGTAGATTTATTGACTCGATTAAGATACACAGTCATCATGGCGGTGTTTATGACGTCATCAAGTCTGGTGCGTGAAAAGGTTAATTTTCAAGAAAATGTGACTTTCTCGCTGATGGTTTATTCGCGTGTTGACCAAAATATTACCGTCGAATTAAATACTGTAGGGGACTAATTTAAATAAATTCACGGGCATCGCCAAGCACCCAGCTTGTCTTTAATAAACGCTGAAAAATTAATTGGAATTGAGCCTATATTTAATAATTTTTGTAAAAATTATCTAACGCATCCGTCATATCATGTCGGACGTTTTTAATATTTGGATGTTGTTATTAAAATGTTCAAAAATTTATTTCTCGTAATAAAAATATATTTTTGAAAAATTCCAGGTTCTTATTACTTATTCCTTACGTTACCGACATTGAAAGTTCTGCAGTTTATTAATTTTATATTAAGTGTATTGTATATATTAATTTCATTACATTGAGGGGCGTTTAAATTTATCCAGGCTGTAAATGGGTCGTTATTAGGGGATGTTTAAGAATCAAGGTCCTAAATAATGGTTAAAGTTTCACCCGCCTCCTTATTTTTACGAAAGACTAACTTATTCCCTAAAAGAGAATAATCATTTCTTGTTATTTGTGAAATATTTTCAGTGAATGATTTAATACTGCCGTCCAAAGTAGAAAGACAGCTAGTAAAAAATTTTCGAATTTTGAAAATATTTCACAGATAAATGTATTATAATTACTTTAAAAAGACAAATTCACATTTCTTTGTACGGATAAAGGCATTTTCAAAGAAATAAAGGATTTATATAAACGTCGAAGCTCAAACTAACTTTATCCCTTTATTTCTCAAAAGTATATCTTTAGACTTACTGTCTTTCTCCTTTGGACGGTAGAATAGCGCTCCTTACTGTAATATCAATCAGAGAAATTCACAAAGATCTTATACGTTAAACATCAATTCAGTTATCTCTGACTAGTAATATCTCAGAGAGATAAACCTTAAAGATATCGATAACTGTGTCGACACGTTTCATATTAGAGCTGTAACACGTAGAGAACGGAAAAACATGCAAGTGTTAACGTGTGAAACCTCTGCACCAATTTTTAGCTGGCAATAAATAAAGAATGGCGCCGTATTAGGATGAGAAAAGCTAAAGTGCTGCGGGTTTGCCTTACTTACAGGGTGCGGAGGAGGAATGAAAATAGAAGTCCAAAAAAACTGTTATATATATATATATATAACTATTTATAGTGTATCAACAGTGTTCTCAAATCACACCCAAAACTATAATGTTTAAAACATCTACGTTTAATGTAGAATAATTAAATCAATAAATAATAACGTTTAAAACATCTACGTTTAATGTAGAATAAATAAATGAATAAATAATCAGACAAAAAAATAAAGAAATGAATATCACGCAACGTTTTAGCAATCCTGAATTTTATTTCACTGACGAAAGGAACAAAGACTGCAGACGCTATGTCACATAAAAGGAAACGGGCAAGACTTTGTGCACATAACAAAGAACCAGTCTGAAGAAATATGAACGGTTCTCTTTTACCTCCCACTTATTTTTCTAAAAGGGATCAATCGTGCAAGATTAGACAAAGGAGAACCGATATAGGATTTTTTATTTATAAATAGACCAATTCGGGACTAGAATAGTCTACCTGCTAACAAAGTAAATGATACTAAAGGGGTTATTTAAAAATTATTTAACAAGTTATTTTAAATTTTAAAAAAATAATAATTTTCTTTATATAAAAACCTATTTCTTTAGAGGGTCCTGGGCACTATTACAATTATACATATAAAGGAGAATTACTGTTTAAGTACCAAGGGGGTTCTCAAGGTTAATTACTGGGGTAACAACGTGAATCAGAGACTTTACGTTCTTTCGTGAAGAACCTGCTCTATCTTCTGGGCGAATCCGGAACTTCCGCGTAGTAGAGTTTTCCTCCTTCACTCTCCTGCTTTCTTTGTCCGGTTGTGGATTTGCCGTCGGTCGACCAAAAAGACTCTGGGCCTGGTACTGCTCGGCGATTTAGGAAAACTCAGTTTTCCTCCTCCTTCACTCCAAACTCTAATACAGGTACTTCCGTAAAAACTTCTGAAGATTTCACCCGGGTTATATCTTTTCTAAAATACAACGTTTCGACACGCTGACTGGGCTATCGTCTTCAGGTAACTAATGAAACGTATTTTACAAGTGATATAACCCAGGTGAAATCCCGAGAACTTTTTATTCAGTCCATTCACAGGAAAGCCTACATTCTCCATGTACTTCCACTTTCTTTCAACTTACAAGCAAGTCCCTGCCCGCTCTTCCTTCTAACTAAAGAGCAACAATTCTCACCTCCTTTGTTCGCCTCCCTTTCAATTCTCGATCAACACCGACTTAATAATTGTTCCTTTCTTCTTCTCTCCTACTTCTTCTGTTTCCCGTTCCCCTCCACCTCCGAGAAACACTGACTTCTTCCCTGCTTCCTCGTCCTTTCAACGTTTCTCCTCATTTTTCGTCTTCTCACTTCCCAGGTAAAATCTTTTCCCCTTCTCCAATCTTAAACGCCACCCCACATGACGTGACTTCATCAACATTTATCCGTCCTTCGTTCAGCGCGGGAATTTAAGCGCTGACGAAGACAATAGTGTCCTTGTGAAACTTCTCAAGATGAACGCCCCTTCAGCAAAACAACCCTAATCTCTTGTAGCTGCAGGCAGACGCGTTTTCCACCCGATACCTTGGCGCCTGGACTTTCCATCTCTCACCTGCCTGTCTCGGAATGTTCTAACTGAATGTTGATCGATTAAAATCTAAATATGTAAATAAAATTAGGGAGGAGACCTACTGCCCTACAACATGCAGACTATAGGACTGCCCATTGTGTTTGAAAACTTAAAAAAAATATTCATGATGTAGATTAGTATAATAATAGTAATAGGGTTAATATTGAGAAAATTGAGTGAATTGAAGTGGAAAATGAGGTAATATTTTAAAAACGGTATAGACTTTTATATATTAAATACTTTAGTAATTTCATTGTAGAGACGTGCAAGGGAACAGGTGCAGAGAACTGTAAGATACCATTACTATTATATATATATATATATATAGAAACATGTAAGTTACATCTCCGTCCCAGAAGGCAGTAAAGTCTACCTTAAAACGGCTATACTGAATTGTAGGGCGTCTTTTAAGATTTACCGACATGGAAGGCATTTTTAGTGGAGTTTTTTTTTGGTTAACAGGCTACATGAGGGTGATCCTGAAACAGGCAACTCCCCTTTAATAGCATAGGAAGGGAATTAGTGCCGCGCGCACAGTGGATGTTTTTGTGTTGCTCGAACCGACTGCGAGAGTTATTTTGAATATGGTGAAGGACTAAAATGTTGATTTTGAGTGTCGCCGGCGATACGTGACGGGGGAGGGAGTTGTATTTCTGGTTCCTCGAGCATCTTGAAACCACGTGTAGAAGTGGAGGGTCTCGAACAAGCCACAGAATTGGGTGGTGAGATGGCGACTCGGAGGTGGAATTCGTTTTGATTATTTTACTGCGAAGAAAAGTTATATTGATTCTAGAGAATTTGCCTTAAGGTTTGAAAGATTGACTTGATTGTTTAATGACCGCGCCTGGGAACGACTTATATCTCTTGGCTCGATTTAATTTTTTCTTGTTTTAAAATTAATTGTTTTGGTAATTTTTATTTAAACAAATTACCTGGCGCCTTTATTTTATCTATTTAACGGGAGTGGATAGCTGAAGCGAAGCCGAGGCAGAGAAGCGTAAACCCAGTTAACGCTACAATATACAGTTTAATTGGGTGTAATGAAGTGGTATGTTGCTTTTTTATTTTTATCTTATTTTATTTTCTACCCCTATTTTCTTATATAACTTTTGCACTTTTAATTTGTGTATTTGTGAAATTTAAAAAAGGGACAGTATCATATCTATTACGTCATCCATTCAAGAACCGTTTTTTCTTTCAGAATCCTTAATCCGCTTCATTCAATTCTTTTCTAAAGGCACTGCAAAAACTGTAACTCGTCAGCATTTTCATGCTATCCTCCCTACGTTTACCAAACAAGCGTGGTTCTCATTGTGCATTCTTAAAATTCTATTACAATAATCGCTGCTTTTAATATTCCACAAAGATAGTAAAGTCTGATATAGCTCTATACATTCTAAAATAAAATTTCCTTGTGTCGTGTTTATTCGTAACCATTTCATGTTTTCATGCGTGACATTACAACTAATTATACAAAATTTAGTTTGAATATTAGAAGAACAATTATAAAGCGTACTAAGATAAAAGGGATGGTATTAATGCTAAAGTAGAAACGCCAACGTAGAAGATGTTGATTCAAAAATGGAAATTCATAACCTCAAAAAACACTTCAGGACAAAGAAGAAAAATTTTCATCTCACTTTTTATATCACATCCTCTTTTTCCTTGGCTCTACAGCCCAAAATGTTAATTATAATATTTTACTAAGCAACACTTTTGCAGGAAAATTATTTCATCAGATAAGAGAACAAGAGCGTTGTGTTATATAGTGCGAAACGTGGACGATAGGAGCTGGGGAAAGGAAAAGAATAGCAGCCTTTGAAATGTGGTGTTATAGGCGAATGCTGAAAATTAGACGGATGGATAAAGTAACTAACCAGGAAGTTCTAAACACAATAGGGGAAAAGCGAAAAATATGGAGGACGTTGGCTAAGAGAAGGATTAATAGGCCACGTTTTAAGACACGGGGGTCTTGTAAAATTAGCATTAGAGGGACGTGTGTGGGGTAAGAACAAAGGGGGAGGCCAAGGATAGAATACGCTAAGCAGATTAGAGTGGATGTGGTTGTGCTAGTTATGAGGAAATGAAAAGGCATGCGCAAGATAGGTTAGCATGTAGGGTTGCATCAGACCAGACTTCCACAACAATTCCACAACACCAACAAGGGTAAATAAGTAAAAACTACTGTACTGGATAAAACACTGGCGCCTATCAATACAATATTCATATACTTATTTCCAAAACTCTTGTAGTTATCGTTATTTACCTCTTGAGGAAGATTATTTATGCCTTAGACACGTAATGTAAAATTATATTTCTCTTGTATCTACGAATATTTCTCGTTCTGAGAACTAAGACAGGAAGTAAGCTAAAACGTCCTCTTCATCAGTTCTTTTCTATCTGTGTACGAACGTTGGACCTCAGCTTCCCGTGACTTGCATTCCCCATTTAAGGACTTTGTTATAAATAATATTAACTTCTCCCTCTACTGCTAAGCTAAAACTCCGCCTTAATACATGTATGACCTAGACCTGTTCCCTACCAGGCCTGGATAATAAATTAATTTAATTGGCCATCCCTTCTCCTTACGATTCCTGCGTCCTAGAAGCTTATTGGTACGACTTCATATAAAAGGTTCAGATTTTTTTTAACTAAGTAAGTTTCCTTGTAACATTCTGACGCCGTCTCTATACCACTCCGAGCTCTGATTTTCTTCCTGTATTTTTCTTAATAATAGGCTGTAATTTTTAAGAAAAATCCCTTTTTAATTCTTCTTGAACTAACGCCTTATAATTTCACCAACCTAGCTTGTTCTCCGAACCCTTCTGAAGTTATCGTTTTATTTTTTTATGAATTACTTAATTCTAATTCAGGCTGGAAATATTTCAAATTAGAAATATTTCTGGTGGCAGCGGAATTTAAACCTACCTATATTCCAATTATATTTCAGACAGGTGGAAGCAGAACTTACCTACTATGCTGTGTGAGGAGACTCTTCCATCGCCAAAGTGGATTGGGGTTTAAATAGAACTGATTTTTTGTATGTGAAGAGTTTAATTTTTTATGTATATTTTATGCATTGAATTTTTAGGTTAATAAATTTTGAAATATTTTCGAAAACGTTTGATTGAAGAGTTTAATTGACTAGGCTATAAACTGCACAGCAAATTACGGGCATTTACGGCATTGCCTGTGTTTGGATGGTTTGGTTTGCCTCCGGGAACGTTTCCCATTTGCAGCAGGGACCACAAAAGCACGCACTGATTGTTAAGTACTCGCGGGGAACAAAGAGCTCGACGATGTTGGTGCCATTAGTCGGGGCGAGGCTGGCAGCCCTGCGGAATCCCGGCGTCCCGTGACGTCACAGGCGCCCCACTTGCCGACACGTGGCGTCGTCCCGGTCGATATCCCTGACCCGGGCGCCCGTTGTTTACCCCCTCGTTCCCGTTCCCGTTCCCGGGTTCCCTCCAAGGCCACGCCAGGCCCGGCCTTCGATCCACTGCACTCCCGGAATTCCCCACACACGCAGCGGGAGGAAGAAGAAAAACTGTACACGGAACTCAAGCCAAAACAAAAATCTAATTATGAAATGAGGCTAGTTAAAAGCCCTCATCTTGCTACTGAAATTTAATTGAAATTTGAAGGCGAAAAATTACGGCCAAAATTAGTCAACATTAAAATTATTTATTTTTTAAAATTATAATAAAAATGATTGATGAAAGGCGTAAATATAAAAACACGAGAGATGAAAATAGTAAAGAGCAGTACAGACGCTTGAAGAATGAGATAGATAGGAAGTGCAAATCAGGCAAAGAGGCTTGGCTACAAGAGAAATGCAAAGCAGTTGAAGATTTCGTGGTGAAAGCGAAAATAGACGCAGCTTATAGGAACATCAAAGAAACATTCGGCGAGAGGAAAAATATTAGCAAGTACATCAAGAGAGCGGATGGGAAGCCAATTCTGGATAAAGAAGAAAAAGCAGAAAGATGGAAGCAATATCTAGAAGAGCTGTATAATGGTTGAAATCTAGATCAGTTAGTAATAGAAGAAGAAGACGAGGTGGATGATGAAGAATTGGGGGACAACGTTTTAAGGTCAGAGTTTGATAAGGCGCTGAAAGACCTGAGTTATGGTAAAGCGCTAGGAATTGATAACATTCCAGCAGAGTTGATAAGAGCATCGGGGGAAGAAGCAATATCATGACAGTTCAATATAGTTTTCAAAATATACGAAACAGGAAGAAAACCAGTAAAAACATAATTATACCCATACCGAAGAACGCTGGGGCTGATAGATTCGAACAGCACAGAACAGTTCAGAAAAGGACTGCTAATTTCGTGTGAGTAGATGCCAGGCAATGGGAACGAAAGGGTTGAAAAACTAGGATGTGGAGAAAGCAAGGCTGTATCTGCTATTCAAAGCTTATACTGGGAAAGACCATGGACTGTAATTATCTCCAAAATGCAAAAGCCCAATTATTTAGGTTGATGGGATCATCAATTCAACCTAAAGTGGAGAAAACAACATAAAAACGTTGATAAAATGACCATCAAAGACTGGAATAATTTACCTGCGGGGTTGTTTGGGGGAAATCGTCTTCAGGAAGATAAATTTAGGTTTAATCTTAGAAAACGAGCAAGAAAGAAATATCAACCGTTTAGTTCCAATACAGCTAGAAATGTAATTCAGTAGATTCTAGATCTATTTAAATTGAAGGATCCGGTAGAAACGAAGAAGACGCATAACTAATGAGCGACAGACAGTCTATATACAGGGCTAGACAATCCGTCAAGGGGATTGGAAATAATCAAACGCATTATTTTTCTTTTTTTCGGAGGTGGTGGGGAGGTTAAACAGGCTACATGAGGGTGATCCTGAAACAGGCAACTCCCTATAACAGCATAGGAAGGGAATTGGAAAGGACAGAGTTGCTACTTATAACTGGAACTACGAGTTGTGAGGAATTCCTTCACTGATTTATGTCGAATGAAATACTGCAGCGGGCGAATGTTCATAAATTCCCGGGCATCGCCGGGCGACCAACTATTTATTCAGTTAGTGATATTAAAAGCATTATTTTTATTAGTAGAATATTTTGATTCAAGCCTTCCCCTTTTCATTCTCTGTTCTTTTAATGCAACCTGCATGATTTTCCAACAAATCCTCTTTTGATGCAAGTAGATTACAAACTCAAAGATAATATTGTGCTTTCCCGTAGTTGCGATATTACAGAGGAAGCCAACAAACGACTGAGATGTAATATCTATGAAAGCAAAAAGTCCACTATTGTACACAACAGTAGTTTCAATTCGCGTTAAACATTTCACAACCAGCCGTTATTACCTCAGTTGGTTAATTAATATTCCTTACTGTATTTTCATTTTATTTGTTTAACACTTCTTCTATTATTTTTAACTATTTTTCTTTCCCACGCAACGATAATAATTGATATAATAATATATCAAAATATTACATATTCTCATTTATGTACAAAATTTCTATCTTTGTTTACGTTGTTTCTTGTAGGTTTTCTGAATGGACTGGAAGAAGAAAAGACCGAGACCGAATGGGGGTATATAGATAAAAATATATATAGGGGAGAATGATATACCAAAGGACAGAGAGGTGTTTTCATGAAGATACTAGTGAAATTTTCAGCTATTTGGTTTCTTAAAGCAGTAATTGTTAATAATAATGAACACCGAAAAAGTGGCATTTATCGAGCAGGTTCTCTGTTCAGAGCGAGACGAGAGTTTTCTTTCCAGTAAATCGAAGTATATCAGTGTCAGTTAAACATTTACATCTAAAAGGAAATTATTGTAATGTAAAGTATATTTTATTAGCTTCGCATTTTGATAATAATTTCAACAAATCTATTCCTTACCGTTGGGGTAAAATTAAATTTATCCCAAAATGGCGATGTAATATACCTGTGAACACCACTTTCTTTGTACCAAAGGACGTCCAACTACTTTATCACTCCAAATTAGGAATGTGTCATGCAAGATGACAGTCCCAGTCACCCCGGTAGGCCCAGGCCCTAAATAGGCATCGAAGAAGAAGAAGAAAAGACGTCCACCGGTACACCACTTCATATTCGCTTCGAAAACGCCGAAAAATTCCAAGTAGCAAAGAGGGAAAGAGGAGGTCAGATCCATTAAAGACTGCATTTGAAGAGGCAATTTTAGATGTTTTACAAAGAGGAATTAGTATTCGGAAAAGTGCTTTAGACCGCGTGCGTTTCTAAATCTGCACTGGCCCAGAGAAATAAAAAACTCAAGGAATCGGGTTTAGATACTTTCAAAAATCAGTGGCACAAATTAAAAAGAAACCTATAAGACCAGGATTTTTACTATTAAATTCTTGAAAAATGTAACTGGTGGGGAAAAGATTAAATTTGTTATGCAAGAAGATGAAAATGAAACAGAAATTAATGTCAAGCATTATTAATTTATTTCACTGTGTTTCACTGGTTTTAAAATGTTAAAGAAATTGATTTTTTAACTATTGTTTCTACCATTCACTGTGTTTTTATTTAATGTGTACGTATAAATTTGAACGTGTTATTTAATTTTTTTGAATTTTTAATAACGAAGTCCAGTTCAAATTTTTGTTTTTTATAATTTATACATAAAAATGGGGGGTGGGGGGAAAATTTTGATGTCTTTAAGTACAACAGATCTCGTCCTTTGGTAGGTACATCATGGCTTTGTTGTACCAGAGGACACATTGCAAGGTTTGAATAAATTAATTATTAATGCAGGATTTCTGTTTTAAAAGAAACGTTTAAAAATACTAATTGCTTGACAAATGATTATAAATATCTGTAGTATATTCAAATTGTGTGATATAAAATACTGAATTGAATGCAAAAAATTAAAAACAAATTTTGTCCGCTGGTACAGCAGCAGTAACCACTATGTGGGCCAAAAAGTACACCAATCAGGGGGAATTCTGAAGACGTCGAATTCATATTATTTAAAAAAAAAATTTAAAAAAATAAACGATCCTTAGACTTCCTGAGATTAAAACTCTCTAATAGCTAATTATAATAATTAGTGAGACTATATACGAAACACGTATTATTTCCAGACCTCTGCAGAAAACTAATGCGCTACAACATGAAATGAAGTTGACGTTTCACTTGCTTATGGACTCTGCAAACTAGAGAAATCAGGGCAAAATAACTAAAACTCCTTCTCGCAGAATGTGGCCTCGGGTGCAAAATATTAGTTCCAGAGAATAAATTTAGTGCGCGTACACCGGGGTAGTTTTATTTTTCCACTCCAAAGCTTCCTTCCTCAATAACAAATTAGCCGCGCCGTCGCCGCCGCCAGTCAACTATGAGAATTTTTTTTCAATGCCTTTATTCACCACGTTTTCTTCTAAACAAAAAAAGGTATTTCTTTTCCCTCAAGGAAATTAGTGAGTGACAAATTCGGCATTTCTAAAACTAAATTATTTGCGGTAAATCATTACACTTGGTTATTGGCCAAGAGAAGGGATAGATTAATAGGCCAATTTTTGAGACTTGAGGGTCTTGTAGAATTAGCATTAGAGGGAAGTGAGTGGGTAAGAACGAAGAGGGAGGCGAAGGATGGAGTACATTAAACAAATTAGGGAGGATGTGGGATATGCTAGTTATGCGGAAATGAAGATAGGTTTGCATTTAGAACTTGCTCGTTAGTGCTTCTATCCACCCATCTGATTTTCTGCATTCACCTATAGTTCCACATTTCAAAGGCTTCTATTCTTTTCGTTTCTGCAACTCCTATCGTCCACGTTTCCAGAGGGCAATTGCGTCTATGAAGTCTACACACTGACAGAAAAATTTAGAAGGCCACATTGGAAAGAGTCTAGTCGATAAGTATATAGTTCAACATTTGTAATCTTTAAAGTGTATTATAAAAAATCACATTCCCGTAATGAGTATTCATATCCATGGCTCATGGCCATTTCGTAACATTTAAAAGGGTTTGTATTCTACTTTAAAAAATTAAATGAGCAGGTAGAATAAATAATAAGAATGTTTTACAATTTTAAAAATTATATTTGACACTAAAAATCAACAAATGAAATAAAATAAAACTTATTTCGCTGCTCTTAAAGAATATATATCCCCTGTTTCCCATGGGATGGTGGGCGCAAATACCTTGGTCTTGATGTTCTGAACAATGGTGACAATTGCTACTTTGGCTCTCAGTAGACGGCCTTGAGGAATTTATGGTACGTTACCAACACCGGAACTCGTAGGGACATCTGGCTGGACCCATTGGAACCATTGAGGACATTGAAGTGTAATTAGACTTTTGGTCTCTGCTTACCGCCCTGCGACTCCTTGGATTTTCAACGACCGCTCTACAACTCTATCACTTCCCAACTACTACTCTCATCCCTCCATCTCCACGACAACTCAGCAGCTAGTCTCTCCTCTGTCTGTTACTGACCACGAAATGTGTGATTTCCCCTTTCCGATTCAAATTTTGGCCAATAGGAAACGTTCTTACATTTTCTAGTTCGCGAATCTGGGGTTAACACGTCTGCCCGAAAAGTCGCAAAAAGACACGCACCAGAGGTTACTGAACCTTCTGTGGGAAGGTCTTAACGTGACGAAAAATTCAGACCTGACAAGTATTTATGACATCTGGTGCCCAGCGCCTTCTTAATCCCTCAAAGGCCTTCTCTATAGATTTTTTGATGTCCCAAGAGCCAAGATTTCGGATCGTTTACCTGAAAGGGGCAACGAACCATCGAGTTTTGCCGATCGTAAAATTTAGTTTAACCAAATTTCATTTTATTTAAGATGAAAAATAATCCCTTTAATAATTTACAAGACATGTGTTCACTACAATTTACACTTCCATTCGGACAATCCTTTATTCTCATTCGCTTTATTTACAGTTTTTTTAAAACTCTCTACTTGTTAATATCAGCAGTAACCTAAACAGACCAAATTGATGGATCAACCATATTATTCTCTTATGTAAAATTAATTTTTTATGTAAACAAGGCCTAACTTGTAATGTATGTGTATGTTCCGCGAACAAATCTAAACGCGTTAAGAATTTTAGACCGAATTTTGTGCACGTGTACTTTGCGAACCGGAAATTTACACGGAGTTAAAGATATTCTTAAATATACAAAACAACGGTCGACGTTAGTTTGAACATCTCTCAGCACGGCTGGGTAATATTCGTAGAGGTGGAGTATGGGGGCAACACTCAAATATAACAAGGAAACATTGGAAATCGGAGCCAATCCCACTTTAATGTGAGTCGCTGAGTCTGATTCTGACACTCAACAGGTCGTTAACTTGCAATTAAGCGCTTAAGAGGGGTATGGAAGGGTGAATAGAAAATTCGACGTTTTCAATCTTAAATGGTAGGATAAACTTTTGCCAAATTTTATACTCATGATGTTTTGGAACACTGTAAACAGTGTTGGGATTAGACACAATTACCACACCCCGGGGGGCGGGAGTAAATTTTTCACCACTGTCGGTAGAGGGGTGAAAATCAATAAAATTGAAATCAAACGATACAGGTGTCTAATTCTGAGTTATGGAAGTCACTGCGGTTAGTTCTGATATTCACCATGCCAACTTAACCAGAGTGGGGGATGGCATAGCGGAGGAGGAAGAACCTATTTTGCCAATAAAGTTGGAGTCACTTCCCAGTTTTTTAATCTATTTTCTATCCTTATCATAATTATATTTGTTGGAGTTCATGCGATCTAGTTTTCTGCTCTCTTTTCGTATCGTTTGGCGTTGAGTGAAGTATTCATGAACCAGAATCGTTCAAGGTCATTTTACCTTTTCAAGTGGGCAACTTGATGTCGAGCACATTTTGGTTTGTTAGTCATAGTAAGAAGACAGAGCCGACCTCCTGTGGTGTAGTGGCTAGCGTTGCTGCCTCACAACTCAGGGGTCCCGGGTTCGAATCCTGGCATGGGCTTGGATGTTTGTGTCGTCACGGTCGCGAGGGCCGGGATTAAGGCTGCTGGGGAATTAATACACTGACCACGTATCACCCCAAATTCGGAATGCGTCACGCCAGATGACAGTCCGCAAGAGGGCTGTTGAGCCATTGGAAGAAGACGAAGAAGTAAAAAGACAGAGAGTACAGACTCTTTGAAAATCTCTAACCTAAAGCAGTCTTTCGAGGTATAAACACGAGGAGATTTCGTCCGCATTGGGATCGATGGCATTCCTCCGAAGGCAGCCAAGGGCTTGTTTATACCCGGGTTCTTTGTTGCGCTGGATTATTGACCTTCGGCGTCAGCAGGAAGGAAGGGGAGGAAAGGGGGGCAACAGATCGATCAGTGACCTCTTTCGGGGGCTGCTAAGCAACAAGGCCGGCGTCGTCGGCGTCGGCGTCCCACATCGGCGCCACCAGGCCAGGAGCAGTGACCGGGCCGGGCCGCTGCCACACTGCGCATGCGTCACCCAGGGAACGGGGACGCTCGATAGCACGTGTGGGCGTCCCGACGTCCTTGACACTCATCGCGACACGTAAATACTACTACTCACTCCTACTACGGAAGGCCGCGGCACATGACTCTCTTCTCAACCACAACACAGGGGCGCGTCATTACATCGGGTTAATTAAACAGGCCAACACGTCAGGAACAATTTAATTAAAAAATAACAAACTGTTCCGTTGCTTTTCTTGGAACTTGTTCAAGGTACAATTGTCGTCTAATCCATTCTACAATCAAATTTTCATGAATTTTATTTAAAATAGATATTGAAGGGATAGATTAATAGACCACTTTTTGAGATCATGTATAATTAGCATTAAAGGGAAGTGTGTGTGGGGTGAGAACAGAAGAGGTAGGCCAAGGATGGAAACGAAGAGCAGATTAGGGAGGATGAAGGATGTGGTAGTTATGTACAAATAAAATGGCTTGCGGCGAATAGGTGAGACCAGTCTTATTTTGAATTAAAATTATTCTATTTCTGACTTTTGGCCATTTATCGTACTTATTTATTATACCCATACAGAAGTTGACTTGGGCTAATAAATACAAACAACATAAGACAATTTGTGAAGTATCTCATTCATGCAAAATATTAACGAAAATAGGTGTATATAACGACAAATACAATTCGAATTAGGGAAAGATCAGTTTGATTTTAGGTAGTTTGTAGGGACAAGAGAATCACTATTGACTTTTCGTCTAATTACAAAAGACAGGATAAGAAAAATCAGACCTACGTTCATGGCATTTGTAGATTTAGAAGCAGCCTTTGGAAATGTGAACTGGGGCAAGATAATAGGAACAAAATATTAAGAAAGAAAGCTTATCCATAAACTTTACAGAAGGCAGTAATTACAATTGAAGATCAAGAAAATAAAGCAGAAATCAATAAAGGAGTAAGGCAAGGATGCAGTCTGTCACCCATGCTCTTTAACTTATATATGGAAGAGGTGGTGAAGAAAGTTAAAACTGAATGTGGAAAACCAATCATACTGCAAGGAGAAGAAATAAAAACCCTAAGGTTTCCTGATGACATTGTAGTTTTAGGGGAGTCATAAGAGGGCTTAGAAACAATAAATGGCATGATCTTGATCCTAGAGGAAGAGTACAACATGAGGATTAATTGAGCGAGAATGAAGGTGATGGAGTTGAGTATGGGAAACAGTGAAATAACAAAGGATGTTAGATTCGGAAGGGATATGTTGAAGGAAGTTAAGTAAATATGCTAGTTGAGCAGCTTAATAACTAGGGATGGTACAATTATAGTAGAAGGCTTTCGATAGGGGAAGAGCGAACAATATGGAGGACGTTGACCAAGAGAAGGAGTAGACTCATAGGCCACGTTTTAAGGCATGAGGGTCTAGTAAAATTAGCATTAGAGGGAAGTGTGTGGGGTAAGAACAGAAGGACGTCAAGGATGGAATACGCTAAGTAGATTAGGGAAGATAGGTAGCATGGAGGGTTGCATCAAACCTTTGATAACATAACCTGCATAACAGTAGTAAGTATTCTGAAAAGGACAGGAATAAAATTTAGAGAAACAAGGCTTATACATTACCTCTACAGAAGACAGTCAACAGTAATTAGAATTGAAGTGCAAGAAAATAAACAGAAATCGAGTAAGGAGTAAGACAAGGCTGCTGTCTGTCACCCATGTTCTTTAATTTATATATTGAACAGGCGATGAAGAAAGTTATAACGGAATATGGAAAAGGAATCATATTGCAAGGAGAAGAAATAAAAACCCTGCACATTTCCGATGATATTGTAGTGTCAGAAGAAGACTTGGAAAACATAATAAATGGCATTAACGTGGTCCTAGAGTAAGAGTACACATTAGGATAGAGGGAAAATCAATGTGTTAGATTGGGAAGGGATATTTTGAAGGAAGTTATGGAATTCTGCTACTTGGGTAGCGTAATAACTATGGATGGTAGAAGTATACTATAAGAAATGAATAGGCTTGCACAATATAAGTTATCATGGAGGGTTGTATCAGAAAAGTCTTCTTTTGAATTAAAATTCTTCTATTTCTAACTTTTGGCCGTTTATCTTACTTATTTATAAATTTATTGTTATTTCCAGTTCTTGAAGTAAACTAATAATTTATAATACAAATTCTCCTGCTCTTTGCCAATCTCACGACCATTTCCTCTAATTGCCTTGTAACTTATCTTTGACATCAATATCAGTTTGTATTTCAATGCATCTATTTTCTAGAGCTCTTCAGCGTCCTTATAAAGCTTCTTTTAGCCCGTCTTTCCCAGTACAGATTAAATAAGATGGATGATGGTTATCTCCAGGCTTGTCTCACTCCTCTTAAGGGCTGAGACGTACATAATTTTACTTGTTCGATCGCGTGGCAGCACGTGGATATCCTACACTTGACCTCGTTTTCCCTCCAGTAGGTAGGTACAAAGGGGTTGGGACGTCTTTTGTCAGCAAATTTTTTTATACAACCCTTAAGTACTTGAAGTACTTTAGTTTTGAAATTGTCCGCAAATGATACTTTAAAATGATCTATCACGAATAATATTTTATAACATTAACAATAGTTTCCTAATTTAGTTAGAAGTTATCCCGCGTCTTTCCCTGTCCATCTTAAACTATAGATATCAGCTTATAGGAAAAATAGACGGGGGATGGACGCAAACAATACCGGAAGTAACCAAAGGAAAGATTGCTGTAGTAACCGGAAGATTATTTAATGTAACGGCTGTTTCTTAAACAAATTTCGGAGCACTAAATCCCATTTGGCCGACCTGCTGTGGTCTAGTGGCTAGCGTCGCTGCCTCAAAACGCAGAGGTCCCGGGTTCGAATCCTGGCATGGGTTTGGATGTTTTTGTCGTCACGGTCACTCAGACTGGGATTAAGACTGCTGGAGAGTCGATACGCTGATCACGTGTCACTCCAAATTCGGAATGTGTCATGTAATAATACAGTTTGTGGTCGTCCCTTAATGGGCTGCAGGGCCAACGAAGAAGTAATTCCATTTAAAATTTTTCTTAATTTGCAGCGGAAAGAATTATAAACTGAATTTAAAATTTAATTATCAATTATTTACCTTATTTTATTATTTCCTCGTGTATATAATAATTTTCCCTAAGTTAATCAGTCACATTAATAACCAAAACTATAATTTAATTTTGATTTCAAATTTATTCAGGAGGAGCTTTCGGCATTGCCATATTCACCTACAAAATTCAATTACAATTTTTTTAAAACGTTACAAAAAATTATCGCTTTTGTTTAAAATTATAACAGTATAAAACCAATTTGTTTTTTTCAATGATTTGAAGTTAAAAATATTTTATATGCCCTCATGTAATTTAATATATATAATTTCTAAATTTGTTTTATATTATCAAAAAGCGGTGGTTTCCCCGGCGTATTTGCTGCTTCAATAGTTCTTTGGCATCCAACCGGGTGAAAGTCAAGTGTTTACTTGACAACGATGGGCGTGACCGCCATCGAAACGTCGTGGCCAATGCCTACTTTCACCCGGTTGGATGCCCAAGAACTACTGAAGCAACTGTTTTATAGTGTTATAATTTTTAGCAAATTCCATAAAAAAATTTTAATGTTTAAAAAAATAGTATTTGAATTTTGTAGTTGACTATGGCAACGCCGAAAGCTCCCGCTAAATAAATTTGAAATCTAAATCTAAATTATAGTTTTGGTTATTAATGTGACTGATTAATATAGAGAAAAATTATTTTAACACTAATCATACTAATCACTGATGTTTTAACAAAAAGTTTTAATAAATTCCTTGAAGAAACTATTTCTATTTGTAATTTATGCAATATGGTGGATTTTAATTTTTTGTAGGTGTTCCCTTGGCTGTTTTCGATACACTTTTCTATAAACGACGGCTGTTTTCGTAATTAAGTACCTATTTTAATATTTTACCGCTGCAGCGCCGCAGCTGCGATTTTGAGTAAAATACACGGTGACAACCTCCATTGATTGCGAAGCCAGACAGACGTCTTTTGTTAGATCGTCTCGAAGTGTTGAAAACAAATAAACTCCACTCCGAGTGTGAAGTCTGATCAGTGATTTGTTTCTTGGATGCAAGGAATGTTACGCCAGCAACCACTGTTGTCACGTGTATGGCGAAGCAATTATGAGTGAGGTTTATTTTATTTCCGAACGTTTCTGTTAAGCATGTTCCCTTCGCCCTAATGTGACTGTGGGGCTCACCTGACTATGTCGGGAATGCCTCGCACTCTCTCTGTTGTTGTTTTTTCAAAGTTCTCACATGCCGAGACACCTTCACCAATTTTAAGAGGTATATGTACTGAGGTCGAAGACCTTTGGCATAAGGCAAGAGTTGTCCGCTGATCCCATTGGATCAGTCGGCCAACTGCCTCCTAAAACGGGTGCAGACACGGAGAAGGGGATGCTGCGACTCCATAGCAAACTCGTCTTCTGTCCTTCGGAAGGGCATGAGAATAGTACCCAATGCCAGACCTATCTGCTGCAGATTTTCTAGGGTTTTCCATTCATCTCTTTATGTGAAATACCGGGTAGGATCCTTAAACCACAGCCCGGGTGCCCTAGTCAACCATTGGTTACCTTGCTCTACCTTCCGCATCCCCGCTTTTCAATTCCTATGCTATTAAAGAGGAGTTGCCTGTTTCAGGATCACCCTCACGTAGCCTGGTAACGCCCCCCTCCCCACCCCCACTCCCCCAAAAAGAAGCATTTACATATTTAATTTCTTCATTAAATTTTTCTCCTCAATAGAAAATTTCAGCGCTTTTCTACTTTCCTATTTCTTTCGAATCACTTTCCTTGAATGAAGACGACGACGAGATTCCTCTTTTTTCAAAGGTCGATAACACCAGCTCTTCATAATTTATTGGCGTCTCTTTGGAGTAGGGTTCGTGACAGGGAACTGACCTGACCCGACCTCGCCCTGACACACTTCCCTAATACACAATTAGAAACATGTTTCTACCAGGGGACAGGCGAGGCGACCTTCTTACCGGTAGGGGGTAATCACAGTAGTAAGGATCGTATTCAGTTACTAACTAAGAAAACTGAACACTGACTCAAGGGAGAAGGTTTCATTTAAGTAAAACGAATAGACGAAGATGAATCGTTCAAAAACACAACGCGTAAAGGATCAATATAAAAGTAATAAATTGACAAATAATATATATAAAAGATCGAAGGTTTCCCGGTGTATATTCTGAATAAACAATTCTTGTGTTTCCACCCGGGTCAAGTGAGAACGATGACTCTGAATATTATATTTTTATCTTCAGAGGAAAGCTTTTTCAGGTGTTTCATTATTTTGTTTTTCTCTTTATAGGAGATACAGATATATATATATATATTATTGAGAACGATGGCAAAGTACGCCATCGAAACGTCGTGGCTTAAACTCCCTTTAACCCGGGTGGAAACCCAAAAATTGTTTGTTTAATAATATATGAAACATGAAAAGTTACGCAGAACAATGCAGGCCAGCTTGCGAGTTGCAATTGTTGATGAACTGACGCAACCCGGGCCAACAATGTGGTCTGGAGAGACGTGGGGAGTCGTCATGGGGTGATTGGAGAAGCAGGTTGTGTCGGCGGGACGACGAGAGAATGACCACGCCCTGCAGATATAATTATTTCATGCTCTGATTGAAATTAAAACTATTAAAATCAATGTTTGGTATTTTTATGAAAAATACCTGGCGCCCTAAAGGAATATAGAAATCCTCGAATACGGAGGAACGACGGATCTGCAACAATATATATATATATCTGTATCTCCTATAAAGAGAAAAACAAAATAATAAAACACATGAAACAGCTTTCCTCTGAAGATAAAAATATAATATTCAGAGCTTAAAAAACACACTATTAAGGATTTTGAAGAGCACCGGAATAAAATATCGAGATAGAAGGCGTATCCATAACCTCTAAAGAAGGCACGCAGCAGTAATTAGAACTGAAGATCAAGAAAAGAAAGCAGAACTCATGAAAGGATATAGGATGTCGCCCATGCTCTTTAATTTATATACAGAACAGGCGTTGAAGAAAGTTAAAACGGAATAAGGAACAGAAATAATATTGGAAGGAGAATAAATAAATACCCTACGCTCTGCCTATGATATTGTAGTATTAGGGAAGTCAGAATAAGACTTGGAAACTAAAATAAATGGAATGAACGTGGCAGTAAAGAAAGATGAGGTTAATAGAGGGAAAACCAAGATAATGGAGTGTAGTATGGTGTAAATGATATAAGGGTAACTATTTAAATAATGTAATGAAATTACTTGATTTAGGATATAATATGGTAATTTTATTTATAAAAAATCACTTTAAAAGGGATCCTGGGCGCTGTTACAAATAAATAAATTCAAGGGGACTATTTTTAAATATCAGGGTTAATTACTCATTGGGATAACCACGTGCAGCAGACATTTTGTTCACTTGAAGAACCTCTTTTATATTCGCAGAAATATTTCTGGGGTTATTTATTATAAAATAATTACGACATAACTTCGTGTGCTAATTGACTGCTTCTTTACCTAATTAGTAATCGTATGAAAATGCAATATAAATCAGTGAAAGTACCAATAATGTTCAGTAATTTTAAGTTACATTAACGTAATTAAATATCCTTGTGGCAGTGGACATGGCGCGTCATATTCCAAGAGCAAGGATTACATGGGGGGAGACTGAGAGACGGGGGATTGATACTGACGTTTCGTGTTCCAATTTATTTGTACCCATTTCGGATGCTAATAGGATTCACAACTCAGTGGTCGATCCAGAAATGAGATTTGGTCCTGCAAATTGTATTACCACAGCAGCGAACCCCGCAGGAGTAAAGTCAATTTTAAGGCTTGAGGTAACAAAGCGATTGTCCATTCCGAATGTGTTGCTAATTGAATGCTATGATATGGTTTGCCTACAGTATTTCATTTCCTTCTGTTTAGTGAAATGGCGACGATTCTCAGGCCTACTTAGTATTATCCCTCTTAAGAGGAAATACGTAAGATTAGTAATTGATTTTACATAAATAATTATAATAAGAAAGCTTCAGAATAATTTTCACGGATGTTATAAAATTAAATTAAATTGTTGTTCTTGTGATATTCAGTCCTTAGACTGGTCTGATGCAACCCTCCATACTAATCTATCTTGTGAAATCCTCTTAATTTCCGCATAACTACCCCATCCCACATCCTCCCTAATCTGCTTAGCGTTTTCCAACATTGTCCTTCCTCTTGTGTTATTTCCCTCACACTTCCCTCTAATGCTAATTTTACAAAACCCTCGTGTATCCAAACGTGGTCTATTAATCTATCCCTTCTCTTAGTCAACGTCCTTCATATTGTTCTCTCTTCCCCTATTTTACTTAAAACTTCCTCGTTAGTAATTCTATTCACCCACCTGATTTTCAGCACTCTCCCATAAGACCACATTTAAAAGCCTTCTATTCTTTTCCTTTCTGCAACTCCTACCGTCCACGTTTCGCACCCATATAACGCCACACCCCAAATGAACATTTTAGCAATGATTTCCTAATATTCACACTTATGTTGCCCGTAGATAAATTCCCTTTTTTCGCGAAAGCCTGTCCTATCCTACTCCTTATGTCTACTACACTTCTACCATCCCTAGTTATTACTCTTCCTAAGTAGCAGAATTCTTTAACTTCCTTCAAAATATCCCTTTCCAATCTAACACCCTTTGTATTCTACTGTTTCCCGTACTATACTCCATTACCTTGGTTTTCTTCCTCTATTAACCCTCATATTGAACTCTTTCTCCAAGACCATGTTCATGCCATTTGTTATGTATCTCAAGTCTTCTTCCGATTCAGCTAATACTACTATATTATTGGCAAAGCGTTGGGTCTTTATTTCTTCTCCTTGTAGTATGATTCCTTTCCTATATTCCGCTTTAACTTTCTTCATCGCCTGTTCTATATATAAGTTAAACAGCATGGGCGACTGACTGCATCATTGTCTTACTCCTTTCTTGATTTCTGCTTTCTTTTCTTGATCTTTAATTTTTATTACTGCCTGACTGACGTCTGTTAAGGTTTCTTAATGGTAATCTCATATTTTGTATGATCTCATGAAAAATTCTCTGTTCCGCATATGTTTTCTGATATGACTTTTCAAATTATTGTAAGTTTATTTATATATTTTTGTTCATTCTTGTAGTTGACTCATATATGTAATTTCGTATTCACTTCTTCTGTCATCCATATGATGAAGTGTTGTACCAAAAATGATGTTAAAATTGAAGTTCTTAGTCAAGGACAGACGTTGATCAGACAAATGAAGTTGGACTTGAAAAATATCCATCGTCTTCTCTTCTTCAGCGATCGAAGTAAGGAGAATTCAGGATAGATAATAGGAAAGATACGGTTCGTGAGATTCTATGACTCCAAACCTAAACGGAATCAAAGACGCTATAGTGGTTTTGAAGATTGAGCTTAATAAGAAAAATTAGAAAACAGAGCTGTAAGAGAGACCTGGAGTCTTCTAGAAGAAAGTCAGAACATAGGCTGACTTTTTTAGTGCTTTGAAAAGTGTCGCCGACTACACCCACTCCTCCGTTTTGTCAATCTAATAAAGTGGGAGGAAAGCTAATCACGATCAAAAAATTAGTCTGTGTGGGCCTGAGGGTCCCCTACTTTAGTTAAATCCGATTTTATGCAAGCGTGTCTTTGTAACTGAAGGCAACCTTAATTCTGCAAATGTCATCTTGAAAAAAAACGCCTTTGTTGTTTTAATTAAAGCTTTACTTCCAGACAGACAGAACCTGCTATCTGTTTAGTAGAGATTTAAAGAAGTTTAGATACTTAAAGTTAAGGAAACGGGAAAATATTTGTCACAATATGACAATGATTTTACGTTCATGAATTTTTGAAATGATAAAATTCCAGATTTATACATGCTTTATCAATAACTAATTTTCTCTAAAATATAATAAATTATATAATATATACAGTAATAATAATATATTAACAAATTATAATCCTTGAAAACCATTTAGTTAATATAATTACAGTTACTAATAGCAATTATTATAACTAAATAGTAATTTAATGTTTTGATGACGACAATTGGCTGCATTGTAATTATTAATTAACATTGTCGCTTTCCTATTGTACTGATTTATTTAGTTTGTTATCCATACAACATTATTCAATTTAACACATCAATTCAAGGAAATACTTTCAATATTAAAGTTGCACCAAAATTTAGAAAAAAAATATATGGTCCCTGATGCTGTAAGAAAAGGAGATAAAGTTTCATTGACACGTATGTCTACATAGTAAATAAATTATGTGTAACTGATTGTCTTAGTCAATAAGTATCCGGAAATAGACGTTTTATTTTTAATACGTTAAAATATGCTCCAACTATCGTACATAGAAAGGATTTTCTGAATTTGTGACTAATATGTAATTATTTCACCAATGCTGATTAACTTATATATAGAACAGGCGATGAAGAATGTTAAAACTGAAAATGGAAAATGAATCATACTGCAAGGAGAAGAACCTTACGCTTTGCCGACGATATTGTAGTATTAGGGGAATCAGAAGAAGACTTCGACACCATAATAAATGTAATGCACGGAGTCCTGGAGAAAGAGTTCAATATGAGGATGAATAAATGGAAAAGCAAGGTAATGGAGTGTAGTTTTTGGAAACAGTGGAATAACAAAGGGTGTTAGATTGGGAAAAGATATTTTGACGGAAGTTAAGGAATTCTGCTACTTGGGAAGCGTAATAACTAGGGATGGTAGAAACATAGTAGACATAAAGAGTAGGATAGACCAGGCAAGGAATTCTTTCTCGAAAAAAGGGATATACTTACGGGTAATATAAGTGTAAATATTAGGAAATCGCTGCTAAAAATGTTCGTATGGAGCGTGGCGTTATATGGGTGCGAAACGTGTACAACAGGAGCTCTGGAAATAGAATCACAAACTAGGAAGTTCTAAACATAATAGGGGAAGAGGGAACAATGTGGAGGACGTTGACCCCGATTAATAGCCCACGTTTTGAGAAATAAAGTTCTTGTAAAATTAGCATTAGAGATAAGAAAAAAAGGGGGAGGACAATGACGGAAAACGCTAAGGAGATTACGGAGGATGCGTAGTTACGCGGGAATTAAAAGGCTTGCGCAAGATAGGTTAGCATTGAGGGTTGCATCAGACCAGTCTCGCAAAACATATGTACTTTACACGTTCGTGTAAAGTAAAACTTCCATATTGGGAAATAATTAAATGAATCAAAATATTGGAAGAAGAAGATACACGAAAGGGTGAAGGAAAAGAAGTTAATGTGTAAGGAAAAATAAACTTTTTAATTGTAAAAATATAGTAAGAGATATAATTTCGATGACCAATATTGTCGGGAATTCATTGATCAATGTGTAAAACCTTGATGGCATGGACGGAATGAAACCTAAAAGTTTGTGTCCTGGTTAGATTCCGTGCTCTAAAACTTTAATAATTCGGCTTGTTGCTTGTCTCTTTTCCCCTCATATACCAAGGAGGAATCGTCACCCTTCAAATTGAATCTGTGACAATGGAACACTCTCTTTGAGTCGCGCGGCGCCTTTGTTACCCTTTCCTTTGTTGCGATTTTCCTCACTATTTTTCCTTTTGTTCCCTTCCGAATCTGAAATATTGTAAGGAGAGAAGCGCCTGGTATTTTGGAGGATGGGAATATATTAATATTTTACACTTCCTGATACCGACAGGGACAAATATTTTTAAAATAACTGAAGAACCTTTCCGAATATGGTGTTGCTGCTTTTTAGTCGATTTGGCATACATTAATAATTATTTTCTAATCTGTCACTTAATTATTATTTTGATGCTTTTGTTGAAAGAATTATTTTCTTGTCTAAAGATGGTTCACATCCACTTTATATTTGCAGAAAAGGAGAGAAAAATGACAAGAGGAGCTGCAATAGAACCCCCTGATTGCCCCCTTAGTTATTCTTTTCGACTCCCTAAAATATGAATTTATGACTGGACGAGGCCACTTCCTGCAAAGTGAACGTCACCGTGACAGACTTTTCAACGTTCTTCTGCAGACGGGTTAGTCTGCCCGCAATACCTGTAAATTTCCCAGTAGGTGAAGTCAGCCTCAGTCAGCACTTCCTCCTAATGGCTCCCGAATTCCCACAGCCTCCCTCTCTCCCCTGTTTCTCTATTCCGATAGTAAATATGGAGATAGCTACCTCCTCTCCCCCTGCAGTTCATCCCAATGTAGCCAGTGGTCAGGCTCTCTATACGTAGTTATGAACGTTCCTCTCTCCCTGAAGAATAATCTAGTTTTCTCTCATTTCACAATCGTTTTTTATTTAAAAACCTAATCCGTTTTGTTTGTTCTTCTTATTCTTAATATATTTTCACGAATTTCGCAGGTCACGTCCTTCATTCACCCCAACGTGAGAAGTATGGCGTATCACCTGACCCTCAGCCTCCAATCAAAATTCAGCTTCACCCGCGGTTTCTCTCCCTAATTTCTGACCTTCCAAAAATTCCCGGGGTCAAAGAACTGAACTAAGGTATCTGCAAACTGTGCTTGTGGCACGTTCTGAAATCCTTTGTCTCGCCTGTCCGGCCGCCTTGGTGTTTACTTGAACGGCTGTCTCCAATATGGGGAATTCTTCATACAGCGACAAAATAAAATGGCGATTGCCATATACACACATTTACGAACTTGTTCAGCACAAAAAGTTAGGATTTATGAAGAAATGACTAACCTCTAAGTCGCCCATGTTATTAAACTCATATATAGAACAGGCGATGAAGAAAATTAAAAAGGAGCATTGAAACAATCATACTGCAAGGAGAATAAATAAAAACCCTACGCTTTTCCGATAATATTGTGGTATTAGGGAAGACAGAATAAGACTTTAAAACCTTAATAAATGGCATGAACGTGGTCATAGAGAAAGAGTACAACATCAGGATGAATAGTGGGAAACCCAAGGTAATGGAGTGCAGTATGGGAAATAATAGAAAACAAAAATCATTACATTGGTAAGTAATATTTTGAAGGAAGTTAAGGAATCCTTCTACTTCGACAGCACAATAACTATAGCAGGGAAGCACAGGGAAGAATAGAATTTACTAAATTTAAGTATGAGTATTAGGAAATGGTTGCCAAAAATGTTCGTATGGAGTGTGACGTTATATGGGCGCGAAACGTGGACGGTAGGAGTTGCAGACAGGAAAAGAGTAGAAACTTTTGAAATGTGGTGCTATAGGTGAATGCTGAAAATCAGGAAGTTCTAAGCAGAAAAAGGGAAGAGCGGACAATGTGGAGGACGTTGACCAAGAGAAGGGATACTTTAATAGGCCGCGTTTTAAGCCATGAGGTTCTTGTAAAATTAGCATTAGAGGGAAGTGTGTTGGGGAAGAACAGAAGAGGGAGGATAAGAATGGAATGCGCTAATCAGATTAGGGAGGACGTTAGATGTAGTAGCTATGCGGAAATGAAAAGGCTTGCACAGAATAGGTTATCGTGGAGAGTTGCAACAGAACAGTCAGAAGACTGATTATTATAGCAACAACTGTAAGTAATTATTCATAACATTTATTACAGAACTAACATTCAGGTAAAAAATTGACATTATAGATTTTTATAACATATTAAATTTTAGGAAATTTTTAATTGTTTAACTATTTCAACATTTAATTTGAGGCAACTTTGGAACTGTATCGGAAAATTGTAAATGTAGGCCGCTGAGTCTTACGTCGGTTGTGTGCAAAACAATTAGAACGCTTCATAGTCCAACATTTGAGGGAAGAGAGAGGATCGATATATTCTCGACAACATGGAGTTACATCGGGATATTTCTACTACAGCCAATCAGCAACGGTTTGTCAGAACATTGATGGAGGAATAATAGTTATAGATTTCTCCAAGACTTTTGATGTAGTACCGCACGGTAAAAATAATCCGGTGAACCCATTGGAACAGTCGGCCAGCTGCCTCCAGAAACTGTTAGAAACACGTAAATGCGAATTTTGCTACAAATTCCTCTCCACGTCATTGAGAATAGTACCCTATAGCCAGACCTACCTGATGACAGGGTTTCCCCTTCATCTTTTTAGTTGAAACTTCAGGTAGGATCCTTAAACTATAGCCCGGGGTTCCTGGTCAACCATTTGCTATCTTGCTCTACCTTCCACATCCCCCCTTTTCTATTCCCACCCTATGCTATAAAAGGCGAATTGTCTCATGTAACCTGCTACCCAAAAAAATGATACCCGGAATAGACAATCGCTTTTTTGAATGGTCTAGGTAAATTAGGAAGTATCCGATCCTATATAAATTACATCCGGTATACCACAGGGAAGTTTAATCGGGCTACTAATGATCTTGGTTTCATGAATGACCTGACGACGGGAATACATTCTAAAATTAAATTGTTAAAAATTTAGAGAATGTTGATGGTGAAATCACTGTTGACGCAGATTTTTTGTAGGGTTAACTGGCTACATGAGGGTGATCCTGAAACAGGCAACTCCCCTTTAATAGCATAGGAAGGGAATTGAAAAGGGGGATGCGGAAGGTAGAGCAACGTAGACAGGGGTTGACTAGTGCCCCTGGGCTATAATTTAAGGATCCTACCTGGCGTTTCCCCTGAAAGAGATGCAGGGAAACCCCTAGAAACCCTGCATCAGGTAGGTCGGGCTATTAGGTACTATTCTCACGCCCTTCCGAATGACAGGAGAGGAGTTTTCTGCGAGGTCGCAGCATTCCCTACTCCGTGTCTCCAACAGTGTTAGGAGGCAGTTGGCCGACTGATCCAATGGAACCAGCGGATAATTATTGCCACATGCCCAAGGTCTTCGACCCTAGTGCATGTACCTCCTAACTTAGGCGAAGGTGTCTCGGCATGTGAGAACTTTGAAAAAAATTCAGAGAGCGTACGAGGTATTCAGGTGAGCCCCGCAGATCACTCTGGGGGGGAAGTGCTATGATGCAGATTTAGACAATGGACAGAAATTAATAATATGAAAGTAAATCCATCTACGAGTTAAACATTTATTTTTATAAAAAGAAAGGAAATTGTTATCTGCAGGGAATATAAAATAGGAAACGAAAAAGTGCCTCTTGTTGAAACTTGTAAATATCCAGGGCGCAACTTTTAATAAGAAATTAAAGTGGGGCGAACTCGTGAAGTTAGTAGGGCGGAAGGGATGGAGGTCGTTACACTTCATAAGCAGGATATTGAAGAAAATTACAAGGCAGCCGCTTACACTTCTCTAGTTAGACCTGTGATAGAACACGGGGCAGCAAGTTGGGATCCTTATAGACATCAATGCGCTGGATAAAATTCAGGGTTTTGTGTATATGGGAAAGACTTGGTGAAAGGAGGAGAAAGGCTTAACTTGATTCAGAGTCTAAGTATACCCCCATTTTCTCAAAGAAAAACTATCATAATTAAAGAATAAAGGGGCCAAAGAACGCACGTGGGAAAATATTCCATCGTAAACAGTGAAATAAGGGACTGGGTTTCTTTACCTGCAAGGGTACTAGAGGTTTTCCCTAGGAATACAAACGTTTTCAAAAATAAGTTATAAATATTGTAGAAAATATTTTGTTAAAAGAAAAGGAATGAGGTATTTTTAAATTGGGTTTTTAATTTTTTTCTAGAATTTATCTTTTCCTGTAAGCTACCTTTATACTTTCTTCAATTTGTAATTTCAATCTCTGCCGCTCGCCGCGCCATTACCAATCACGGGAGTTGACAGTGGGGAGAATCCAATATGGAATTATGTGGCTACTGAATAGTGCGAGTAAACATAAACGGAATCGACTAATTTATAAATAAACTTTTAATGTCGTTTCTTTGTTTACAGGTAAATGGTGTATGTGTAGTTTTAATGTTATGTTTGTAATTTACAACTTATTGAAATAAAACTTTGTTTACAGAGCAACACATAGTTTATTTACATCATTCCGACAATAAAATAATTTGTAGAGAACCATCTTATACTTATATTTTTATTTTATCAGCAAACTGCCTCTGGGCATATGGCCTCCAAGGGATGGTAGAAATATAGTAGGCATAAAGAGTAGGATAGCAAAGATAAGGAAGGCTTTCGCGAAAAATATGAATTAACTTAAGGGTAATATAACTGTTAATATTAGGAAAAAATGTTGGTATGGTGCATGGCGTTATATGGGTGCGTAACGTGGACGATAGGAGTTGGGGAAAGAAACGGAATAGAGCCCTTTGAAATGGCGAATGCTGAAAATCTGATGGGTGGATAGAATCACAAACGTGGAAGTTCTAAACAGAATAGGGGAAAAGCGAGCAATATGGAGGAAGTTGACTAAGAGAAGGAATAGATTAATAGGCCACATTTTAAGACTATGATCTTGTAAAATTAGCATTAGAGGGAAGTTTGTGGGGTAAGAACAGAAGAGGAAGGTAAGGATGGAATACGATAAGCAGTTTTGAGCGGATGAGGGAGTGCTACTTATAAGGAAATGAAAGGCTTGCGCAAGATAGGTTAGCGTGAAGGGTTGCATCAGACCAGTCTTAGGACTGAATACCACAACAACAATGGAGAAAAAAAGCCAACGCAGAAATAATATTTTGAAAAGTCTGTACAGTCCTACTGCACACTTCACATCCTATACCACTTCGCAAGTTTGCTTCCAGTCTTTTGTGTCACTTCTTTAACAGCACTTCGCTTCTTCAAATCTTTTTCTAATGTGTAATCCAAAGCTATTTTCCGCTATTTGACTTCCTTTAAAGACTTTTGCAGGCAGATTGTTCCACTAACGAGCGACATACACTGAAGTCCTAGCGGGAGTTGGCGTATGTCGCTAACGTGGGCTAGTCACCCCAGTTACTCTTCGTCATTAACCGCTCTTGAATGGTTGAGCATGGAAGCACCGTCTCTGGAATGTCTGTTACAATCATAAGGCCGAAATCCTCTCGTATCTAATATTTCCTATCTTACTTTCTTAAACACTTCTTCATTCAACTAATTAATCAGTTAGGAATTGATTGTACAACGACACCTGCCGGAGATAACATTTCCCTTCTCTTGCAGTAGTTACAGGCGTTTATTGCTATTGCGAGCGTGTGTGTGTGTGTCGCTGCAGGATGTCACTTTTGCCCTTTCTCAACACAAAAGCACGACGTTTCCTTTTGCTTAGTAATAAACAATATAAAACGTTTGTGCGTGTCGTCGTCTGAGTCGACAGGCGTCTGAGTCTCTCTGCTGCTGGAATTTCCTCCCTGTTACAGTGGCCTGTGTTTGTGTGTCTCACTCTCTGTCTCGTTCTCTCTCCTTTCTTTTTTTCTTTTTTTGCCCTTTCCTCTATTAAGCTCGTTTCCGACCTTGCTCATGTCGGCGTCGTTGTCTCGGCGTCGCTTCTAAGAGCACGGGCGAGGGAGAAGGCGCCTGTTGTAGCTTGTTTACCTGGGCGTTCCTCCGCGCTCCTGTCTCGTTGTCAAGGAGACCACCAACGTCACAAACACACAGACACGGGCGCAGAAAGAAGGACGCCCTCCTTCAGATGCAGCAAATGGAAAATCCAGCCGAGGAAAAGACCACGTAAATTGCATTTGCTTCTAGTGGATGACTTGCCACGATACTCTCGGGAAAATAGGTTTCTCTACCAGTCTATTATCGCTCATCTCTACCTATTCCCAACATACAATAACATTTAGAGATTAGCACAGGTGGACACGCAGGACCTACATTTAAACAGTGAGACGCTCACAACGCAGTAAGGATAAATTGCAGCTAAGGCAGCGTTGGCATTAAAAAGACACACAACAAATATTTTTGTTACTTAAAAATTTACAATAAATAAAAAAACGGCCATAAAGTCAGCATTAAATATATCACTATTTATTAAGACTTCCTCAGGCTTAAAATTTAGTCTCAAAATGGAGATGACATCATATCCATTTTGAGACTAAATTTTAAGCCTGAGGAAGTCTCAAAATGGAGATGAAACTTCGCTTTTCTTAATAAATAGTGATATATTTAATGCTGACTTTATGGCCGTCTTTTTATTTATTAATAATTTTTTTCCAGAAAATGGGAGTCATAAACAAACGTATACGCAAATTTCATATTCAGAATTTATTATAATAAAACTACTTTATTTTCGTATTAATTTACTATGTAAAAAATATATCATTAAACTTCCAGTAGTCATAATTAAATTAAAGTTTAAATGAGTCCAAAAGCAGTCAAAAAATTGGTGAAACATGAAAACTATAATTTTAAAACAACTACATGTTTTGGTCCAGATCTGGACCCTCTCCAGGTTGAACTAAATAACAAAGTGCATTTTTATTCAGTTCAACCTGAAGAGGGTCCGAAACATGTAGTTGTTTTTAAATTACAGTTTTTCATGTTTCACTAATTTTTTGTCTGTTTTTGGCCTTGTTTAATCTAACGGACATCAATAACTATTACATGATTACATTATTTTCCGTGTAGTGCAAAACAGATAATTCACTAAACGGTATGGTTTTCTTATGGACAAATATGTTTATTCCATTTCCTTTCCTAACAAATGCGAAGATTTACTCAATAAATTGTTCGTCCACTCTTTACCAATTTAGTAACATTAGAAAATTGCTATCTTTTTTTCTTTATAAACTTGTTACCTGAGGGTCTTCCACATTTACTTCTTCGCTTTAGTGTTACAAGATTCGGCCACAATCACCGCAGGAGAAATAATTGTTCATTTCGCTAGTTTTCGACGAAGAATTATAATTAAACAGTTCTGTGCGAGAAAACAACAGAGATATTCAGCATCAAACCAGTGAGATTATAAAGTAGTGCCATAGACATTACAAAATATGAAACCAAGGATATTGATAAACAGTGTTTATAGGCTGCTTTTTTTTAAATGTCTCAACAACATGTTTAATGTCCGGTCTTACCGTACATTTTGTAATAACATGTCGCGGTGCTTCCATTACCCGCTTTTGCAAGGGTCAAATCAAACTCGACTTAAAACAGACTGAAACCGCGGAGTTCTCTGAGAAACGTTTAATGAATTGCAGCCCTTTTCGTGGAAGCCGCTTAATTAATCCTTAAAATAAACACAAAATTTCACTTCTCCTCCTCGTCCCTGTTAACTATTTAATCTAATTTATCTTCTCACTCTACTTTAAAAGGTTCAAGTAAAATGTAGACCAGAAGAAATGTAATTAACTAACTAAACTTATTAAATAAATTCCAAAGATAAATTTCATATTAGTCTCAAGAACGAAATTGTGAATTTCATATGTTCAAAAAAATAATGTAACAGGAATTAGTCACGTTACACGTTGCAGTGATACTATGTGACAGCAGTACTTTTAGGCCACACGTCGTGGTCATGTTATATGACGAAAAGTTGGCTTCTGGGAATATTTTATATCTTTGTAATCTATACAAAGTTGGATGGGACGAAATATCATTTGTCTACAAGATAACTTAACTATGTAATTGGGTTATATCAATTACTCCACTAACATTTACTCAGTATGAAGTTATAAAATCATCTTTTCTCTTAATGCTCCAATGCTGGACTATGTAACTGACAACTCCACAGCTTCCTCCCGCAGATATTTCCCAATCAAAAACTCTACGTCCTTAATCTCAAACTCTACATCATTAATGTCAAATCTTAACCTCCTTAATGTCCCAAATTGCAATTTTTAAGGTTTTTTTAATCATTTATAGCCACTCCCTGTTATCATATTCCGTCGGTGGCGTGGGATGATATTTTCCATTAAAAACTATTATCTGTCCTCTCTGGGAGGAGCCGTTTCCCACTCTCCACCGACGTTTTTGGAGAAAAATACCATCACGACACTTGGGGAAAATCCCAGTCGTGTCGGACGTTTATTACCCCTGTCTGTAACCTTAAATTCCCTCACGCAGCTTGCCTTTGATTCAGTACCGCAAAATTCCGCAAGTAGCTGTGTTTTATCATTACAACACTAATTTAGCTTAGGTATCAATTTTATGTTAAATGTCTTGTACAAAAGTGAATTTTATTTTCAATCATTTTTCTGAGAACGATAGAATTATAAAACAGTTGTTTTTTTTCAATTTCTTAATAGTTTCCTTAAAGACACAAAACCTTGTGGTATTATTTATACGACGCAATTATGGAGAGTTTTTCTTCATGTTTTAAAATATCCACCACCGCTCCAAGGGTTAGATAGTTAGTCGAGTTTTACCTCAACAGGGTTCGCTTCCTTGTTGAAAGGAACATATTTACAAAAATTTTGTTGAAATTTCTCCACGTGTCCGGATTTCTCTGTGGAACTGACACACAGACTAACACTCCAGTTTATAATAGGCACGTGGAAGTCTATCCGTTTCGAGTTTATTTTTAAATTAGTTAAGACTTTTAACATTATTCTGTCGCTCTCCTGTTATTTTTATTTTGGGTCCGTAGTTTGTTTTAATTTTCCAATCATGCCTCCCTTCGTCTTTCACAAAAATTAATATTTAACAAAATTGTAATTCATAAACCGAGACTTCGATAGAGATGAGGGAGTAACTGTAAGAAAAGGAAACCTCTTTGAGGTAGTAATTTTGAAGATGTGGTTGGCAACGGGCTACCAAACTGAGGTGTTTGTTACACCCCCTCTTTCTCTCCCTTTCAACATAATCAAAGGCAGCTGCTGAAGGTCTAACTTTGTTATCCTAACCGAAGGCAACCCCCGGTCCGTCAGTATCGCTGCCTCCCTTTTGTGTTAAGGGAGGACGTTATAATCGGATACTGCTGGTGCCCTGACCTTCCCTTACATGGCCAACGTTTTCAATTTTAGTGACCTTCCAAGGTTCGAAGCACACTCTAATTTCAATAAACTAATATATATATATATATATATATGGACACAATTGCAAGTAACACGAAGGATAACTATTAGATGGGTTTTAAAAATTGTAACCAAAACTTCAACCATTCACAAGTAGAATTGATTTAAGCATATTTTCACGTTGCATGGATGATAAATTTAATTAACGTTTCAGTCATTGTTAAAAGTATTTTGCATATAAGTCAGTTACTTTACAGTTCTGTAGCGCAGTAAGACCCCTCCCTAATTTAAATAACATGTACTTGATTATAAATTATTTAAATTCAGCCATAATATTCTAACTCGGAAACAGAGAGGAAAGAGCTTAGAATTTCCCGGTGCCAGGGTACCTGGTTGAAAACGTCTCTCTGTGCAACTTAAAAAGAGTATGCTTGTTTTACTGAAGGAACTTTCTCCCTTAAAAATTCCCAAGGACACAATTCTCTTTGTCAGCGAAAAACCTCCCGGGATTGACGGAGAATGAATAAAGATTGGTGAAGACACGTCACGTAGGGTGGCGCTTTCCTTGGATAAAGAGAAAATAACAGTTTAGATGGGAGGTGAGAAGACGAAAAATGAGCAGGGTGGATCAAGACGTGGAAAGGGTGAGGAAGGAAAAAGGCAGGAGTGTTGCTGGAAAGTGAAAGGGATCACGATACCGAGGAAGTAGGAGATAATATAGAAATTAGCAGTGATTATCGAGAGTTGAAAGGGAGGTGAGAATAGGTGAGCATTTTTGCTCTTTATTAAGAAGAAATAACGAGCAAGGAAGGTCAGAATTCGGACTTGCTTTAAGTTGAAAGCAAGTGGTAGTAACTGTGTTATGGAGTGTAGGAGGAAACTTGGGTTTTCCTCAATCGCCGGTTCGTCAACAGAGGGCAAATCCAAAACCCTACCTGCAAGTGTGAGAGTGGAAGAAGGGAAACTACTACGCATAATTTCCGTAATAACTGAGAAGATGAAACAGGTTCGTCAGAAACGTGAAATCTCTACTGCACGTTGTTACCCCAATAATTAACCCAGAGAAACTCTTTGAAATTTAAACTATTATCCCCTTTAACAAATATATATAATTTTAAATAGCGCGCAGGACACACTGAAAAAATTGTTTTTTATTATATAAATAATTTTTTTAATAAAAGCACAAATAATTTGTTAACTAATTAAAATTAATTAACCCTTACCTTATATTTTTTACACTTTCGTAGAATAAAAGCTTGAGTTATTTCTGAAAAATATCCAACCATAATTTCGTCTATTTTTGTCAGGTTTCTAAAGCCAGTTTTCAAAAAATTTCAGAAATAATGAAACCAAATTAATCACTAACAAAATCATAAGTGCCGACGAATAGATAATTACCAAGCAGAAAATTCCTTTGAACTTCTCAACACATCGCAGTAGAGTTCCAGTTTGTGACGTCACTAAACCTGCGGCCAATCACGGAGCATTTATTGAACTATTTACAATAAATAATTAACGTTTTTCGGAAAATTGATAAAAAAATATGGATTAAATCTTCAATCTTTATTTTTTGAATACTCTATTCGTCCCTCACACCATTCTTTTGAGTTGTGCATCATTTGGAAGTTACAGTAAAAATAAATTTACTTAAAAAATATTTAAGCACGGTGAACAGACAAAATTCTGTGAGTGCCAGCAGTTAATTGTAAATCATTTCACGACCCCAAAATGTATTTAAAAAATAGTAAAATAAAGTTAATTAAATGTGAATAATTATGATCTTAGACTCAGTGAAGTAATGTAACCACATGCTGATTCGATAATGGCTTTCTGAGGAATGGAAAAAGTTCGTCTATTGGGTGGAATCTGTAGTGGTCCTATGGAACTACGGTAACTCTAAACCGCTCCAGTGTTCTTAATATTCTGTTTTATGTGACCAATGTTCATTGACTGGTTAGTTCGCCCTATTCCAGTTAATTTAATACGTATTATTTCAAAGTTATAATTTAAAGGAAAACCTCCCCTCTATGACTCAATATTCTTCAAAGTCATAATAGCGGAATCTCGTAAAAGAACTAAGGCAAAATTTCCCGCCTTAATAGTAGCATTTGAATGCTGGAGGTTCTTCCGTCCGTAATGGCGGCTGTGACCTTCTCATGGCCTCATGGTGGCGACGACACGACAATTTCTAGAGGGTGTATAGAGTGCTCACAGCGAGAACACACCCCCCGCGGAGCTTGTGCAACCCCCTAGCAGTTTTACGAGCGACCCTTTAGAAGCGAAGGCTCGTCTCTTCTGAGACATTTAGCTCCCGATGGCCTTCCACATCCTCGGCCTCTGCTTCGGGTAAAATGGCTGTCGCTAAAGAGATGGCGTGTGGTGGCCGTGGGAGGGAGGCCGAAATATACGACCGAACCGTCCAAAATGCTGGCCTGGCATGCCACATCAATTTAAGTAAATCACCCGTGCTTTTTTCTCCTAAAAAGGTACGGGGAAAAAATCCTACCTTGACGTCAAATGAAACTGACGTCACAGAACGAATACACCATAATTTATCTACAATGAATGCAGTTATAGATTACTCGAAATTATTTACTTAAAATAAGTCTAAAAAACATTAAAAAGTCAAAATTAACCGGAAAGCTAATTAATTAAATGTTGTGGTATTCAGTCCAAAGACTGGTCTGATGCAACCTCAATGCTAACCTATCTGGCGCAAGTCTTTTCATTTCCTTATAACTAGCACAACCCACATCGTCCAAAATCTGCTTAGCCTTTTTCCGGCCTTGCCTGCCTCCCTCTTCTTTTCTTACCCCACACACTCCCCTCTAATGCTAACTTTACAAAACCCTCGTGTCTTAAAACGTGGCCTATTAATCTAACCCTTCTCTTAGTCAACGTCGTCCTCCATATTGTTCGCTTTTCCCCTATACCGTTTAGAACTTCCTCGTTTGTGATTCTATCCACCCATCTGATTTTCAGAATTCGCCTATAGCACCACATTTCAAAGGCTTCTATTCTTTTCCTTTCCCCAACTCTTATCGTTCACGTTTCGCACCCATATAATGCCACGCTCCATATTAACATTTTTAGCAACGAATTCCTAATATTCACACTTATATTACCCGCAAGTAAATTCGTCCTTTACGCGAAAGCCTTCCTTGCCTGTGCTATCCTACTCTTTATGTCTACTATACTTCTACCATCCCTAGTTATTACGCTTCCCAAGTAGCAGAATTCCTTAACTTCCGTAAAAATATCCCCTCCCAATCTAACACTCTTTGTTATTCCACTGTTTCCCATACTACACCCCATTACCTCGGTTTTCCTTCTATTAACCCTCATATTGAACTCTTTCTCCAGGACTACGTTCATGTCATTTATTATGGTTTCCAATTCTTATTCTCACTCCCCTAATATTACAATATCGTCAGCAAACCGTGAGTTTTTTATTTCTTCTTCTTTCAGTATGATTCCTTTTCCATATTCCATTTTAACTTTCTTCATCCCTGTTCTATATATAAGTTAAACATTGTGGGTGACAGACTGCATCGTTATCTTATTCCTTTCTTGATTACGGCTTTCTTTTCTTGGTCTTCTATTCTAATTACTGCTGCCTGTCTTCTGTAAAGTTTTTGTATTAATGAAATATAAAGGTCATATTTCAAAAGTGGTACATCTCCATTTTTCATCATTCTGAGATGCAGAGACTTAAACATAAAACGGTGTAGAAAATTCAGTGTCTGTGACACAAAAAACATTAATGAATATATTCTGGAGAAGTACCATTCTTATAGTAGAATAGAAGCGACTTTTACTGACTTTAAAAAATGGATGACTTCATTTTTGATAGGGCTGAGTGTATGAAATAAAATTAAAAGAATAAATAAATAAATAATTGGGGAATTTATTTAAATACTTACAAATTTACAAAATTTTGGCTGTACGGTCAAAAAGTCAGATCATTTAAAATCCCGGATTAAACCGTGGACGAAATAACCTCCGTGGCGTCAAAGTTTGAGAACATTTACAACTCCGCGTTGCACCAGATTGATCTCCTTCAAATTCCCTTCTCCGTGTCTCCAACATTGAGTTCAGTGGACAACTTTTACCATATGGCCAGTCCATACACCTTCTAAAATAGATAATGTGAGAACCTTGAAAACACTAGAGAGTACGAGGCATTCCCAACGCAGTCGGGTGAGCCCTTAAGGCAATCTGGGGAGAAATACCTGCGAGAGAAAACTCCTACAGACATTCCGACCTTGCCATCACCCTCTCTAGGCGTCGGGACTATAGTGTAAGGATCCTACCCCATTATTCACCTAAAGAGCTAAAGGGGAAACCCCAAGAAAACCTGCATCAGGTTGTTCGGCCTATTGCGTACTATTCTCACGCACTTCGGAATGACGATATCGCAGCATTCCCTTATCCGTGTCTCCACACATTTTAGGAGGCAATTAGCCGACGGATCCAATGAGATCAATGGACAACTCTTAGGTTTTCGACCCCAGTACATACACCTCCCAAAATAGATGAATGTGATTCGGCGTATGATAATATAAAAAAAAACAGAGTGAAGGAGGCTTCGCCGAAGATAAGTCTCATCCTCCCAGTAGAGAAATACTTGTTCCAAGTATTCTAATTCAGAATTTAAATTATATATTTAAATTGAGAGAAACAACAGCTCATGTCTCTCTACGAGTCCCGTGACCTGAGTCCCTTTGACGTATCCTGAGGCACCTGATATAATCCGAAGGGCGACTTTGCACCTGACTACCAGAGAGACTTGCTGATGAAGAGGAAAAACACAATGTGTCAATGAGACAAGTTAATCCCATCTGAAAACAGCTGCATTGCTATCGGCTCCCAATCCAACATAATTAATGCTACAGGGTTGCCAATATTACTGCAGCAAAGCTCCAAGTACGAGACCCGCAGAGTAAATACTCATTTGTATAATTAAATACTCAATTTGTTGTGTAATTACATATAATTAATAATAATAATTTATATGAATATTTAAACCTATAATACTATATAAATATTTATTATATGAAAGAGTTTTCTTTTACTTTTTAACTTTTTAAAGTTTATTTTCCATCTCTCTCAATGATCGAATGACATTTATACATATTAACGTCGTCTAAACCAAAGATAAAATTTATTATAAACAATAGATCCAATTAGATATCGATAAACGCGGAAGCGTGTGTGTGTTCCGCCTACAATCTTAAACACATGGAGCAATGTATACCAAACATCGTACACTTTCGATGATTGGGAAGATTTTCGTGAGGTGCTAACAACAAAAAGGAGTGTAAGTGGAAGGCTGTTGGAATTGAAAAATAATGTAAAAAATATCCATGTATAAATAGTTGAGAAGGGGCTGAAATAAATAGCTGAGATTAATAGTGTGACTCTCCATGGATGTTAATTCTAATTTTTTACGTTAAGGGAGCAGAGAAGCCCTGGGTCTAAAAATGGGTGGGTGTGCCAAAAAAAGTAACTGATAGACTTATTGATGTAAAAGCCTCGGTTTTCTGGCTCGCTGACAGTCACCATGCCGGTCAAATTGAAGTTCAGACCGCCTTTGAGTAGAAATGAGGGGGAAGATGGCTCCAAAATAACCGAATTCGGTGTCGTTCAGCTCCACAATGGCACTAACGACTCCGGTTAAGTCACGTATGCGGCGGGTGAGAAAAGGGGGTAAAATGTCACAGTTGCGGTACGACCAGCTAAACCACCCGCCCGCCATTTGCGTCATGAGCCAACTACAGCAAACGTCAGATGTAAAACTCAGGAAGGTGGTGCACCAACTGAGAAGAGTGTACAAGCTCTGAACACTACATGACTGGACGGTTCAGAATGAAGTCTTAAATGCAGAGACTTCGTTTATATTTATAATTTTTAAGAGACAGGAGAACGTGCGCGATCACCAGGGAGCCGCAGACAACGAGAAAAAGAAGAAGCCGCCATATCATCTACCCAATGGCGCTGACCAACGTAAGAAAACCCACAACACTCCTTTCATTACATCTTTACGTAATGGAGTGCCAATTTCTTGAGATAAAATATTCACATTTAAAAATTAAAAATAATTTTTTAAGAATATATAAATTGTGTTTAAAATTTATTTTAGTTATTAAATTAATATTCGTACATAATTAAATATTTTTCTTAACAATTCCACAACCTTCTTGAATTACTTCCATTCATGGTCTAATATAAGATTGGGATAAATAAATACCAGGGTAGCGCCGGTGAGGTAAATCTTCTATAGGAGTAAAACGCGTCGTTGGAAACCACTGTAAGTTATAAGATTTGCCCTTATATGTTCCTATACCACTCATCCCATTGGCAGAAAATTTTGGTGTTTAACGGTGATGACCTCAGGGAAGCTTTCTACTGTTGATCTTTTGAAGATTTAGATTTTAACATTAAATTTAGGTTCCTTCCTGCACCGTTCAGCCCATACTACTACACTACTTCATGTTTGTCCCTTATACGTTCGTATGCCATTCATCCGATTGCCATGAAATTTTGGTGCATTGTAGTATTTTAGCTCAGAGAAGGTTTCTAAAGATCTTTCAAGGATGTAGGTTCCTTAACCCGTCCCCCTTTCATGTCAAAAGAGGTCCTATCCAATAGACACAACTAACAACATGATGGACTATAACCTCGCGTAGCCTGCCATCAATGTGATTAAATTGTTCTTAAACTCTAAAATAATGGTAATTTTAAGTAGCTAAATAAATATGCAAAGTGCGAATTATTAAGAGACGTTATATAAAAACTAGGGCAACCCCGTTTTCAATTCCTTTCCTATGCTGTTATGTCCTTTTACGGATCACCCTCATGTAGCCTGTTACTCAAAACTAAAATACGCACTCAATTTTATTTACGTAGCTGCAAAATATATCTACACACAGTATTTCATGCTATTTTTAGGTCGAAGAAATGGTTAAAGTATCTTTTAAATATAATTGACTATTTCCTTCTATTCTTCTGTTTGTTTATTCTTATTTGTGGTACCAGTAGATTTCTTGACTCGATTAAGATTCTGAGTCATCATGGCGGTGGTTATAGCTGAATTCCCGGGCAGCTCCTGGTACCCAGTTAGTATGCAATAAATTAACTGACGACCAACTACAGGTAAAGTTTTTATTTAATTGGCCCCGTCGTTTCGTCACCCTAATTGGGACTTTTTCAAGGCAATTACTCCAAGTTTAAAATTTTGATGAACAGAAATAACTGAGGTTAAAACTGCCCTTGAAGGCATCCAAGTTTACATTTTTTATAAATTCCTGTATTTTGTTCAACAATTGACGAAATTACCACAAAAACACCGAAATATTGTTTCGAAACGTAAGTTCTATTAAATAAAAGCTTTCCTCCGTAATTGGTGGTAAATGTATCCGATTTTACGATCGTAAAAACGTACTGAAATGAATGGGGTGTATTATTTTATAATGAAATATTATTATAAGAATGAAATTCCAATAACTCTATATTTTTAGCAGTTTTATATATATATATATATATATATATATTACAAATTTCTCAATTTGAAGTTGTAAGCTGGCAATTTATTTATGATGAACACCATATAAATTTACAATAATTAAACAAATTTAAATATCTAACAACTAAATCCAAGGGCCGTTTCTCATAGAGCAGAATATCTAACACTAATCCTACTCGCAACTGGCAGTACCAGGCAATCGGCAAAAGATTACAAACAGAGGTATTTACCGTGTCGTCTCAGCTTGCCTGGACCTTCCAACTGCCGCTTCTTCGTTCCTCCGGACTGGATCAGGCCTTACTGCCGTTGCTAATGTCCATGGTAAGGACAGTTTTTAATCTTTAACTGTCCAATACTAACCCCCGATGATAACCTCCACGTCCTTCATCATCAAACCATCATCTCCTTAATTTTCAAAGCATAAACAACTCCACGTCCTTAATGTCCAGCTCCTCGTCTCATTAATCTCCAAAATTTGTTTCTTCTGGTGTTTTCAATTTTTCCCCCTGCCTTATTTCGTTTTCCGTCAGTGGCGGGGCTCGATATTGTCCAATCCTAATTATTTTCGGTCCTCTCTTGGAGGAACCGTTTGCCCCCACCTCACTGATGGTTTTGTGGAAAAACACCTTGCTCCTAACCATCCGCTGTCGCTAAATTTCACAGGACGTGGGAAAAACCACATTAGCGCCGTTCTGTTTGACTTTTGTTACCTATTTCTGTAACCCACGCGTAGCTTTCCGTTGTCTATTCTTTCTGGTAGCAGCCGTTTTCACCCCCCCCCCTTCACCGACGATTTTGGGGGAAAACATCAACCTCCTTACCACCTGATGTTGCCAAATTTCACGGGACGTAGGAAAAGACCCAGTAGTGCCGTTGTGGATGACTTTTATTAACCCCGTTTGTGAGTTTTCCTTTCATTCCGTACCGTCGAATTCCAAGTAAATGTGTTTTATCGTTACAGTACGTTAATTTTTTGACTATAAAAAATAAATAAATAAATTTAAATTACAATTTAAAGCGCCTAAGTTTTTGATCCCCAATCAGATATTAAAACTGTAAAAGGAACATTACGTGGTATGCGAAGTAAAGTCAATTTGTTAATCAAAACTCTGCAGCTAAACTTTGAATTCATAAGGGAGTGCAAATGTTCAGCTGGTACATTAGCCTGAATGAGGGTGGGAAGGAAGTGGGGGAGGGGGAGGTAAAGAATAAAAGCTCTAACAAACTATAGATGCAGCTCGCACGGTAATGACAGTCCAGGACTGCCACAACACGCAGCCGATTCTCTCTCTCATCAACAGAGTATTGTTCACTTTCGCAGACACCGAGGTAATAAAATGACCTCTCTCATTACAGCTATATACAAGATAATATTTCTTTTACCTCGTTACGGTTTCCAGGACACGGAGTTTCAAACAAAGAGCCGCTTCAATTTGCTCTTGTTACCATTTTTTTTATTGTCAAGGGGCGGAAGATGAGTAACGCGTTATTTGCGGTGATACTAGTCGATTATCCTGTTACGCATGTAGAAGATTCGGACATTGAATTTAAAGAGAAAAGGATGTTAAATTAGGTTTACACATTTAAATTACAAAATAAGACGAAAATCTGAATGTTTAGGTTATAATTAATTAGTTGTTACGTATATTATGCGATGTTTGTCATTTAATTCAATTTAAAATGAGTTCTCCAGACTTCGGTCAAAAGATAAATTGCAAAATTCTTTAACTGGGAGATTTCAAGGAACAGGATGAATTATAGTTCCCTCTTACTACGTCATTCTCGCCAAACGCAGCCACTAGAACGTGATTGGCGCGCAACTTGTGACTAAATAATACAATCTTAAACATGAAATTGAAAAATCGCCTGTTGCGTTAGTGTGTTGGATCTGAAAAGTATTTTCTTGGTACCGACTTAAAATGGGCGGGGGTAAATTTAATTTTTAATTTAAATGAGGACAAAACTTTTCACTTATAGGTCAATATATATCAAAACTAATTTATTTATTTTTAAAAAATATTTAAATACAAATTTTGAGTCTACTAATTATCCTAAAACTAGCTTAGAATCTAATAAGAATGATGAATGTGGGATTTGCGCAGCAGTAAAATAGTCATTACGGATTTTTTTGTTATTGACATTGACACACCTGAGTCGTTTCTTGAGGCGGCTGCTTCCTCCTTCAGCACAGGTAATTTGGCAGCTCCCGGAGTTCATACCTGGTCTTCCTCTCGAGAATTCTGGTGCCTGAATTACATAGGGCCACCTTGCATTCGATTCGAGGGAATTAGGTGAATTGACTTTCACCTGCGGCTGTCTTCTCTCGGTTTGCCTCAAAATATATAAGACAAACTCCCCCCCCTCTCTCCCTCTCTCTCTCTCTTTTTTTTCTCTCTGATCCTATGGCCATACTCTATTTTATTACCACACTCTCTCCTCTCAAGCTTCTTCTTCCAAGATTATTTCCCAACTGCCCAATTTCGGTATCTTCACCTCTCTAGGTTAACTCTGCTCATGCCTCGCTATGCGGTCAATCCAAGGCAAGTGGTACACGAAAAAGAAAATTGGCTGCCGCATCATCTCAGAAAAAAATTTTATGCTTTGCCTCATATTTTGGCAGTTCAGAACAAATTTTGTTTCATTTATATTGTGTCCGGTTCAAAATTGGCGGCCGTTTTTTTTTTGTAGCGCGCACGCCGTTTTTCGCGTTTGCAGGTATCTACGGATTTTCCTAAATAATCCATGACTGTGTTGACGTACTCTTTTCACATAAACTGCATCGTGTTCTGTATATTCAGGCCTACAAGTTAAACTCATATTTACTAACCTAATATTATTTCTTCATGTACTCGGTATACCACGAAATTGTCGATTCCAAATGAAGAAAATACCATTTTCGTAGGCGAAATTCCCCAAGGAGAAACAATTTGCGAACCTCAATAATTTCTGTGCTTTTACAGATAATGTTGTAAATACTCTATATAAATTATTAATCGTAACTGACGTTCCCTTTATAAATTACGCCCATTTAAAAATGGGATTTTTCATATTTTTCCAATGTTTGAGACGCTATGTCTCTGTTGTGTATATAGATAAAAATCTGAAAATTGTTTGTATAATAGTTCTTTATAATAGAAAACTACGATATAAATTTGAGCTTTGAGATGTAAATCAAAGATGGTATAAAAATTGTTAAACGTAGCAAGAATTGCTCGATTTCTAAGTGTAGTATAAGTGGCTATATCAATATAATACTACAAATATTTGGACATTTTAAACTAATAATACTATTTTTCGAACAACATATAATGTTATATATCATTTTGTGTTATATATTCTTCCATTATTATGTAGTATAAATTTCAAAATAGGTAATGAAATACAAAAATATTAAAACGTAAAATTACAAAAGATTTCTTTAAACTAAATTAGCAATGAATTAATAGCTGTAAAATGCCTTTTAACCTACAATTTAGTTTTTATTCTCGATGTAACGTTGTAATATTTTCTCATAATGTTTTATTTTGTTAATAAATGTGCGTCCGGTCACCGTGCTGAATTTCAGGCAACACTTAAACGTGATTCTTTTCATTCGTCATTCATAATACAACTCTTGCAATTTGGTGAAGTTCACTTTATGTTGATGATGAATGTATATTGACATTTAAACACAGTTTCTGATGGTGGTATCACCCCATGTATGGGGGTGGATGGTGGATCACATGACCCCCAGCTCCAATCCAATGTCCATCTTGGCCATCGCTTTTCTATTAAATCGAGTTGGGAGGTGTGGCCTTCGAAATTCCAGTGTCAATGGCCTGAACTCAGGTAGCGTCTTATAATCCCCAAAACTGCGAATTTCACACGCCCGGCTCGCTAATGTCTCTCCTTCGTACTACTCGCGATTTCTCCGTGAAGAGTTGTACTTTGGAACATTTTATATATTCCTCGGCCTGTTTACGTGTCAGACTCATTCACCTTGTACTCGTTGAATTTGGTAGGCGTTTCCGGACGGGGTGAATAAAACCGAACCTTAGAAAACATTTATTTTGCCATATACACTATACACTTCCCAATTAATCATATTCGCCGATTTTATGGGTCGAAGTCAGCTGCTTTATGTCTGTGTCAAGCATTATACGATTGCTATGAAATTATGGTAAACTGTATTGGACCGCCCAGATTCCTTCTTCTCCACTATCAGGTAGAAAAACATCCTACACTAAAGACGTATAGAATTTCCAGCAAGATACATTTTGCCCTCCATAGCCTGACAAACGAGATGATTAAATTCCTGTTAAGCATGAAATAATGGTAAGATTTAACCATTATTTTGTTGAAGTAATAAATACGCAAAAATTAAATGTCACAGTGCAAATTATTAAGGCCCTATATAAATAAAGACGACATATAAATACTTAGGAACAAATTTTTCTAGTAAAGGAGGAAGCGAGGAGGAAATGAAGCAGAGAATAGCGAATGGCAGAGTTTCAAAACGACAGTTACTCTCGATTTAAAAAAAGTTGACAGAAGAATCTACAAAACCATAAGGGAGAGTGTTGCACCCCCAAAATGAAAGAAAAAGGAAGACCTAAACTCACGTGGAATAAAGGAGCGATGCAAGCAATGCTGGACAGATGTATGCGAGATAAAGATTGGCATGGTAAAAGGAAGTGGATGCTAGGATGCGAGAGACGCCGTTTGGAGTAACTCCCACTCGCATATATATGTATATATATAAGGACGAGTGCTTTCGTACACGTCAGTGACGAGAACCCGGAGGAGTTCTGGAAAGTCGTCCTTTCCTTGGCCCAATAGGCCAACTGCCCTGCATATTTCATCGAGGCATGGATTCGGGTTTGTTCCGTTCCCACAACAATAGTCTCCCGTCATCAGAAGGTGTGGGAGTAATACCCAATAACCCGACCTACCTGGGTCTTCCCTGTATCACCTTTAGGTGAAAAACCGGTAAATTCCTTTTCACTAAAGCCCGGGGGCCCTAGTAACCTTTGACTCTCTTGTTCATATTTCCAAACACCCCCTTTTCAATTCCCTTCCTATGCTATTATAGGGTATCACCCGATTTCAGCATTGAGAAATCGTATGAGTCAAATCAAACATAATTAAAACACAAATAGTTTCTCTCTTTAACTTTCTCAGTAATGTCTATATTTTATTATAAAGAAAAAAGTACACTTTATATCCATAATATAACACAGGCCAACTGAAATCGATACCAGATTGACAAAATTTTCTGGCTATTTCAATACTGTAACTATATAAATAAATACCTCGGCAAAGCTGGGCTAGTAAAATAAAACTTGCACATCGTCTTTCAGTGATAAATTATTTATGGCACGCCATGTATTAATTAAATTATATAAATCAAAATTAAAATTTTACAATACATTTATTAAAAAATTAAAAGAAAAATTATATTAAAAAAGAAATAATCTAAGTTTAAAACTTATATTGCAGGTTACACAACATGTTACTCTCACCCAAGGTTACCGTTTTTAGGCTGGAAACTCGAGTAAAAAAGGAATTTTAATCAAAAAGACAAAAATTAAAAGTTATCATTGCAACACTCACAGGAAAGAAACTTCCGACAGCTGACTAGGAACGATCGCTGCCAAAGGAATTGGAACAACACTCCGGCTTTTTTTTTCAAAGTGGTTTTCTGCTTCTCTAGCTGCTCTTCCACGGATCCTTTTTCCATGCAGTCACAGCCAAAATTTTTGCCTAGCTCCTCTCCCATCTTCCTTTTTTATAACTCTTCCGCTAATTGGTGGAAACTGACCTCAGTATCCTCAGTCAAATCTATTAAACGTTGCCTGGTTGGTAAGGTCTTCAGGGACGAAGGCGGATTCCGGCAACCTGACTATCTTTAAACGGAAAGTTCTTCCTAGAATTGTTTACCTGTACATGGCCGCACATTTAGCACAGATATTTATGCTAGATAAAAATTTAAAATAAAGAAATAATTCATGTTATCCAGTACACACTCAACGTGGTTAAGTTATATATAACAAATTAAATTAAATAAATTTATCTGTGCGCTATAAAAGACAAATTCAATTTAATTCAATGTGCTCTACATATTTTCCTTTTCTGGAGCTCACCGTAACGTGGAGAGAAGTCCCAGAGGTGTCCTTAACATTTTTTTCTCTCACTTTCCAAGGCCTTGTTTTGTATTCCAATTAACCTCTCCTGCAGGCAGGATAAGGGAGGAGGGACGAGTGACGTAAGCACCTTTCAGCCTGATGTAGAGAGGTCATTACCTGCGATATCTACGGTTAGCGCTGACCTTGGCGAGATCACAAAGGGCCGCCGTTATCAGCGTCACCTTCCTCTGGAGGCCCATAAACATCTGTTGTTTGTCTTGTATGGACAAAGCCCGCCTCCGCTAACGAAGTGTCGAGCCACAGCAGCAGCAGCAACGGCGGCGCGTCGTAATGAGGGAACCCTTACAAATGGCACGGGCGATATTATTACCACACCACAGAAACACGCCAAGACTGAAGGAACGAGCTTTTATACAACCTCCCATCCACCCCCACCCCAACCCCCTCACTCCGGCGCAACCGAAAAAAACAAAATGAAAGAAATACAAACAAATAATCTCTGCGTGGGACACACACAGTCTCCTGTTGGAAACGGACGATTCTCTTTCTAGCGAGAATAATTGATTCGGCGACACGTGCCGGGGTTGCAGTATTCATTAACATTACATTAACAGAAAAATGCACGGCTATATTAGAATAATCAAACAATTAAGGGAGAAAAACAAAGAGCAAGACTACGTGAAAGAAAACAAAGAAAAATTCTAAACTCATCCCCTTAAAGAAAGCGCAAAAAAAAGCTGCAGTTGTGTGTTTGGTTAAAACTGCATAAATGCCAAGGGGTCTTAATAAATTAACCTTTGCGGAATTCTGGGACGTGTTTCTCGACGGTTCCATTAAACATTCAAAGAGATAAGTTCTCGAGTACATCCACAGAGTGTTTTCTATTCTATAATGGATCTTGATAATTACGGTAATTGTTCTCCTTCTGGTGGTGAAATATTCAAGCTGCAGTAACATGCCACAGGAAAAGAATCGAACCACATTTAGTAGCATATTGCATACATTTTCCACACTTTCCTTCCACTCCATAAAACCAAAGGTGAGAAACGATAATTGGGTTCAATCGATTCATTTCAATTCACTTAATGTATTGTTGTTGTGGTAGTCTGTCCTAAGACTGGTCTCATGCTAACCTATCTTACGCAAGCCTTTTGAATTACTCATACCTAGCACAACAAACATCCTTCTTAATCAGCTTAGCGTATTCCATCCTTGGCCTATCTCTTCTGTTCTAATTCCTCGTGCCTTAAAACGACACCTATTAATCTATCCCTTCTCTTGATCAACGTCCTCCATATTCACACTTATATTATCCGTAAGTAAATTCCTCTTTTTCGCGAAAGCCTTCTTTGCCTGTGCTATCCTACTCTTTATGTATACTTTACTTCTACCATCCCTAGTTATTACTCTTCTCAAGTAGCAGAATTCCTTATATCTCTTCCCAATCTAACACCCTTTGTTGTTCCTGTTTCCCAAACTACACACCATTACCTTGGTTTTCCCTCTATTAATATTCATATTGAACTCTTTCTCCAGGATCACGTTCATACCATTTATTATGGTTTACAAGTCTTTTTCTGACAATTATCAACTCTGCTGGAATGTTATCAATTCCTGGCACTTTACCGTTGCTCAGGTTTGTCAGCGCCCTGTCGAACTCCGACCTTAAAATTTTCAAATCTCCTCTGATTCCCCTAATACTGCAGTATCGTCGGCAAAGCGTAAGGTTTTTAATTAATGTGTATGGAAATAAATTTTTGGATGTTTGAATCATATTTAATAATTTTAGTTTAAAGTTACATAGGTCATCAGCGAAGGCATAAGCGATTTTCCCATTACAGGACAAATTCCTCAAGCCAGTTTAATTTCACTCCTGCCTCTATTCTCTACAATTATATACAACACAATTTTTATTTACAGTAACATAATTGGCTAATTACTTTAGGAAGCTAAGGAATTATATACACTTTTACGCACAAAACTCTCGAAATGAATGTGTGGTTATATTTATTTTAAATAAAAATTATACATATATACATGAACGGGGACACATTAAAATTATATTTATTAATTGATTTGATACAATTAATAAATGAAACTTTTATGAAGACGGCTTTTGTAAGGATTGACAATAAACTCTTTATAAAATATTTACAAAATAAATTAACATTTAGAAAAATGAGATCTACGGTAATAATTAAGGGCATTAACGAAATTAATATAAAGGAGGATGAAACGTCAAGTAGAATGCAAGTTAGGAGAAGATCATTTTGGTTTTAGGAAAAATATAGGAACTAGAGAAGCAAATTTGGAAGACAGGATAAGAAAAAACAGGCCTACGTTCATGGCATTTGTAGATTTAAAATATCCTTTGATATTGTCAAATGGAACACACTAATAAGGAATTTGAAGAACACAGGAATAAAATATCGAGAAAGAAGACTTACAGAAGGCAGTCATTAGAAGGCAGCTGCTGTAGGTCTAACTTTGTTATCCTAACGGAAGGCAACCCTCGGTCCGTCAGTATCGCTGACTCCCTTCTGTGTCAAGGGGGGACGTTATAATTGGATACTGTTGGTGGCCTGACCTTCCCTTCCATGGCCAACGGTTTCAATTTTAGTGGCCTTCCAAGGTTCGAAGCACACTAATTTTCAATACTATATATATATATTGTAGAAGATCCGGCGTTCCTCCGTATTCGAGGATTTAAATTTAAATAAAAATACCAAAAATGTGGATTTTAATAGCTTTAATCCATTTCAGAACATGAGAAAAATTATCACTACAGGGCGTGGTCTTTCTCCGTCCGCAACTGCCGACACATCCTTCTCCTTTCTCTACCCCATGACGACTGCTCGAGTCTCGCCAGACTCCATTGTTGGCCCGAGTTGCGACAATTGCAACTCGCAAGCTGGCCCGCATTGTTGCGTGTAACTTTTCATGTTACAATATATATATGACGCACTTGATGAAAGACTTAACGTGACTGGCATTTTTGCTGACCTCTCTAAAGCGTTTGATTTATATTTATTATACTCAGAAAATTAGATTTCTTCAGAATCAGAGGAATTCCCCTTTCTTTATTACATCGTATTTGCAAAACAGACGCCAAAAAATTGCGATTGAAAACACGGTTGTAAATGAGTATCAGTCAGAATGGGAAACAATTCCCTGCGGTGTCCCTCAGGGCTCAATTTTGGGACCTTTACTTTTCATCATTTACATTAACGATTGTTGCTGAAGACACAAATTTAGTAATAACGAACAGCCACTGACTCGGAAACTTTATGCGAGAAAGTTGATACTGCGATGTGCCGTCTCAATCTTTGGTTCACTGCGAACAAATTTTCTCTTAACCTAGGGAAAACCAAAATCGTTAACTTCACATCAAACACAAACAGTTTATCTCCTAAACTTGGAAACCATTTCAGTGCACGCGCCTTTTCTGGGTCTGCTGATTGACAGTAATTTGAAATGGAATCACCACATTAAAAAACTATCGGGAAAACTCAGCAAAATTTGCTTTATATTACGAGTGAAGCCGACATAGCTACATCAAAAATTATGTCACGTGTTACGGTATTGCAAACTGGGGTCATTCGCATCATATTATTAAATCACAAAAGCGGTCCGTACGAATAGTAGTGGAATAACAGGTGCAAGCCTTTGTTTTGAAAACTTGGAATTTTAACCTTGCCCTGTACGTATAGTCTAGAAATTTTAAAATTTGTATGGGGCAACATCAATCTATATGCTCTAAACGATTCAAGCCATTCGTACAACACAAGAAATCGCTATCAGAACCGTGTTGAAAAACATCGTCTAAGCCTTTTTGGAACAAGCATTCACTATTCCGGTATAAACCTATACAATACAATACTCTCCCGGAAAGTGGAAGGGAACAAGAAGCCGAGGAAGTAGGAGAGAATGTAAGAATGAACAATTAATAAGAGTGTTGATCGAGAGTTGAAAGGTAGACTAGCAGATGTTAGCATTGTTGCTCTTGCGTTAGAAGGAAGGCCAAAACTTTGGACTTGCCTGTAACATTAAAGGAAGTTGTAGTAACTGTGGTTTGGAGTGCAGAATGAAACCTCAGTTACCGGTCCAGATCATTCTTCCGTCAAGAGAGGGAAAATCCAAAACCCGACCTGCATGTGCGAGAGTGGAAGACGTAATTCCGGAATAGTTGAGAAGATGAAACAGGTTCGTCACGAACGTGAAATCTTTGGTGCACGTTGTTACGCTAACATTAACCCTGAGAAATACTTTGAAATTTAAACAATCATCCCCTGTAAGAAATATATATAATTGTAAATAGTGTGCAGGGCCCACTAAAGAAATTTTTTTCTTTTATTTATAAATATAAAATTATTATTAATTTCTTTTAAAGCATAAATAATTTGTTAAATAACTTAAACAATTTCCCCCCTTCAATATTCATTAACATAAGTAGTAAGTGATGTAGAGTTTAGTCGGGGTGAGGGAGCCACAGACTGAAAAGTATTTCACAATTAAAATTTAAAATACACTTTGAGCATTTAATTCAGAGATAATGTTGTTGAACAAAAAACTGGTAAAATCAAAAGTATTAAAAGGAAACACTAAACCTGGGTAGGGGATGGAAGTTTATTCAGTGCTGTTTATAACAACTCTGTCTGTGTCTGGAGGGGAGAAAGGAACAACATAATCTTCGTGGTAACTAACACGAGTTCACGTTAGTTGAACCGTGCTGAGAGTGTCTACAAGTTGTCTACAACTTTCTCCGTCACCTCACAATTAGCTTTTCTCCGTCTAGCATTCAACTTTGCCAGTCTTGTTCCACCATAATCCTCTCTGAATGAAGTAACAGAGCGCCCGGATAAATGAATTTCTTCCTGTCACTGAGGTTTTTTGATAATTCGTAATTTGTTTTGACACTGGCTTTGTGAAAATAAAACCTTTTAATTCGTGTGAGACCTTTTTAATTTTTAATAAATCAGACCGGAGCAGAAATGCGATTTTTTATGATATTATGAATTTATAAAATGAATTATGCCGGATAACTTTCTTCTAATATCACTTAAAAATCAACTCCAATTATATAATTAATATTTAGCATGAGATTTTGAAGCAGTCGCATGACATGGAGTTGCCGTTGAAAATAGTGAGTGGCACAAGATTGAACCTTGTGAAACACACAGTGAATCCTAGCGGTCAATAATTAAGCGCTCCGCGAGTGTATTAGACGTCGTAACATGCTTGTTTCTGTGGGATTGTCAACTAATTTTACTGAATACTACCCTCAGAGCACGTACAAAAATTAGTCAAATTACGTTTGGCGCCTACGCCACGCTTAAATAATTCATCCCAGCCGTAACATGGCGTGCTTCTTGGTACGTTTGACAATTTTTTGTGTGCAGACCACTGTTATGAATAATTCCTTCTTTTTTTAAAAACGATCCTAATTGTAAAGTAGCATCTGAATGCCCTTTTTCTCAACAATTAATAGTTTATTCTACATCCTTCCTCAATAATTAATCGGTTGGTTGAATTTTAGATAAGATTATCTAACGATAACATTAGTCGTCTGCTGAGGAAATAGAATAATTTGTCGTATAAGGAAAGTATAAATTTTACGAGAATAAACAAAGGTGCGGTGTCTCAAATTAAGACTTATATAATTCAATAACACTACGACGTGAAACAGAAGAAATTAAAACACGAATAGATTAAAGATAAATAAAAAAACTGTAATAACTGCCTTCATTTTTATGGTCCTGTTCGTTTAATCACGTCTTTATGAAAGAAACAACCTTCCACTGCAATTATTTTCATCTACTGCCACCAAATTACCACAATTTAAAACCTCACTAAAAATTATTTTAATCTGTCTGTCACCTTTACTGTATACTTTCCCAGTAGATTAAAATAAAAAGCATTTATATTTTCCCCGGTAAACATGACTTGCCAGGAAAACAAAGGAAATAAAAACGTGAATATTCTAAACAAACAGAATCATAATGTTTTCTCCAGAACAGCTGCAATTGGTATGAATAAATTTATTGTATATTGTATCTGACGTTACATGATCGATAACACACGATGGCTCAAAAAATTGTAACACAGAGTGGCAGTAAATGTTCGTAGCCCCACGTTGGGCGCCAAAATGTAATAGAAGGCGGCGCAAATGCTACGAACCCCAGCTGTATTAGTTGAGCACCAGATAATTTTAAATAAATATTAGCAAAATTTCTTTATTATCAACAACTTTATTCTCGAGCGTCAGGGCGTGTACGTCACTTCCATCACCGCCGTGTCTCACTGTAGGCTGTTCTCGAAGACAATTTTATGGGAATATGACAAAAAACAACAATGCACTAGCCGCTTGACTCAAATGCCATCGCTAACAATTCTGTCTGGAGCGGTTTGACTGCTCTTAAAGACTGACTCGTAACTCATTTTACTATGTATCTGTGTTTGTGTTTTTTCATCGTATCAAAGGCTTTCAATCAGGTCAACATCAACTGTTTAGTTAAAAGCAGGTTTCAATTTCAAATGACGAATATTCACGTTTTATTTCGGTACAACTTGGCTGTTATTAATGGATTAATAAGCAGGAACGTTTCTTCCGAAATCTCCCAGAGTAATTGTTTCCTCTTCCTTTCTCTCTCTCTCTCTCTCTCTCTCTGTTTTCTTTCTTTCTGTCTTTCTTTCTTTTTCTTTTCGTCTTTCTCTGTGTCTCTTTTTCTTTTTTTCTCCCTTTTCCTTTTTTATTTTCACTAACAGTATAGAGTAATTCGAATATATTAGAATTTGTTCAAGTTTTCCGAACAGGGTTCTCTGCTTCACTTCCTTTATCGCTTTCGCAGCTCACAAGCAATTTGTCTCAATCAGACGTCAGGTTTGTAAAGTGTTTATATTTCATCTTATTTCCAGAGTTATCCAAACGTTTGGGAATTTTATAAGTTGTTGTACTTGATAAAGGAAACAGTTATCTACCAATTGTATCGTAGATTTGAGTGACCTCTAGGAAAAGTCCTCTACCAAGGTCAAAGGTCAGTTTTTATTTTTTGCTTCGCAATGGATCACCTTGAGGCCGAGCAATGACCCCCCGTGGAGGGAGAAATTGACCGCATTTATTCATTATGCATTCGGCCGAGTATCGATGCGGCAGCTCAGGTATTGAGGACGCACAACCAAGGTGAAGGGTTTCGCCCAACAACAAAAAAAGTGACACTCCATTGGATAGATAAAATACATAGCAACTCACATATACATGTAAATCGATGCAAAATTGTGGAGGATGGGGGAGGAAATTGGATTTCCGATAAGAACGGTTTTCCGAGCATTTTAAAGTGAATGGATGAATGTACGTTTTAGGGTTGCGACTGATCTGGTCAATGTCCCACTCAAAACTTTCACATTACATAGATAAAATTAATCAACGTCGGCTTGTCTAAAGAGAAATTTAAGCAGATATAAGTAAGGTAGATTATATTTTCAAGTATTTTTTTCATTTCAGAAAATCAATTAACTTTTCGAATAATTTAATTAAATAAATTAACGACCACATACAGACAAAAATATTATTTACGTGAATCGACGTTTCGTCGTCACATTTGGCATTTCCTTAGGTAATATTAGCTTTTGAAATATTGATAAAGAAAAATTCATAATTTTGTAAGGGCATTGGATTTACATTAGTCATTTTTCGTCATTAAAAATTTCCAAATTTAACATTATTTGAGTAAATCCCAATTATGGTGGCAAAACGCCGATTAAACTAAACTAAAACTTTGTAGTTAATTTGTTTTTCATTAAATAATGTTCATTTTGTCCGATATCGTCAAAGTTTAGGGCTCGTCAATATTGTCCTTCCATTTCATACACGCAAATTTACTTGATCTGATACAACCGTCATTGCTAACATATCCTGCGCAATCATTTTCATTCATGCAAAACTACCACACCATACCTCCTTCTAAAACTTTTCAGCGTATTCCATCCGTAGCCTCCCTCTTCTGTTTTTTAACCCACAAACTGCCCTAATTTTACTACACCCTCATGTCTCTCGGTCAAGACTCCTCCATATTGTTCTCTCTTCTCCTATTCTGCTTAACACTTCCTGGTTAGTTTCTCTACCCACCCTTCTAAATTTCAGCATACTCCTATAGCAACACATTTCAAAAACTTCTATTATTTCCCTTTCTGAAATTCCCACGTCCACGTTTCGTACCCATATAATTCCAAACTCCATACCAACATTTTTATCAATGATTTCTTAATATTCACACTTATATTACCCGTAAGTAATTCCTCTTTTTTGCTAAATCCTTCCTTGCCTGAGCTATCCTATTCTTTATGCTCTACTATACTTCTACCATCCCTAGTTATTATGCTGCCCAAGTAACAGAATTCCTCAGCTTCCTTCAAAATATCCCTTCCCTATCTAACAGTCTTTTTTATTCCACTGTTTCCTATACCACACTCCATTACCTTGGTTTTGCCTCTATTAATCCTCATATTGTACTCTTTCTCCAGAACCATGTTCATAATACTTAGTATGCTTTCCAAAGTTTTTCTGACTCCCCTAATACTACAATATCATCGAGCAAAGCGTGGGATTTTTATTTTATTTTCCTTTCAGTATGATTTCTTTTCCATATTCCGTTTTAACGTTTTTCATCGTCTTTTCTATATAATTTAAACTGCATGGGTGATAGACTGCATCCTTGACTTACTCCTTTCTTGATTTCAGCTTTCTTATCTTGACCTTCAATTTTAATTACAACGGCCTGCCTTCTGTAGGATACTCATAAAACTTCCTTCTCGATATTTTATTCCTATTCTTTACCAAATCCTTAATAATGTCTTCCAGTTAACATTACCAAAGGTTTTTTATAAATCTGCAAATTTCATGAAAGTAGGCCTCTTTTTTCTAATCCTGTATTCTAAAAATTAGACGCCGTCAATATTACTTCTATTGACCCTACATTCTTCCTAAAACCAACTGATGTTATACATTCATTAAAAATCCCTCTTTGTAATGACGTCCCCCCTCTTTGTGTGTCTTGCTTGTGTGTGCTGCTTGTGTGTGTGTGAAAACAACAACGATATTTTCTTTTTTGCACTATCAGAAAATCCTAATCCCCAATCATCCAGGAAGCTTTGCATTTGACCCAGTTTCCATATCAATCCTTTGTATAAATCCCTTTTCCGTAAAAAAATCACACGAGATATCCAATGTAATTCAACGAGATGTTCACGACAAAAGGGATCGGAGTTACCATTTCGTTGAAGATGAATTATGCATCTAACGCCTTTTAAACTCCCTTGCAGAATGGAAGGAGGAACAAAGAGAGAAAGAAAAAAAATCACACGATGGAAGACAGCAGTTTTTTTTAGAACGTAAAACGAAATTGGGATCAATACGAGCTTTTGTTGCCCTCGGAATCTGGATTGAATCCCATGTTGAAGGGTTGGATAGGTCGTGGCTTTGTGATTCGTTTCTCTCCATTCAATCAAGGGAGGAAGCTGCAATATGTTTCCTTTTCCTTTATTTATGAGTCTGAAAATACCGTAATCTAGTTTGACCTGGAAAACAGATCCACAGAGACGTGGGGGACGGGATGGGTGAGGGGGGCCGTAGGGGGGGCTCCTTTTATTATAACCTTCATGTTTTATCAATACTAGGAAGATAAGCTTCAATCCACAGATCTTATGTACAACGAAATTCGTATTAATACAATCTCTGATGCTATTAATATAGTAATAATACTATGTATGTATACAATCTTTGACGCTATTAACATATTAATAACAATAAACAAATAAATAATAAAATAATAACGAGTAATGTTGACATTTAGGAACATAAAAATGAACACGACGTTATATTTGGCTGATTAATAATTTCTAAATGTATGGTGTCAATTATGGGTGTCTTGTAATTATTTCTAAGTACTTTAATTCTGATTTCAAGTGCCCGTTTTGTTTGGCCTATATACAACATACCATAATTATTCTGTCCGCAATTTATTTTGTAGATGACGTCATGTCATTTACTTTCCTGGATCCTATCTTTCCCTCGTTTGATAGTTTTCAATTTTTTGACAATTTTGTTGGTACACCTTTCAGATTTTCGTTAATTTTACCATAATAAGGAAGACTGATATATTGCTGTCTCACATCACCTAATTTGTTGTTGGCATTTGTGATCAATTCGGAGTTAAGAATGTGGATCCGTTTCGAAATACATTCGTTGATAAAAGCTAAAGGGTAGAAATTCATCATTAAAAACTTTTTCACATTTTTTATGTGGTCAATATGGAACTTTTCGTGAGCTAAGAGTTATCCCTCTGTCAATTAAGTTAAAAACCATGGCTCGTTCATGGTGGAGTGGATTATTAGATAAGAAGTGTTAATACTCGTCCGGAAAATGTGGGCTTTCTGTACTAATTGGTAATTAATGTGCCATTTTAGTTAATTATTAAAGTGTCCAAGAAAATAGTTGCATTCCTATTTTCTCATTCATACGTAAATTTTAATTTGTCATGATAACTGTTAAAAATTTCAATACTATTATTATCATCATTTTTGTGTAATATGCAAAATATATCATCCACGTACCTATGATAAATCAATGTTTTAGTTGGCAATTTCTTTATTCAATGGGTTTCTAAGTCTCTTACGACGAACTCGGCAAAAGTAGGGGATAAATAAGAACTGATTGAAGCTAAATCTATCTGTTTGCATCGTCAATTTGAAAATAGGTGGAGTGAAAAATCAATAGCTATATGCATTTCCACCCACGTGATATTACAGCCTGATTTTATTTTGTTCCAACGAGACTTGATACTCTTTAACACTAAGTCATTGGGTATGTTAGTAAATAAGGACTTTAGATGGAGATAAAGCATGACAATTTTTCAGAACAATAAAGATTTTAAGGTTATTAATAAATTCAAAACTGTTAAGTTGTAACGAATATAGGGGTATCTATTATTATTTAATTGGAATATTGATATATTAATAATAAGATTCTGTAATAAAAATAAGAAAACAATTTACTTGATCAATAAACATATTTACATTAATAATTACAACTTTTATATGTCGATCTTTATGCCAGCTATTCTTTCTTAAATTAAAACTACATATATATTTACAAAAAAAATTATACAAATAAATTCCTTAAAATTAAACAATTCTATCTAGCCTCAGGGTTGCATATTATGGGTCTTCTCATAGAACAAAATATTTTACACAAGCCTACTCGGACCTGGCTGTACAGAAAATCAGCAAAGAGTCACAGGGGTAATTACCGCGTCGGCTTAGTGAATATTCCTTCTCCTTCCTCCTAATTGGGTCGTCCTCTCTCCAGATCACAGCCGCCGCTGCTGTTCTTCCTGGTTCAAACCACAGTCATGATTGAGAAGTTTAACGTAGGCTCGCTCCAAGTGGGATTTCTCACCAAATACGTCTTTCCATTTCTCCCGTCGCACTCCTCTCTCGAAAAATCTGTCCAAAATTATGCTTACAATCGATCTGCACGCCTTTTTAAAATCTTTTCCCCACTTCTTTGGTTCATATCACCCAGGTGGCTGGGATGGATATTAACAAATCACATTTATGGTTACACTTGGGGAAAACACACCAGCCGATTCAGACAGCTCTTACCAAAATTGGGAAACACCCATGGTGCTACGTAAAGTCTGAGTTTTATTGCCCCTGCCTCAAGTGCTGTCTCCTTTATTTTGACTCTGCGCCGCCAAAAGTCCGAGCAGTTGTTTTCAATTAATCCAGCTGTTAAGAAACTTTGAAAAAGAATGCGTAAGGACTACCGATGGATGATATGATTAACCTATACGGATTATCTTTTTTATGTATCTTCATTAATTTAAAACAGACGTAAAACATCTATTAATTCATTTATAATTACATTAAAGTCAGATGCGTATAACTATCAAATCACATATAAATGTTTAACTAACACAGTTGGCAGCTACCTGAATAATATTAAAGAAATAAGATTGAAATAGGTATTTCACCAATAAATAATGTTTTTAATGGATGAATAGACCAGATTATAACATTCCAGCGCTGTTGACTGTTGTGCTACGGGCATTTGTGGAACGCTGAAACCACTCTCTCGTTCTCTCTCTCTCTCTCTCTCTCTCTCTCTCTCTCTCTCTCTCTATCCTGCGACGTAAATGGCGAGTAATTTTGTGGAATTGAACGGACAAAAGCTGTTACGCTTACAAGCGCTGTCATGACCTCCATTTCTGCGTGACTTGTTGTCTGTTATATTACGTGGAGAGAGAGAGGGAGGGAGACAGATGGCCAGCTAGACAAAGAGAGAGCACGTCCACGCCCCCTCTCGGCAAGTGTGGAGTACAGAGACAGATTTCGGGCACATTTATACCTCAAAGGGATCAACTAAGAAATAGTGCCTTTTAGTCGGAAGCCATACTAGATACACGTAATGTGTGGTAGCAGAATAAATTATTTATTACGATTAGAATTTTAATTATTTATTTATTTATTGATAACTATTATACATATTATTATAAGATTTTATTTAAATTACTTAATACAATTACTTGCGCTTTAGGATAAAATATAATAATTATATTTATAAAAAACAATCACTTAAAAGGGGTCCGGCGCGCTATTACAAATAAATAAATTGATTCAAGGAGACGATTTATAAATATAAGGGTTAATTACTTATGTTGTTACCACGTGCAGAAGAGATTTCGTTCACTAGACGAACCTGTTTTATATTCATTCGAGCCTTGATGCAGGATACTTCTTCCTTCTGGTTGAATTGTAGTTTTTCCCTCCACCGGCGGAAAGTGGGATGAACCTGATACTGTCGGTGACTGAGTAAACTACCGTTTTTCCTCCTACTTCCCCCTAGCCTTACTTGTTCTCCGTACCTTCTTACACGATTCACACATTCTCTGCCTCGTCACCTTCTCAACGTCTTGAACAACTCTCCTCCTATGCCTACTCGCCTTCTCAGCGTCTTGATCAACTCTCCATCTCTACCTCCTCACCTTCTCAACGACTAGAACAATTCTTAATATTTTTCTGATTCTCGCCTCCCATCTAATCTCGTATACACCTTCTGCAAGGGAAAATGCTATCCCATGTGATGTTTGTTCTGCCAATCCTCATTTATCCTTCGTCCAAAGCGGGAAGTTTTCCATGACATAAGGAACAGTGTCCTTCGTAAATTTTGAAGTGTGAAAAACGAGCTTGATATTATAAATTCGCAGACAGGCTTTTCCGGCAGCCTGGCGCGAGGAAAAAACTCTTCATACCTGCATCTCACCGAGTCATAATGTTCTTGCTGAACCTTTAGATCATTCAAAAATCTGAATAAAATTATAAGGTTAAAAATAAACTTGTAGTGGTTATACATACATCAGAATAATTATGAGGGTGATTTTTTTCTTTTTTATTAATAAGTCACATTTTTTGTTTTAGCATAGGCTGGTTGGCAACTTGAGTCTGGAATAGCGCAATAGCGCTAGAAAAATCCCCTCAGCCGAAACAATGTGGACGTGCTGACCGCGGACCCTGCAGGTTCTCGTGTAGACCTCGAAATGGGAATTAAAAATGATAACGTCGGAAGTTTTGATATTTAACATGGAGAGGGAGTAAGAGGCGAATCTTGGAACAGTCTTGAAACTGCAACAGATGGGTCGCGAATGGTCGTAAGTCAGCCGCGACGTACACATCCTAAAATAGATTAAGGTGCCTCAGCATGGGGGAAACCTTGAAGAAACCAGATAGAGTAAGAGGCACTCTCAACGTTAACATGTGAGCCCCAGAATCAATCTGGGGAGAAATACCTGCGAGAGAAAACATCCCATAGGCATCCCTGGTGCACACGCCTCTACTTGAGCAGTGGCTGAAGAAGAGCATAACATCTGGAAAGAGATCTAGAGACTATCCACGGTCATATCCAAGGGTCAAGTTAGCAGCTCAAGGATGACTCGCAGCCTACCAGCGACTAGAGGGTCTTAAACCAGGTTGTGTTGAATTAATAAAACAACAAATCTGCCACAATTGTTGTCACTCAAGCCACAAAACTCCGTGGCCATCCCGATTTTGAGATTTCTCTCTTTTGTTTGTTTTCTTTTATAATACTATATGCTGTTGCTGTAGTAGTAAGACCTTAGACTGGTCTGACTCAACCATCCATGCTAACTTATTTGTAATCTGCACAGGGTATTCAGTAATTGTCCTCCCTCTTCTGTTCTTACCCGTCATTTCCCTCTAATGCTAATTTAACAGGACCCTCTTCTCAAAACGTGACATATTAATCTATCCCTTCTCTTCTTTAACGTCCTCTATATTATTGTCTCTTCTGTCATTCAGCTTAGAACTTCCTTGTTTCTCTATTCACTCGTCTGATTTTCAGAATTCTCCACCAAATTTCAAACATTCTATACCTTCTGCACCTCCTACCGTCCACGTTTCGCAAGCAAATAACGTCACGCTCTATACGAACATTTTTAGTTGCGATTTCTTAATATTCATACTTATATTAGCCTAGGTAAACTTCTTTCTTGCATTTGCTTTCCTACTCTAGTTATTAGGCAGCCAAATCAGCATAATTTCTTGAATTTCTTCAAAATATACCTTCCTAATACAACACCATTTGTTAAACAATAATCCTACTCGGAACTGGCAGTACCAGGAAATCGGGAAAAAATTACAAAGATATTTACCAAGTCGTCTCAGCTTGCCTGGATCTTCCAGCTGACACTTCCTCGAACAAGCCTTCTGCCGTTGTTATTGTCCGTAGTTAGGACAATTTAAAATCTTTAACTTCCCAATCTTAACCTGCAATCATAACCTCCCCGTCCTTAAACATCAAACAATCATCTCTTTACTGTTCAAAGCATAAACACCGCAACGTTCTTAATATCTAACTGGTCATCTCCTTAATGTCCATAATAATTTCCAAAATTCGTTTCTGCTAGGGTTATTAATAATTTTTTCCTTTACTGTATTTCGTTTTCCGTCGATGGCGTGGCTCGATATTGTCTAAAAAAATTATTTTCTGTCCTCTGTGGAAGAAGCCGTTTGCACTCCATAATAATTTTAATTATTTTAAGCGTAATATTATGAACCCCTATGGTCAGGAGTTAAATTATGCATTTTTAACAAAGTTATTTGCGACACACTCTGACCAGAAAGTTTCGATAATTTTGCATATTTATTTTCTTACAGGTTCGATGCGATTATACACTGCTACAACTAGATTTTTTTAATAGTTACATTGTCTGACGAGAAGTGGCAAAAAAATTGAGTAGGACCGTGAGGTTACCAAACACAATAGCACACACACACACACGGTGAGAGCGGAATTGGCGCAGTGCGATCGATATTCACGCTGAAGAAATTACTTTGTTCAAGCAACCTACTGCTGCCAAATCGTCACTACAGGGGACAGGACGAGTTTAGTAGCACCACTGACGTCATATCCTCCTCACGTTCCTTCTATTAAATGACTTTTGACAAAATTAAAAAAAACTACGTAAATATTTGGATAAAAGTTATTAATAATGAAAGGATGTATTTCATGTAAATTAAAATAAATATTTAAAAGTAAAACTCAGTCAGGCTCTAATGTTGACAAAGGTCACGACTGTTGATCGAAATCTCTTCTCACTTCAAACTTCATGTATTGTTCAAAATTGTTTTCTCTGAATGTCTGTGATACCGGTCGTTAATTACTTCCGTTATTTTAATGAATATTTAATTTAATAATTGCGTCTAAACTGAAGGTAAATTGCGTGGTGCGACGGGCGGTGATCAAATGACGTCAGTGGTGTTACTAAACTCTTCATTACACAAAGTCTGGTTTCCAAAATAATGAAATCGAATAAATTTAGGACCGGACACAGATAAAGTTTTTATATAGTTTAAACAAACAAATGTTAGTATTGATTTATAATGCGCCCAAGATATTTTAAAGGAAAAGCAGAAATCAAGAAAGGACTAAGACAAGGATGCAGTCTGTCGCCCATGCTGTTTAACTAATAAATAGAACAGACGATGAAGAAAGTTAAAACGGAATATGGAAACGGAATCATACTGCAAGGAGAAGAAATAAAATATTTACGCTTTGCCGATGATATTGTAGTATTAGAAGACTTGGAAACCTTAATAAAAGGCATGAACGTAGTCCTGGAGAAAGAGTTCAAAATGAGGATTAATAGAGGGAAAACCGAGGTAATGAAGTGTAGTATGGGAAACAGTGGAATAACAAAGGGTGTTAGATTGGGAAGGGATATTTTTACGGAAGTTAAGGAATTCTGCTACTTGGGAAGCGTAATAACTAGAGTAGGATAGCACAGGCAAGGAAGGCTTTCGCGAAAAAGACGAATTTACTTACGGGTAAAATAAGTGTTAATATTAGGAAATCGTTGCTAAAAATGATCGCATTCGTATAGAGTGTGGCGTTATATGGGTGCGAAACGTTGACGGTAGGAGTTGCAGATAGGATAATAATAGAAACCTTTGAAATGTGATGCTATAGGAGAATGCTGAAAATCAACTGAGTGGATAGAATCAGTAACGAGGAAGTTCCAAGCAGAATAGGAAAGAGCGAACAATATGGAGGACGTTGACCAAGAGAAGGGATATGTTAATAGGCCACGTTTTGATACTTGACGGTGTTGTAAAATTAGAATTAGAGGGATGTGAGTGGGGTAAGAACAAAAGAGGGAGGCAAAGGCTGGAATACGCTAAGTAGATGAGAAATTATGTTCAATGTGGTAGTTATGTGGAAATGTAAAAGCTTACGCAGGATAGGTTGGCGTGGAGGCTTGCGTCAGACAAACAACAAAAACAATTGATTAAATTTTGTTGACGTATCTTTTATATCACGAATCGACGTACACACTATCCCTTCCCCTCTATAAACGTTCTTCACAGTTATCTATTTCTCATACTAGCTAGACAATGAATAATGGTAGTTAGGATAGCTGTATATTTTAATCAAGAAATCGTGGTTTGGAAAGCAGCGAAGCAACGTGTTATTGACTGATGGAGTCGCATATGCTAATATTGAAACAGAGACGTAGAGTGGCGGGGGCGGTGGGGAGCGATCCGCCCCAGGTGGGTCTTTATTTAAAAATAATAATAACTTATAAATGTAACTACAAATTTTTAACCCGGTACAATACACAATAACAATCCTATTTTTACCGGAAACGAATAGTAGAGTTTCTGTCAATTTTGGAGCCTAACTAAAGGGGTGGTAAATTGGGCCCACGCCCCTACGGACGGCTGAATCCCACGCTACGCCACTGTATTGAAAAGTGGTACGCTTTCCAGGCGCCACTTCCCTGACCCCGCGCGTGGATTACACGTGTATTTAATCTTGAATGGGAGCCTCAGAGCGGTGCCGCTGCACCTTGAGGTTCGTTTTCAGGTCGCGCAAGGGTAGTAAATCGAAACGGATGACGTAGACGAGGTGTTTTCGTGGGATAGGGGGGGTCGGGGCTGGACGGAGCTTCTCGTAAAAAGCGTTTGCAACATTCATGAGAAGTGGCGCTTCTCGTGCAAGACCGAGGGGGCAGTGAACTGAAATATCAGGCCAATCGATATGAGAAACGCCACGTTGCGTGTTCCACGGAAGGGACGACGTTAACTGACCGCGGAGTCGGCTAATGGCCTCCCACCCTGCCTCCCTCCTTCCCTCCAACCAAGCAACCAACCAGGTGCTGCGGTGGTTCTCACTGTCCAAGGTCCGTCATGAATCATCTCCAGGGATTCGAATTTCCCTAAGGAATCACGGACCTACCTCTGATCTTCAGCTCTTTTAATGTCCTATAAATCGAGACCGTGCCCTACGATGCGTCACGATAGTACATTTATCAAATGACCCAATCGTGAAGCACAAACACGACCCCTGCACACTTAATTACGTGCGGTAAAATAAAATTGCCGACCTCCTGTGGTGTAGTGGCTAGCGTTGCTGCCTCACAACCCAGAGGTCCCGGGTTCGAATCCTGGTATGGGCTTGGATGTCCTGGTCGCGAATTCGGGATTAAGACTGTTGGAGGATCGATACGCTGACCACTTGTCACTCCAAATTCAGAATGTGTCACGCAAGATGACAGTCCGCAGTCGACTCGGTAGGCCCAGACCCTCAATAGGCTGTAGAGCCGTGGAGAAATAAAAAACAAAATAAATAAAATTACCAACAGTAATGAGAACTCGTGGAAATCGTGCATTTCTTCCTATGTTTAACAATATTTTATACTATCTTTCAGTAAAATCTCAACGTTCAAATTTATATAGTTTGCCACTATAGAGATCTATTATTGGAACAAGTTTCTGATTTTCATCTACTTCCCCAAGAGTGATTCTAAAATATTGAAAAATCCCATTTTTAAATGGGTGTAATTTGTAAAGGTTTACGTCATCTAGATTTTTATCTACTTGCCCAAGAGTGATTGAAACATTGAAAAATATTGAAAAATCCCGTTTCTTAAAGGGCTGTAATTTGTAAAGGGTATTGATAATTTATATACAGTTACAACTCTATTATGTGTAAAAGCACAGGAATTATTTAGGTTCGAAAACTGTTTCTTCTTGGAGAAACTAGCCTACGAAAATTGAATTTTCTTCATTTAGAATCGACCACTTCGTGGTACACAGGGTACATAAAAATAGCATTAGGTTAGTAGGTATGGGTTTAATTTTTTATAATTATTATTATTTATATAAAAACTTTTATCGAATTGATTTTCAGTTGGTTACAATAATGATACTGTATATACATTAAGTAGTCAATACAAGATTAAAATAATGCATATAATTAACATGTCGGCATGTTGCCTGGGAAATAACATCAGTAGAAACTCCTTCTTTTACTAGATTTTTTGCTATTTCCAACCTTTCCTCTACTTGATTAATTTTTTCGCTAATATGAACAAATCTTGCTAATGAAGTTTCTATTTTACCGCATTTTTAAATCTTATATATTTTTGTTAGAGTATTTCCTCGTCTTCATCTTCATACTCTCTTACTGTTATGGTTTTAGCTAATAGATCTACAGCATTAACTTTCAATACTCTTGCTATTACATATAAGTACTTGAATTGGAATCGGAATATACCCATCAACTATGTTTTTCAAAAAAAAGTTATTTGTGAAAATTTGCAACTTCACATAGGCAATAAAAACCCGTGTGTCATAGAAATAAAATTTAACATGCTTTAGCAGAATGGTTTTGGTTTATTTTTTTATTTTTGTGAGTATCTGAGAGGTATACGACGTGGGCGGGTGAGGGTTGACAGGCAGTGAACTGATTTCTGGAGGATATATGAGGATGTTGGTTCGGGATATTACGGAGTTTACTTTGGGAAGTTTGATGTTATGGTGGATGACGGAATTTCTAAGGTAATGGGTTTAATTTGTAGGGTCTGAATGTACTGAACACGATGCAGTTTATTTGAAAAGGATACGCCAACACACTCGTGGATAATTTAGAAATTCGTAAATACCTGCAAACGCGAAATGCGGCGTGCGCGCTACAGCAAAAGCGGTGGGCATTTTTGGACCGGACACAATATAAATGAAACAAAATCAGTTTTGAACTGCCAAAACACGAGGGAATGCGCAAAAAAATTTAATTAATTTTTTCTCTCAGATGGTGCGGCAACCAATTTCCTTTTTCCTGGACCACTTGACACAACTGTAGCTCGCGTTTCACTGATCTTCAGCTCTTTTAACGGGAATGTTTGTATTAAACCATCCTATCAGTCGAGACCGTGCTCCGTGATGCGTCACGATAGTTCATTTATCGAATGTCCAAAACCGTTCTACGGATTGTGAAGCAAAGTCTCGACTCCTGCGCATTAATCCACGTGAGGTAAAATAAAATTACCAACTGCACTGAGAAATGAGTGAAATAAACAGCGACGAAGGGACGGAAACAAACGTAGGAAGCAAAAAGAAAAAGTGATTACAAGTTATAAGCTGAATTTTAAAACAGTAGAAATGAAAAATTGAAATTTTTGTAATTTTATTTAAAGATTGAAAGCGTTGAACGAGTGAAAGATTTCGATCCCGCTTCCTAAATAACTACTATTACGAAATATTAAAAATACTTTTTGAAATTTTTCCAGACAAATTTACTTTTTAAAATAGAATAGATAGAAAGGCCAAAATTTATAAATAGAAGAATATTAAATTTAAAACATTTAGTCCTCAACTTTCGGCCCCAATTGGGGTAGCAACACGAAATTTTAATAAGGTTTTAAAATTAAAAAGTCTTCTCTTTCTGAATTTTGGCCATTCTTTGTGTTTAGTCAGATTAGTTAAGTTATTCCATTTAATACAAATTTGAGAATAACGACGTTTCGGTACATATTTTCACCTTCCCCAGGTTTGAAAGGTTGTCTCCTGCCTCCAAAGGGAAGTCCAGAAGACAATAATACGGCGATGGCTGACCTCCTGCAGTATTACTGATACACAATCTGCTCTACAGACCCCCTGCAGGCAATTTCTTCCAAATTTGATGTTAAAAATAAATAAATAAAAGTAGCTGAACTAAAAAATAAAAATTGTAATATCATAGTTTGTAAATCCCATTCATTGTATAAGGATGGAAGCAGTTACTACTTACCATAGTTTTCCTCTCACTTCATATTAGAGTGCACTCTCTTTCTTCCCTTCCATATTCATCCAAATGTTATCTAACAGCATTTTCCCTTCATCCTCCTACCCCCTTCACCATATACCCCTCTAATCTTATTTCTAGTTCTAAGTTAATTAGTTAGTAGTACTGTAAAAAAAATGAAGAATTTTTTTTTGAACAAAATTTTGTAAGTTTGAGAAGATAAGGCCCGTTATAGATGTAGAAGAAAACAGTCTAATTTATGTCCTAATTAATTAATTCATTAATGAAACTTCCCCTGGTGGAGGAGATCTCTACGGACAGTTAAATTTGGAAATTGATTGCGTAAATTCTCTTGTTTTGAGATAAGGTCAAAAAAAATTATTATTTCGTAAGAGACGTAAATAAGCACTTTTAACAATGGACACACGACCGAAAAGAGCTTCAGGATCCACTAACGCTGAGGGTTCTTCTGTCAGATCAAGAGGACTCATACTATCAACCAATAAATTTAACTGCCTGTAAAGGTCTCCTATACAGACAGAAAACTCGGAAGAAGATGCGAATATGTACAGAAACATTGTTATTTTATGATTTAAACAAATAAATGAATTTCTCTGATGAAGGTCAAAAATTATTTTCATTATTTCTTAACAGTCGTAAATAAGAACCTTTTTTTCTATTACGCATTGTATCCTGAATTCTTTGATATACAATGAATCAATGGCCGCCATTAAGATGACGTCATCCAACGTTTCGCCTTCTCCATAACCTCAACTCTCAGGACAATACAGAGTGGCCATAAAACGAATGTCCCTGTTACATAAGTTAACAGTATCAACTGTAAGCGTTGTAGAGTATTGTTTCAAGATCTCAATCAAACAGTAACTCAAACAGTTTTAGATAAGCACATGCGTGAGTGGTAAAAACTTTTTTTTTTCTTTTCCGCTTATTTTTCATACCGCGACCTTTTGGAGACGACGAGACAACGTCGCAAGGCGTCGAATCACAAACATCAAGATTGCTGTTTTTACTTACATTTCTTTCCTTTTCGGCTTTAGAAAAGATCGTGATTTTATTCCGTCACCACCTTATGAAGTTCCAGAGTAGAGACACTGCATACAAGAGGCTACTACTTCCAATTACTCCAGACCAAAGTGTGGGAAGAAGTGGCTTTAGGTTGGATGTGAACTACATAAACATTGTTCAATTATAACTATAACTGAATCATGTTTTCTCTAATTTTATGTATAACTTCTTGTAACTAGTCTAAGCTAAAACTTGGGTATTCATTTATAGGTGCCCTACCCTATATTGTATACACATATATAAATTAGGTCATAGAGTCTCATATATATAATATTTCTTAGAATTGGAAATTATAGTTAAATTCTTGTAGACTTTTCAAAACCTGAAAAGGTTCCAAAACTTGGGTTATTTTGGTTAAAATTTGTCGTGAACTTTATATCACTAATTTAATATTCCATACATTCATTCTGACTTGAGTAGCTTACCTATTAATTTATACAAATGTAAGACGATTCAATAATGAAATCTGTTCATCTTCAGTGAAAAAAGATTCGTAATCAGAATGCCCTCAAGTTCCAACAGAAATGAACTTAATTCAGTCACAGCTCAGAAGATCACAAAGCTATAGATTATTCCAAAAAATTTATTTTCAACTGCTCTCCTAATAATTATATTTGTCACTATCATCTTCTAGCATTTTTTTAAAATTAATTTTATAACCAACGAAAGTTTACAAAGTTACATCAGAAGCACCAAAACGTTTCATCAGGATTTGTCGGTCATAAGTCGCTGAAATGAACAAATAATGAGTATAAAAGCAGAAAAAACTAACAGAAATTTAATTATAATCATAATATTTATCATCACTGATATATTCATTTAAACATCTATGGAGTCCACGTTCTGCGTGATTATATCTTTGCCAGAGTAATTGTTATTATCAGCTCTCATATCGTAGATTCTAATTAACCGCTCGAGAAAGTAAGTACATAAAAGAGGATTGTACTGAATTCCCCCCCCCCCCACACACACACACACACCTCCCTTTTTATCTACTATTTTAGCCCCCTGCTGCAATATTACTTTGCCTGTGTTGTTCATATTTCGCAAGAGCCAGCCGGGGAATTTTTTTCCCCATATCGTGGTACTTTACGAGTTGAAATAACTTTGACTGGGAGGGATTAAAAAACTCCTAAATACACTATTTAACACCCTGCGCGAAGGGCCAGGAGAGGATAAACAAAATACCTATTTGTTTGTTTATACAAGCGGACGAATTTCCCTAAATCACTGTGGTTTATATTTATCTGAGGGAAACAACAAACAGAGGCGGCAAAAACAAACAAATTGAAACTCATTATGGATAACGCGGCAATTTTCGATGCAGCACTAAAATAATTTGCGATGAGAAACAGGTCCAAAGGTTGAAATAGTTGTGAATTTTTCCTAAAGACGAACGCAATTTTGTTTTAAAACTTTCGAAATATTTTCATTCTCAATTTTTAATTTTCCTCCTTTCCGTTTCATTTTTTTAAATGCACGGGATTACTTTTGTTCTATCTCAATATCTTGTTTCTTTTCTTCTTTTTTAGGTTAAAATTTTCATATTCCGGTTTTTATTGAACTCATTTAATATCATCACTAATATAAATAAACCTACCCTAATCTAATGAGAACTCCGACCAAAATCTGTTGATATGAAATACAGGTTGAATATGAAGAAACTCAAAAAAATAAAAAAGACAGATGGGAATTAGAAAAACTGAAACAACAGCAGGTTCTTCAGAGTTTCAAAGATGATATCCAGGGAAAGAAAGAGAAAGAAACAATATAGAAGAGAAATGGCCACTCTTGAAGGAAGAAATGAGTAAAGTAGCGAACGAAAAAATAAGAAAAATAGTTCACATCAATAGGAAAGCATGGATAAGTATGAAAACGCGAAGCTTAAAATAAAACAGAGCGGTACAGACTAGTGAAGAATAAGATAGAGAAGAAGTGCTAAACAGCCAAAGAGGCTCGTCTCCAAGAAAAACATACAGATTTACAGAGGGAAAAAGTAAGGTAATGTAGCGTAGTATGGGAAAAAGTGGAATAAGAAAGGGCGTTAGATTGGGAAGGGATATTTTGAAGGTAGTTAAGGAATTCTGCTACTTGGGTAGCATAATGATTGGGCATGGTAGACATATAGTAGACATAAAGAGTAAAATAGCACAGGGAAGGAAGGCTTTCGCAAATACGGCTAATATAACTTTGAATATTAGAAAATCGTTACTAATATTGTTCGTATGGAGTGTCGCGTTATATAGGTGTGAAACGTGGACGGAAAGGAAGAGAATGGAAGGCTTTGAAATGTGGAGTTACAGGAGAATGCTGAAAATCAGATTGGTGGATAGAATCACCAACGACAAAGTTATAAACAGAATAGGGGTAGAACGAACAATATGGAGGACGTTGAACAAGAGAAGGATAGATTAATAGACCACGTTTTGCGACTTGAGGGTCTTGTAGAATTAGCATTAGAAGGAAGTGTGTGGGATAAGAACAGAAGAGGGAAACCGCTAAGCAGATTACGGAGGATGCGGGATTAAAAAGGCTTGCGCAAGAAAGGTTAGCATAGAGGGTTGCATCAGGCCAGTCGTAGGACAGAATACAACAAAAAGAACGGTCTGTCGTATTGATCTACAGGGAAAATCGCCTCGTGGTTTTCTGCAAGGAGATGAAAGATGGTTACTATGGACATAAGTACGTAGTGGAGCGAATAAAACGTATGAAAATGGCGAGACGTTGGTAGGAAAACACGTTCTGGAGGGGAGATGAACTGAGGAGTGAGAGATGCGTTGGCAGCTTAAAAGTCGAATCAGCGACAGAGGTGGACCATAATTTGACTCTACTGAAATATAGGAAAGAGGTTAGAAATTTAAAAGTACAACCGCACAACGTCGAACACGATGTATCGAATAGTTTGTTATACTGATGACTCTAAATATGAAAGTTGACTTGAAGGAGACTGAAGGGGTGAGGTCAGATGTTTTCCGCAGGTGTAGTAGCTTTCCCTTTCCCAAGCAGCCGCGTGCATTGTCCGCGTTTGTCTTAATTCCGCGCCGACCTAACTTACCGTCTTCCTCCCAGATAGCAATTACACACCCCTCTGGGACTTGCACTTCTTCACGGTCGTCTAGATAACTCAAGAATTTCTGGACAAGATAAGACTTACCCTCCCTGCTCAGGTCCAAGTTGGCTAATCCTTGGGGAAAGATAAAAACGAAGACAACTATACGCTCAAAAGAAAAGAAAAATCTTAACAAGCCACAGTCAAGTCATCAATCAACAGCTGGTGTTACATCAAGTCACCCAGATAGCAATAATCCCCACGGTGAAGACGATTTTAAACAGAGGGGGGAAAAGGATAAATTAGTAAATCATCAATTGGTGATACAGTAAACTACGCCACAGTATACAACATAAAAAAATTAATAAACATAGCGTACAATAGAATAGAAACTAGTACAATTAAAATATAAATACCTTGTAAAAATTATTTTTTGACTCCCTTCATTAAGACTGTTATAGAAGATACAGAGGGAAAACTGAAAGAGAATAAACGAAAATATTATATAATAGAATAATAACTAGCTGAATAAATATGATTACGAAAATTTAACGGGTATGAAAGGAAGAAAATAGAGAATGAGAGTGTAAAGTATAATTAGATCTAGTAGAAAAAAGCTAAGAAAATTAATAGCTATTAATGTCTATACGTTTAATATAAGTTTAAATAAGGCCAAAACCATACAAAAGTTAGTGAAACATAAAATATAATTTATAGCAACTACATATTTCAATCCTAATATGGACACTTTTCAGGTTGACCTGAATTACAATGCACGGAATTATAACATTCCAAAGATATTGCAGTAGAGATAAAGAATACAGTAAATAAAGAACCAAAATACAAAAGTCTTTTTTAAAACATCTAGTTGCTTTTAAATTATATTTTGTTTCACCAATTTTTGTCTGTTTTGGCCATATTTAAACTTATACTAAGAAAATTAACTAAATAGGAGATAAGTTCAAAGGTACTTTTTCTTGGGTAACAGACTACACGAGCGGGTGATCCTGAAGCAGGCAACTCTCCCCCCCTTTAATACCATAGGAAAGGAAACGAAAAAGGGGGATGTGAAAGGTAGACAAGGGTTAACTAGGGCCCCCGGGCTATAGTTTAAGGATCCTACCCGGTGTATCACATAAACAGATGCTGGGAAAAGCCTAGAAAACATGCATCAGGTAGGTCGGGCAATTGGGTACTATTCTCACGGCCTACCGAACGACGGGAGACGAGTTTGCTGTGGGGTCGCAGCATTCCCTTCTCTGTGCTGTTGGCCGACTGATCCAATGGGATCAGTGGACAACTCTTGCCTTATGCCCCAGGAAGTGTTGTTTCTAAATATATATGTGACCATCTAAGGAAGAAAAGAAAGAGAATTAAATAAATGATAATAGAATTAAAATTATGAACATAATAATAAATAAAAATATACTGTCTTGCCTCGGGCTCTCCTCTTAATTTACGTAGAAGGTTCGAATATGTACCGAAACGTAGTTATTCTCAAATGAAAGTAAATAAATTTTTCTTAAAAAAGAGTTGAAATCACCTTTTAAGTAATTAAATTAATCTGAATTAATGTTATCAATAACGTACAAAAATGGCCAAATAAAAACAGAAGAATTTAAAAACCTTTCGTCGCCAAGTTTCGGGACGTCTCCAGTTCAATAATTAAAAGTTCGTGTTCCTACTACAATATCCGAGACCGTATCTGTTTCTAATTTTGGATGTTTTATTTTAATTAAAAATTCAATTTATCAATATCGAAATATTATGAAAAATTTTAAATCAAGATGCTAATGGAAGAATGTTTTCATAGTATATAATAGAATTAGAAGAAGCAAGATGAACACAAAAATAAGATGGTCAATAATGAATAAAAGAAATATTTCTTTTTTAAAAAAAAAGGTTTACAGTTTCCGTACAATTTCACCTTACAAGTTTTATGTCAGCTCAATTAATAGCATTACAACACATTCCTTCGTTTAATTGTTTGCTTTAACTTACATTTCAATAAATTGTTATTTCACTTTGGAGGTTTAAAAACGTTATACTTATAAAAATAACATTAAACAATTAACAACATAGAAATATGGCCAAGAGTGCCGACATATGGATCAGCCACAGTGACCGACGAGGAACTACTAAGAAGATGGGAAAGAAAGATACTGAGGAAAATATATGGTCCGGTAAATGACAATGGACAATCAGAAATAATGAAAAATTGAAAATGGTCTAAAACAACCCCGATATAGAGGCTGATATTAAGAAATGAAAACCTTACGCTTTGCCGACGATATTGAAGTATTAGGGGAATCACAAGAAGAATTGGAAACCATAATAACGGAGTCATTGAGAAAAAGTTCAATATGAGGATTAATAGAGGGAAAAACAAGGTCATGGAGTGTAGTTTGGGAAATACTGTAATAACAAAGGGTGTTGGATTGGGAAGGGATATTTTGATGGAAGTTAAGGAATTCTGCTACTTGGGAAGCGTAGTATCTAGGGATGGTAGAAGTATAGTAGACATAAAGAGTAGGATAGCACAGGCAAGGAAGGCTTTCGCGAAAAAGAGGGATTTATTTACGGGTAATATATATATTAGGAAATCATTGCTAAAAATGTTCGTAATGGTGTGTGGCGTTATATGGGCGCGAAACGTGGACGGTAGGAGTTGCAGAAAGGAAAAGAATAGAAGCATTTCCAATGCGGTGCTATAGAAGAATGCTGAAAATCAGATGAGCAGAAGATTGACTGGGGATGCAGTTAGGAAATTTTATATGCAGGGAAGTCTGGAAGAAGAAGACTGAAGTGTAGACCAAGGACGAGATGGCTGGATAATGTCGAGGAGGACCTAAGGAAAATGGGAGTAAGGAGAGCAGAGAAAAGAATGGGCAAGAGAGGCCAAGACCCTGCAAGAGCTGTAGAGGCAAGGAGTAGTAGTATTAAATATGGACAAGAAGTCTGATAATAATAACAGGAAATAAAATAGACTCAAAATTACTTGCACATTTATTTATAGCAAACATTAACAGGTATGCAAAAAGTTGTAATGGCATAAGAGTGGATACAAAGAGGCTACAAACAAGAGCGAAGATATGAAAAATCCAAATAGATTGCTTAAGAATATATTTATAAATGGACGAAATTCTCTCGGGATTGTAGCTCTACGTTTCGACGACTGTCCAAGTCATCATCCTTGTAAGCTTGGGTTCCCAACCCACTTTTTAAAGCTTTTGAACAACACCTACGGTGATATGCTTGTCTCCGATTGGTTTGCGCTTCGGTCGGGGGAGGGGGCTCGCAGTCGCCCCTCCCACTCCGTACCCTTCCTGGGGGGCGCGTCCTAATTAGGCCCAGGGTCGGTAGATCCCATCTCTGGTGGCGGCGGGACTTTCTTCCACCATTCGCATGGGAATCCCCGAGAGAATTGCGTCATCGTATATCAACAACAGGAAAAAAGATGGGTCTACGATCAGAGTTGGAAATGATGATGAGCTACGACAACAATCTGTGAAAAAATGTTTATTGCCATTGTTGTTGTTGTAGTATTCAGTCTTATGACTGGTCTGATGCAATCCTCCATGCTAACCTATCTTGAGCAGACCTTTCCATTTCCTTATAACATGCTAACTTTACAAGACCCTCGTGTCATAAAACGTAGCCTATTAATCTATCCCTTATCTTAGTCAACTTCCTCCATATTGTTCGCTTTTTTCCTATTCTGTTTAGAACTTCCTCGTTTGTGATTCTATCCACACATCTGATTCTCAGCATTCGCCTATAGCACCACATTTCAAAGTCTTCTATTATTTTCCTTTCCATAACTCCTATCGTCGACGTTTCGCACCCGTATAACGCCTTGTTACATACCAACATTTTTAGCAACGATTTCCTAATATTCACACTTATGTTACCCGTAAGTAAATCCCTCTTTTTCGCGAAAGCCTTACTTGCCTGTGCTATCCTACTCTTTATTTCTACTAACCGTAGTTATTACGCTTCCCAAGTAACAGAATTTCTTAACTTCCGTCAAAATATCCCTTCCCAACATAACACCCTTTGTTATTTCAGTGTTTCCCATACTACACTCCATTTACCTTGGTTTTGCCTCTATTAATCCTCATATTGAACTCTTTCTCCAGAACCATGTTCATAATTCTTAGTATGCTTTCCAAGTCTTCTTCTGACTTCCGTAATACTACAATTTCGTCGGCAAAGCGTAAGTTTTATATTTCTTCTCCTTGCAGTATGATTCTTTTCCATATTCCGTTTTAACTTTCTTCATCGCCTGTTCTATATATAATTTAAACAGCATGGGTGACAGACTGCATCCTTGTCTTACTCTTTTCTTGATTACGGCTTTCTTTTCTTGGCCTTCTATTCTAATTACTGCTGCCTGTCTTCTGTAGAGGTTATGTATTAGCCTCCTTTCTCGATATTTTATTCCAGTGCTCTTCAATTGCTTTTACAATTGAGCTAATTAAATTTATCTGACTTGAAATTCTAAAGAAAATACAACGAATGGGAAAAAGTCAGAAATTGAAGAATTTAAATTAAGACGTTTCGTCCACAACTCACAGGCCATCTTCAGTTCACTAATTAAAATATTATTGGAAATTTGGGTTATGAACTAAAGAGTTCCAAAAATTGGGGCCGCAATTAAATTAAAATTGTATTTTTGACCATTCCCTGTATTTAAAAAAATCGTAGATATTATCCTCATCCTACGTATTTTGGTTTGAAATATTAAGTTTCAGTGCATAAAATAAGTTAAGAATCTATTGAGTTAACACTTCTAGGTTTAATGGAAGCAAAATTTTATACTAGATACTTATTTCGAAGATGATATTAAGTTTCAGTTCATAAAATAGGTTAAGTTGCACACTGTACTATTTATAAGAGTAGAAGTAACATTACAACTACTCTGAACTCTAGTGTAATCTCTGCACCGTGGTTCCTTTGACGAAGCTAAAGCCGAGCGTACCCGATGTGAACCGAGCGTTTCACGAAGACCGTTACTCAGGGTTACTTTATATATATCAGGATAAATATTTCTACAGATATCTATTTCCACAATTGATAGAAAGCTTCTGGGTGTTTGCAGAGACGGTCAATGATAAATGAATAAACTGTAGATAAACATGAGGACTGATTCGGTTACACCTTAGCTACAATATAAACAATATGTGGTCGATATTTGCTGGAAATTATTTTATTATTAAAATATATTTCTTTCAGGCCGCAATTTTAATAACGTATAAGAATACAGAAAAATAATTTATCTTTTCTTCTTCTGGCATGAAAATAGATGGACATTGAAAATATACCCTGAATTAGTTTCAGTATAAATTTAAATATTTCCTTAGTTAAAAAACGTTTACCATTGCTTCATTCGCCGTGACCCACAGTAAGAAAAAAATTGTCTTCTCGTGTTAACACTTTTTAAAAAAATAACTCGGTGAAAAATTGTTTGTGAATAATAAAATAAGAGTTGTATACGCGCTTGAGGGTATTCCCATTTATTTAGCTGCCTTCTACGTTTACTTTCATTTATTTATTTCGTCTCTCGATTCCTGTATTTGTTCAGTGTCAGGCTTCGTATTCTGTTGTAATTTCGAATTTAAATTGGCTTCTACCTCGTCGTTCGAATGTTTTTTGCTCTCCCATTGAGAGATATTTAGGTGGGGGGACGAGTGAGGGGAAGAGGGGGCGGAATATATGTTTGGAGAATTGCGTAACCGTGAACACTCAGTAATTTGTTTCTTAAAGTGTCTTGTTTGCATGTCACTTACCACGTAAATTTAATACAGCAAAAATATGAAACTTTTCGTTGGTCCTTGGGCACAGAATGCAGTATATTTTTATCGAAGCTCCCTTTTCATTACCTTTCTTTTTTGCATTTGTCTGTCATAATTTAGGTTCACTGCGTCTGCGTCCTCGCCAAATTTTACACCTCCATTCAACGTTCTTGTGAAATGACTGCTGTGAATCTTTCTTTCTATTGTATATATTTATTTAAGTTTTCACTTTTATCTCTACACCGGAAGCTAGAATCTGAACAGAAATAACTGCTTATTTAGCTCTGATTATATTTATTTAGTAATAATACCAATATTTTCATCAGCTACTTAATGAAGACTAAGGAACAACAAGGGGAGAGTATGGAAGACTGTGAGGTCAGGCAATTAGTAAACTGAAAAATAATAGAGCTCCGGCCCGGATTCTATAAACAAGGAAATTTAAAAGTGTGCCAACCAATATTAATGGAAAGAATTTATACAGTAATTGTAGGGTTATGGAGCACTGAAGAAAAACTATGGAATGGGAAGAATGCATTATCTGTCCTATACATAAGAAGGGAGATAACTAGAATGCAAAAATTAGAGAGGACCAACTCAGGGTGGAGGTATTTGGAGAGTTAAATATAACTCTTAATTGTATGATCTGTATAAAGAACCTGAGATAATAAAAGTAATTAAAGCTGAAAGGATGCGGTGACTGGGCAGCATACACGGAAGGGAGGAGAGAAATATATGTAAACGAATAACTTTCTACAAGATGATTTATACGAGGAAGAGAGGACGGTCCGCTTTAAGATGGATAGATGGTGTACCTTCAAGGGACGGGTGTCAAAAACCAGAAAATGGTAGTTAATGGATAGATACATGTGGAAGACAGTAGTGAAGACGGTATTCGCTTGAATTAATAATAATGCAGGGTAAAATTAAACAGTGCTGCCATTTAAATTCTCTTATATTTTAAAATAGAATTCATTATCTTCCGACGCGAATTACAAAATGTGAAACTAACGGCTATTTTCAAAAAGATTTGACTTTTTATTTCTCATGGGACTGTGGGCCAAAAAAAATTGTGGTCAAAAAATTTTGACAACTGTGGATCCGTAATAAAGACTTTGCCGTGGCACATTGTCTCCATATTATACCGGTAATCCAGCTGCGCAGGTAACAAAGGCGCATCAGTCTCTCGTCTCCTGGAGTCGCCATGATGTCGCAGAGCACGTTACTAGTATGGTACCTTTTTTGGCCTGAGAGGGGGGGGCGGAAAGAGGGAAACTTCAACAGTTCGAAAAAAACTTCTCTGGGTTGATCACCACTTAACACCAAAATTTCACGGCAATGGTATACGAAGAGCAAACCGTATAAGACGCGGTCTGTTCAAACGACGTCCGGTGTATAAAATCCAGAGTGCTCAGTACACATTTCTGGAGAACATTAGAACCCAGAGGGGATAGTGACAGTCCGTAAGAGCTAACTTCCTCCAAATGGTTCCCCCACCGTCCTCCCAAAGATTACTAAGGGACGAAACGTCGTGTAATGGAACTGATGTAAATTACTTTAATTATAGACCTGTTTTATCATTTATGATTTTAAAATAAGTCTCCCACGAGCCGAGTCGACATTGTACAGTTTTGAGGGGTGCATGCTTCGATGTGCACAAATCTTGAGCATACGGTAAGAGTTTGCCGGTGATCCCACTGAACCAGTCGGCCCATCGTGAACCTGTCTTGGATCCAACCGCGCTCTTCAGGGATCTGGCTTCGACGTCCACGCTTGAGACGACTAGGTGGTTTCTTAGAAAGTTACGCCACTCCTAATCAGGTGAGATTGTTCCTGAAATTTTTCTGGATTTGAATTTTGCTGACCACTTGTGTATATTTTTGTTCAAGTCTGCCGTGGTCGACGCGTATACCGAGCCCTAAGCCGGATGCGATCGGCTGTTCGACCTTGAAGGGCCTAAATACGAGTAACACCATTTTAATTATAGCTTCTGTTTTATTTAAGATCGCACTCCAAGACTTTATATTTCACGTGTGAGAGAAGAGAGCATTTCTAGGTAACATTATATTACGTAAATTCTCTCTCGCTGAATGTTTTCATTTGATGTAAATATTAATTCGATTGCAATTATTTGTGTCCTGATAAATTATGATCACTGTATATGAAGTGTTTTTTATCAATAATATTGCATTGTGTAAGGATTGCAGAAGGAGAAGCTCCTATTCATTTCTATTGTTTAATTTTTGCGTATTCAATTTAGTGTTACTAAATTTGTTATTTTTTTGGTAGAAATCCACATTTTTTCCCAACTAAGCTGTGACCTCTGCACCTTTAAGTGTTTCCTCACCAATTGCTTGAATCCTGAGGAAATGCCAGTTGGAGTTTTATCTCGCAAGCGTTTCTCCCAGACTGACTGCGGGGGTCGCCTGATTATGTCGGGAATTCCTCGTACTCTCTTTGATTTTTTCAAAGTTCTCACATGCCGAGACACCTTAACCTATTTTGGGAGGTATATGTATTGGGATCGAAGACCTTGGACATAAGGCAAGAGTTGTCCGCTGATCCCATTGGATCAGTCGGCCAACTGCCTCCTAAAACTGGCGGAGACACGGAGAAGGGAATGCTGCGACCCCACAGCAAACTGGTCTCCCGTCAATCGGAAGGGTGTGAGAATAATGCCCAATTCCCGACCTACTTGATGATGGTTTTGTAGGGTTTTCCCTGCATCTCTTTAGGTGAAACACCGGGTAGGATCTTTAAACTATAGGCTTCCTTGCTCTACCATCCACATCCCCCTTTTTCAATTCCCATCCTATGCTATTAAAGGGGAGTTTCCTGTTTCAGGGTACTTTCATGTAGCCTGTTAACCCAAAAAATATTGCTTGAATCCTCTGGTTCTTTTTACAATTTATGATCGTCGTGTAATACCCATCGACTCAGAGTTGAATAGCGCCCTACTCTGTCTAAAAAGGACAACAAAAACATTAATTTAGTTCGTATATAGATTAATTTAGGAAAGATTGATAAATTTTAATTAATAGTCACTAAACCTTATATTGTTAAAAAATTGAAGCAACTACTTTTTTATATAAATATGTAATTATGTTCACTCTCTATCCCCGACTCTGTGCTGAAAACTTGAGGATCATTTGTTTCAATATTCTCGGCTGAGGTAATTTATTTCTTAATTTAATCGAGCGAGAGAGCGCTAAGGAGAGGGGAAGGAGGTTCATAATTCGTTACGGAGAGGGTGTCAACCTTGATTGAAATAACAAATTTTCCGCGGCATTGTGACGGCGACTACTGCAGGTGAAACGCGTCACTGGAGGCTTCCAGGAACGCTCTCTTAATATGCGAAGTTGGGGCGGGGTGAGGGGGACCTTGGTACTGCCGACCTCCCCCCCTCCCCCTCCCCCCTTACACCACCCCCGTTTTGGGTTATTAAAACGGAGTGAGGTTTTCCCTCGTACGTGAAGGCTCGTTAATCTCACGTGACAGCCTCGCTTCGCCTTGGCTCACAGAAGGGAAAAGATCGATGTCGGCTTTGAACTTCCAGCAGCAAAGTGATAAAAGCGTCCGGAGAAAATCGACCCGCCGCAAGGTGGGTGCGACCGGCCTTGAACCATCCTCCTCCCCCTCCCCCTCCCTCTCCCGCACGTGGGTAATGACCTTTGAACGCGAGCGCCAATTCTGATCGACAGCGTGACACAAACAGTCGCAAATTACGCGCAAGCCTTCCCCTTCCCTTCCCCTCCGCTCCCCGTCCCTGGATAATAATTCGCCGTTTAACTTTTAAACGTCTGCTGACCTCCGTGAACCTGACATTCGATTAAAAACTTTTAATAATACCCGCTACCATCGACGCCTTCTGCGAAACTTGTACGGAACACCTCAGGAGGTTCATGATGATTTGTAAACGCGCGATGCACTACAATAAAAAAGGAAAATGTTATCTCCTGCTGGCGTCGCTGATTGACCAACACGACGTAAGTTGTTAAACTGACTTATGTCACAAATCAAATATCGCGGAGAAGTTTATCTGCGGAGTCAGAGAGGTTGGTGCGAGAGTAGTGTATATACTTTGGAGAGGAAGAAAGTAATCGCAGGTCGTATAATTGTATGAACGTATTATCGAAATTATTTATTAAATGTTTCCGTAATTTGACGTCCGGGCAGTGTATGAATACCATATTTGATGCAGTCTGCCTATTAAACTCCTAACCAGGTTAGTAAACCTCCAGAATTAGCTCCATACCCGACACGTGAGACATGTGATGGGTTACGACCCAATCCAATCTCCCCTGAGGGAAAGAGAAATATTACGTAGGTCCGGGTGACGTCATCACACGTCAAAGGGCGATTGTGGTCGATGACAATACAGTAACGGCCAGGGTAGATTTCATCCTATGAGAGGAGATTTGATAAAGCACAGCCTAAAGTGTGAGATAGAGATTATATACTGGGACATAATTACCACCGGAGCGCGCGTACGGACAGAGGCAGAACTAAAATGTGATAACAGGCTTAATTGTGAGTGCGTATTTTGTACTCTCACGTTCGTTCTGAATATCTTACCAACTCTCCGTTTTCTCTCTCTCTCTCTCCCTCTTTTTCTCTATATCTATCTATGTATCTACCTTTCTAATTCTCTATATTATTTTATTTGTCTACAACTCTTCTTTCTTCCCTCTATATATATATATATATATATATATATATATACCTGTGTATATATATATATACAGGTAAACCCGTCACGAAATACCAGTCAACTCACTTTCCACGAAACGTAAAGAAGTGTGAATACTAGGAAATCGTTGCTAAAAATGTTCGTATGGAGCGTGGCGTTATATGGGTGTGAAACGTAGACGATAGGAGTTGCAGAAAGGAAAAGAATAGAAGCCTTTGAAATGTGGCGATATAAGCTGAAAATCAGATGGGTGGATAGAGTAAGTAACGAGGAAGTTCTAAACAGAATAGGGGAAAAGCGAACAATATGGAGGACGTAGACCAAGAGAAGGGATAGATTTGTAGACCTCGTGTTAAGACACGAGTGTCTTGTAAAATTAGCATTAGAGGTAAGTGTGTGAGGGAAGGAAATGATGGAATACGCTAAGCAGATTAGGGATGATGTGGGGTGTGCTAGTTATGTGGAAATGAAAAGGTTTTCGTAAGATAGGTTAGCATGGAGGGTTGCGTCACACCAGTCTTAGGAAAGAATACCTCAACAAACAACAATCGTTGTCGAGGATGAATAATTCGTCTCACAACGTGTATTTATTTATAAATTAACATACGCTCACACAATTTAGATTTAGATTTATTGTTGTTTCCATTAATCCTCGATTGAGGAAATAGGATACGTCATACATTAAAAATTAAAAATGAACAAAATAAAGTACATAATTAAAGACAAATAATCTTAAAATAAATTAGTAAAAGAAAGTGTATATAGACAAAAGTCAATATAAACACAACACGGACACACACTGGGAAACACAAACAAGCACACACTGAGAAACACGCAATGGAGTTTTAACTACTTGGACCAGGAAACTGTCCTTCCCTCTGTCGTAGCTCCAGGCAATACATGAAACAAACAAACAAAAGAGCAGAAAAACCTGAATAGAAATTTTAAAGATATGTGATGTGTGCTATTTTATAAGGCAGCTCATTCAACACTTTTTGCAGGAACCTTGATTTAAATACTAGAAGGACGATTAAGAAAATCCTGTACCGAGTAAAACGCGCCATTTAAAAGAATAGTTTTACTCTGCTTCACGAAGCTTTTGTAGGTACTATTTTTAACCTCTGGCGGAAGGCTGTTGTATAAAATTATCCCGGTATTGTGAATACTTTTCTGGTGTAGAGCAAGGCGATGCTCGTCCGACCTTAGAGCTGAACGATTTCTGGTCGCGTATTCATGAAACTCGCCATTTGTTTGAAACAAATTAGTGTTTCGCTTTACAAACTTTAATACTTCATAAATACAACGTCTCGTCTTTCTCCACAGATATCTCACTCTTTGCATTTAGGGTTATTGGTCCTCCACAATCGTAAACGTCTGATTCGGATTGTTGTTCTACGCGATCAATAAGTCAAGTGACGAGAGTTTTTGCACAATTGTTTGTAAAATGAGTTTTTCAGCCTTATATAGACATATATAATTATAAACACGTCCCCGAATGCCAAAATATTAGCAGATGTATATCACTGTAGTTCTGCGTCCTTGACCTCTTCTGTTCGTTAAACAGATGTCAGGAATATCGAATGAAAGCTGGTCACAAAGGTAGAGGCAATCGCTTGACCAATTTTTCTGTATTACTGCGTGTTTGTTCTCCCTCCTCCCTATTTTTTCCAACTTCCAGGCAGGTTACATATTTGACCAGAGATGAGATTAGATGTCCAGATAGATCGTAACTCAAAAAATCGCGTGACCGTCATCCATTGCACGCTAAATTCCTACTTCATAAGTTAATAACTTGAGCTGTTGGCTGTGTGGTGGAACTTAACTGGGGAAAAAAAACACGCGCGCACAAAATATACTGGGACATAATTACCACCGGAGCGCGCGTACGGACAGAGACAGAACTAAAATGTGATAACAGGCTTAATTGTGAGTGCGTATTTTGTACTCTGACGTTCGTTCTGAATATCTTACCAACTCACCGTTTTCTCTCTCTCTCCCTCTTTTTCTCTATATCTAACTATGTATCTACCTTTCTAATTCTCTATATTATTTTATTTGTCTACGACTCTTCTTTCTTCCCTCTATTTCACTTCCTCCTAATTTTTCTTCTTTTTCCCCTGCTTACCCTCGTCTATCAAAAATTAATCATACTGCATAAACAGTTAAGTATATTACTATAATATTTCTTCACGTTAATCTCCATTTTCACGTACCGTTTCATTGTTTTCTCTTCCAGGCCAGAAAAATAATATTCTTATATTTACCAATATTTTCTTTTTTAAAGATTGATTTTTGATTGATAGTTTTCTTTACACACTTCTTTTGTAAATAAAAAGCACTGTCCACTTGTCCGGTTTATCTATTTAAAATATTTTATTTATTTATTGTACATTCGTGCAAACTACCCACTGGTAGAAAATTAATACATAGGTACATATATTTTCTCTGGCTTTCCCCTCATTCATATTTTTAATTCTTTCTCTTCCTTTCATAATTTTCTATTAAACAGGTTCTTTATTAATCGAAAACAATATTTAGCACTACAGCAATGTTTCGTTATTTGTTTGTAACCTCTCCAGGTTCTCTTTTGTCTGAAAGGAGGCTTATACATAACCCCTACAGAAGACAGGCAGCAGTAATTATAATAGAAGATTAAGAAAAGATAGCAGAAATCAAGAAAGGAGTAATACAAGGATGCAGTCAGTCGCCCATGCTAGGTAACTTATATATAGAACCGGCTATGAAGAAAGTTAAAAGGGAACATGGAAAGGGAATCATACAGCAAGGAGAAGAAATAAAAACACTACGCTTTCCGACGATATTGTAGTATTAGGAGAGTCAGAAGAGGACTGGAAAACCATAATAAATGGCAAGAACGGAGTCCTGGAGAAAGAGTTCAATCTGAGGATTAATAGAGGGAACACTAATGTAATGGAGTGTAGTTTGGGAAACAGTGGAATAACGAAGGATGTTAGATTGGGAAGGGATGTTTTGACGGAAGTTATGGAATTCTGTTACTTGGGAAGCGTAATAACTAGTGATGGTAGAAGTAGGATAGCACAGGCAAGGAAGGCTTTCCCGAAAAAGAGGAATTTATTTGTGGGTAATATAAGTGTGAATATTAGGAAATCGTTGCTAAAATGTTCGTAAGGAAATGTGGCGTTATATGGGTGCGAAACGTGGACGATAGGTGCTCCGGAAAGGAAAATAATAGAGGCCTTTGAAATGTGGTGCTATAGGCGAATGCTGAAAGTCAGATGGTTGGATAGAGTAAGTAACGAGGAAGTTCTAAACAGAATAGGGGAAAAGCGAACAATATGGAGGACGTTGACCAAGACAAAGGATAGATTAATAGGCCACGTTTTAAGGCACGAAGCTCTTGTAATATTAGCATTAGAGGGACGTGTGTGAGGTAAGAACAGAAGAGGGAGGCCAAGGATAGAATACGCTTAGCGGATTTGGAAGTATGTGGGTTGTGCTAGTTATGTTCTATGAAAAGGATTACGCAGGGTAGGTTAGCATTGAGGGTTACGTCAGACCAGTCTTAGGCCTGAATATCGCAACGACAACAAGCAAAATGAAGATGATTTAAGTAATAAAATTTACCTACTGTTTCAGCATGAGAATTAATTCCAAGTTACTCGTGTTTCAGTGCAGAAGCTTGAAAACCCCAATGATTTAAACATGTAAGAACAGTTTTAGTATCGCAAAGCTCCAGAATAGAAGAACGCCGACGGCTTTCCGATAAAAGGTTCTCTGTCTCAGAGATCGAAGCACGGTTTGGTTCATCCTGCCACGTGTTCACAATTCTTTTCAGATTAGAGCATCCTCTCCGTCTTTCAAAGACCAAATGTTCTCTGTCGGTCCAAAACCTAAAAGTGATACTCTCTGTCCTCCCCCCATCTACACCAGCATCCAAATCTGTTAACAATTTCTTGATTGGCTGACGGAATGCTGCTCCGTTCCTCAGGGTTACGAGCGTCCTCCTACAGGAATTTAGAAATTTGCCTCTGACCTGCGGGGGATTTTTAGCCGGGAATCTCTATCGGGGAATTCCTAGTGCGCTCATGGGATGCTTTCAACTGGCAAACATTAAAGTTGGTCAAGCCGCGTTGAATGTAAATTTAATAACAAAAAATCCATTGAATCAATTTATTCATATATACGTATACTAATTGCATCTTTTTTCCAGTCCCTGCTCCTTCAGCGATACTATCCTCTTCCCTTCCTTCTCACACTTAACACAAACTTAACAACTACTACAGATTACAAGTGGTCGACCCGTATATGAAGCGGGAACGTCCAGGGTCCGGTCGAGACTTTAACGTCCTGAACTTCTATTTCAAGTTTCGTAGCCTTCATGGCGGAGCTTCATAGTAATTAATTCTTGACTTTCTTCTATCCTTGATTGTGCGTCACTTGCTGTCACGCTTTGGGTCGGCCACACCACACACACACACTCATCTATAGTTCATCGAGTAGTCGCCACCAGCGACTGCGCTACACGAAGACCGATGAGTGATCAGAAACCCGATGCTCTGACTCTCTTGCCAACTGGACGCCGAGCGGTGCACTTCGCTGCATTTTCCTTTCTTTTTTTGCTTTATTCTCTTCTCTAGTTAGACCTATGATAGAATACGGGGAAGCAAGTTGGGATCCTTACAGAGCACAGCACAGCAGCACCCTGGATAAAATTCAGAAACGGGCTGGAGTTTTGTGGAGGGATGAAACTAAATGGGAACCACTCGGCGATAGGAGGAAAAAGGCTAGACTTGGGGAAGTCTACAAAGCTTACGTGGACGAACCGGCCTGGTCAGAAATAAAGAAGCGGCTAATTATCCTTAAATTTTTCTCTAAAAACGACCAGAATTACAAAGTAAAGGAAAGGGACCAAAGAACAGATGTGGGCAAATATTCTTTCATAAACAGTGTGATAAGGGACTGTAATGCTTTGCCTGCAAAGGTACTAGGGGCTTCCCCTATTAACACAAATGTTTTCAAAAAGAAGTTAGAAACATTGGAACGTTAGATCCTTATTTTGTAAAAAAAAAAGGACGTGATATATTTTTTAATTGTAGTTCTAATTTTTTTCTGTAATTTATATTTGTTCTTTATTTTATCAACAATTTATCTTTGTACTTTAATTTTCTCAACAAACTGCCACGGGGCAAATGCCCACCTGTAGTAACAATAAATACAAAACATCATATTTGTGGGTTGGGTTTTTATATAAACATTGTTAACTCTGACCTGAGGTCTTACATCATTGATCATTAATTCATTAGACATTTAATTTTTTTGCTGTGTATTATTTGTTATTAACATTACTTTGAATTTTTATATTTTGTTTAATAATACTTTTAAAAATACAAGGCAGCTTCTTTTGATTTACCGCCACCGCTCCGATTCCTTATTATTATTATTTGTTAAACTGATTTATCCACGACTTGTCGGAAGTTACCAGTCTGACCGTGACAGTAGCAAAATATTTAACTGAATTTTTTAATTTTGTTTTAGTCGTGTGTCGTTCTTGTGCCTCTCACGGTTGTTTTCATCACCTGACGAAAGCTACAAGACTAGCTGAAACGATACGTAGAATTTATTTATTGTTAATTTATTGTCTGTACTTTTCTAATCCTTTTTTTGTAATTGGTAGAGACTTTAGAAGAAAATAATTGACGTTGTGCTAGATGACTGTTAAAATGAATAAATTGGAAACTACAGCAATCGACGAAAAAAATATCGAGTGAGATCCAAGGTTTTCTTTAGAGCATGAACGTCGTGCTTACGGTTGGAAACCAAAAATTGTATACAAAGGAAATTAAGCAAATATATAACAATTAATAGTCTAATAGAGAACGAAGGTGTAGTTGCTGAATGAAATGTTCTCGAGATTCCACTCGACTATCGACCTTTGTTTCCCACAACGTTTCGATGGTTGTCACCGCCATCTTCTTCAGGTTAAGTGCTGTTTAAGTGAACGGCACTTCAACTGAAGAAGACCGCTGTCGAAACGTTGTGGTAAACAAACGTCGAGAACACTTCATTCAACTTTAGTCTAGTTTGAAACAACAACGACCAATATTACCATCCGAGTGAAAAGTTTTCTTCAAATTCTGTTTCCGGTCGCGCGAAAAGCGCAGTCATTACCGACTTCCTAATTCGGTACCTTATTTACTTTAACAGCATAGTCTTCAAATTTACAATAAATAAAAAGACGGCCAATAAGGCGGCATATAAATTTATCGCAATTTATTCAAAAGCGACGTTTCGTCTCCTTTTTGAGACTTCCTCAGGCATACTGCAAACATAATATTACGAGAAATTAAATGTAGGTTCTATGTTACAATTTTTTAATTTATATATAAAAAACATGGTTCAATTTATCAATTCATCATATTTACTCCTTGACTCCCTCAGCCGAAAAGATTATCGAATGTCCATGTGAAGAATTTAGTGTCGCGCATGGACCGTTTCCAGCCCCTGACGGTTACGGCCGAAATGATGTAGTAACGATGAGGGCTTTCGGCAGTTAAATTTTAACAATGGAGAAGAATATTAAAAAGTTAAACTACTATAACAAAAGAGTATCGTAAATTTTATTCAAATTATTCGTGTCATTTTTAAAATTGATTGCACGAGGGTTGCAGAGGCTGATATACAACATTTTTTTTATAATTCTAGAGAAGTAATTAATTATTTTCTTCGTCTAAAATTTTCACATTTTGCCAATCAAAATTGTGATTATTAACATGTATGAGTTTGGACACAACTGTGCACTTTTCATTGTCTAATTTGATGTTGTTTTCATGTGTTTTAATGCGAGCTTTTAAAGCTCTTTTAGTTTGTCCGATATACAATGCATTACAATCTAAACAATTAATTTTGTAGGTAACATTATGTCTTTTCAGACAGTTAATGTTGTCTTTAATATTTTGAACGAAATTTAAATTATTTATTGATTTAAAAAAATATCTACACCGTAATTTTGAAAAAAGTCAGTTAGTTTATATTGTATGTTAGCTACATAAGGTAAAATTATGAAATTCATTTTTCTGTTATAAATCTTTTTAACAGATAAATTATTGTCGGAATACCTGATTTTATTGAAGCTGATTTTGGCATTTTTTATGAAACTGATTGGGTATGAATTTAGTAACAGAGTATTGGTGACTTTATTTAGATTTTCACTGTGGTATTTTTGATGTGACAACTTGACAGCCTTATCTACCAGATTATAAACAACGGCTTCCTTTTTAGCAATTTTGACATATAATTGAGAACTCGTCTTGAATACGTAGAATTTTCATTTTTTTATTTAAAACATTTATCAGAACATCAATAAAATTAATAGAGTTGTTTTGTTCTATTTCATAAGTAAAATTTAAAACTTAATGATAATTATTGGAATTTTGGAATGATGCAAAAAAATATAATCAGCGCATCTGAAGTATGTTAATAACTTACCTTTTACTTTTCCTCATAGTCATAGTCAGGGCCCTTGCCAAGAATCGAGCCCGAGACCTCGGTGGTACGACAGACTGACGCCAGCCACTACACCACACAGGGGAGTGAATGTTATTCGTTTTACGACGTCACCAGCTCACGCTTCTTAAATATCAGCCTCGCCGTCACTTACAAAATCTCCAGGACGATTTAGGTATATTTTTTGCCTGTCTCTGGAGACGTGCAATATCGTATTCAGAGCGCCACCCCCCTCCACCTACAATCCCCTTCTCTCTTCCTCCCTCGCCGTTGTCGAGTCGTAGCCATGGGAGCCATATTCTTCAAGAGTTTTACTCTCCGAGATGCCATTTTCGCCTTTCCCGCGTATAAAGGTCCCACGTGCGTCGCCTCGATCCTCTAACACTTTCAAAATTCACAGCTTAAAAACTCGACTCCGGAAGACAGGAAGACCGTAAAACGCATAAGTGTGGAATGTTCTCCCACGTCACGCAACTTAGTCTTACTTCTTCCCTGTCCTGTCTTCCTTAACACCGGTAATTTAAAATAATATTTCCTATAAGAAAGGACAAAATTATTTTAAGGATAAAAATTTTTACAGATTCCTTCTTATCCTTAAGAAATCCCTAGTTTAGGAGGGAGTAAAAGAAAGCTGAAACTGTGAATTTACAGCGTGTAATGTTTCTGACTTGAGCGGGATAGAATTACATAATAAGACTGTTAATTTTTTTATGTTCAATTGAAATAATAGAAAAAAGTCTCATCTTCCTGCTCTGTAAAAAATATAATAAATATACGCGTTATAACATCAAAGAAGATTTTAGTAAAAACATAATTAGACTCATTGCTTTAGTATCTCATGCATTTAAAATAATAACGAAAATAGTATATAGGAGGATGGAATGACAAATAGAATGTAACCTAGGAGAAGATCAGTTGGGTTTTATGAGGAATGTTGAGACAAGAGAAGCAATATTGACTCTGTGTTTAATTAAAATTAGACAGGAAGAAAGGATAAGAAAAAAAGACCCACGTTTTAATGTAATTACAGAAATATTTATAGTTTCTTTTGTATTCCTACTTATATAGCAATAATATATATACATATATATATATATATATATATCTTTATGCTTAGTGAATGTGCTAAATGTTTCCTGAGGAAGCGGGATAATCTGTAAGGTGCTTCTGTTTAATTACAGAATCATTTTTGTTTTCTTTTATATTATTGTAACATGTACAGTCACAGCCCCAGCCCGAAAATCAATACAATCAGATCTGTAGTATGCAAGCTGCGACGTGTTTAGCAAGATGCGCGCCAAGACAGACGCAGACTTATTGTTGAGCTGATGACGTCGCTGGCCGACGCAAGCAAATTATGCTTTGCATGTGGGTTGCACGTGACGGGGCCCTGCAAATGGCTGACGTGGCGCGGGATTTTAAACACTTGTGATTGGGAGATTAGGTCAGGTGACCATACTTGAGCAATATGGCGTAAGCCAGGAAGGAACTTGATAGGCAGTCGACGCCAGAATGTGGTCTTAGAGACGTATGTGTGTGTGTGATGGACCGCGAATCTTCGTGGTCACATGCTGATAAACGACTATCTAATCAACCACAGGTTCAGGTGCTGATACGCCGGGAAGTATCTTAAGTCCTCGTTAAGTGTTTAATCAGTTTACGTCAGTCGTTGGTGTTGGTGGGTTATTGGAGATGAAAGACGTGGTTGCTAAGTTTCGCAGCCACGAATAATTGCTGTCGAATCCTGTTTAATACCGGGTCGTCGTTTCTTGAATAACTGAGTTAAGGATGAGTGAGTGACCACGTCCTGCTTTAGATTACCAACTTCGTGCTCTGATTAAAATTAAACTCTTAAATTAATCTTTTGGCATTTTTTCTGAGTATAATGTAGCGCGTTTGTAAGTATAGGCGAAATTAATTCAAACTGCTATTTAGACTGTGAATCGCGTGAGTAATCATGACTTGTTGAGTACTACCTTGTGGAATGTAAGGAACGTCCAGACCTCGGGTTTGAACATCGGGAGGAAGTAAATGACAGGCCTGCAGAATCGCCAATGCAAGGTGCCGGGCCTCTTCAGAACCTTTGGACGCACGAGGGTGAGTCACACCCCTGTTGGAGAACAAAACAGATGCTCTGTCGATGGAAAGTTGTGGAGTTTTCGTGCCTTTAAGAAGCGCGACTGCCCAAAATTATTTAAAGGGGCATGAAAGCGGAAAGGGGGGGGGGCAGTCGCTGGCAAAACTTCGAACACGACGGTCGATGACACTACAGAGAGTCGCTGGCAAAACTTTGAAGACGACACTACAGAGAGCAGTGGCCATCATTCGATGGCAAACCACAGAAGCCACCAGGGTCCATGGGAAACCAGACAAGCTGACTACACGACGTCGCCAAGGGGAAAGGGGAAACAACAGATAAGTTCCACTCATGGTAGTGCTTAACATTTTCGTAATTACGCAGACATCGTAAATCCATCATTTTTCCAGACCAAATTTATCCCACGGTCAACCCGAGATTTTAAGATTCCATAGCTGAATAGCGAGTGGTAGAACAAAATGTATTGAGTAGGATCGGTCCGCCAAAATTTGCTTTTAAAATAAATCTTTATATTATTTAAATCATTCTAATAATCATTTAACTCCCCTCCCTTATTATATCCGTACAAAATGGCAACAAGGACATCCACTCTGGCGTCCAACAAAATAAGAGAGTACGCCACAATAATAATAATAATAGGACAAAAACCAATATCGACGAAGAGCTGAGCTGACCGGAAACGACCAATTTTCTACTATTTATATTTGTTTAATGTATTTAGTGTAAGAAAAATCGCCTGCTTCCAACTAAGGTCAAATTGAGAAAATTCCGATTTTAATAAATGTTAGGTCAAATGATTTTAACGTTAAGCAAGGCGAGAAATCGTAAATGCATGTGCCGCTCCCAAAGAGGACAATAAAGCTGGGGACGAGCCGTAAGTGGAGGGACAGACACGTCCGGAGCCGGTCATTTTCTTTAGATGAGCATATTCTGGCGAACAAACAAAAACTAACGGTCGAGACGTTTATGACACGATTTGGAAGTAAAAATGAGATCGCGTCTAAAAGTTGAGACAGTCCAGTCCTGGAACCGCGGAAGGAGAGAATAATCTCCGCAACAGAGCAGAACATCTTGGAAACGCTAAACGGAGAGGACAAGTTAATCGTCTCTACGACGCAATATAAATTCAAAGCATCCTTTTCATCGCTGTGGACCATCACGACCAACATTCGTGGAAAATACGCGTTCCTGCTTCGTCGCTGCGGACCAACACGTCACGAATGACTGTGGCCAGCCATGACATCGCACCAAATCCAGGCTGGGTAAAGTACTTACATTTACGTCTCATCCCCTGGCTACAGACTGGGTGTTTTCCTTTCAGTGTTTCTCCCATTTCGACCATTGCTCACAATAGTCCTGATGAAATAGATCTCAATTTGCTGCTAACCGGTGCACATAATAATTCAATGTCTTTTGATAATAGTAATTAATGTCTGTACGTTAAATATAAGTTTAAATAAGGCCAAAAACAACAATAATTAGTGAAACATAAAATATAATTTAAAATCAACTACATGTTTCGGTCCTGATATCGACCCTCTTCAGGTTTAACTGAATTACAAAGCACGAAATTATAACATTACAAAGATATTGCAGTAGTCTTTTTATTCAATAAACATCCTTCATATTTAAAATCACTTTCTTTCCCTTGAATAATCCAATCACTAATTAATAATTTTATAGCCTAAATATAATCAATGTAATTTTACTTAAAACTTGAATTAACCTTCCTTCAACTACAACGTTCATGGTATTTGTACATTTTAAAAAGCCTTTGATAATGTGAACAGGAATACAGTATTAAGGATTTTGAAGAAGAATGGAATAAAATATTGAGAGAGAAGACTTATCCATAACCTCCAGAGAAGGAAGTCGGCTGTAATTATAATTGAAGATCAAGAAAAGAAACCAGAAATCAAGAAAGGAGTTAGACAAGGATGCAGTCTGTCGCCCATACTGTTTAACTTATATAGAACATGCGATGGAGACAATTAAAACGGAATATACTAAAGGAATCACCTACGGTTTGCAGATGATATTGTAGTTTTAGGGGAGTCAGAATAAGACTTGGAACCCATAATAAATGGCATGAACGTGGTCAATATGAGGATAAAAAGAGGGAAAAACAAGGTAATGGAGTCTAGTATGGGTAATATAATAGTGAATATTATGAAACCATTGCAAAAAATGTTCGTATGGAGTGTGGCGTTGTATGGGTGCGAAACGTAGACTGTTGGAGTTGCAGAAAGGAAATGAATAGAAGTCTTTGAAATGTGGTGCTACAAGAGAATTCTGAAAATCAGATAGGTGGGCAGAATTACTAACGACGAAGTTAAATGCATAATAGAGAAAGAGAGAACAATGTGGAGAACGTTGACCAAGAGAAAGGGTAGATTAACGTTTTAAGACATGAGGGTCTTGTAAAATTAGCATTAGAGGGAAGTGAGTGGGATAAGAACAGAAGATGAAGGCAAAGTATGGAAACCGCTAAGTAGATTAGGGAGAGTTTGGGATGTGGTAGTTAGTTATGTAAATGATGGGGGGAATATTAATTAATGAATTTAATAATTGGGTTTAAATATATACATGTATTTATTGTAAACACAATAAATTTAATATGGGTAGTGCGTTTTATATTATTTTGTTACAAAATTAATTAATTTAATGGGATTTGTATAAAGATACTACAGAGTTATTAATGGTTTGGGGTGACACGCTTGTAGCAGATTTTTCTGTTCGTTGACGAAACTGAATAAAGTTATTTTCATAAGCGTATCGCTGGTAAATTTCCGTGTTGTGGAACTTGTTGCGGGCGGTCGACAATAGTACGAAGTCGTGCTGCCAAATTGAGGAAACTCCGCTTTTATCTCTTTCTTCCCTTTGATTGTTAAAACTTTTTTCCCTGCTTCATGAGACGGATCAAAGCATGGTCCACCTTCTTCCCTGCCACTTCACAAATTGCTATCGCGTAACTTCTCTGCTGCCATCCCTCTGTTTCAACAGAAATCTCTTTCTCCACCAACTCTCCTTCAATATCCTCTCGCATCCCTGCCAAAATTCTGTCTACTCAATTGTCTCACGACAGCTGCTTTAAAACCTTGTCCCCACTTATCCGACACCTATCACTAAGGTGGCAGGGATTGATATTGTCCAATCATATCCCTTGTTTCATTTGTGGAACACACGCCACCCGGTCACCAAATTCCCGAATTTTAGGACTTTCCGTAACGGGCCAGACGAGGTGTCCGAGCTTTTTGGTCCACGGTGTCAGCCGCAGTCCTTTATGTGACTCCGAGCTGCAAGACGGCGCGGGGAAAAACCCCTTCTTTCTGGCTAGCGACTTGCTCAGGCCGAAATATTTGTTATTTAAGTTCCCGTAAATAATAATAAAAATTGGAGGCGGTTCTACTGCGCTACAGTTATGTGGTAATGAAAAGGCTTGCGCAGGGTAGGGTAGTGTGTGGAGAGTTGTATCAAAGTAGTCTAAGGACTGAACATCACAATAACAACATATTACTAACAAAACTCGCCACTAACCATGCTGCTTGCTATTGTTTATTACTCTAAATATCACAAAGAAGCAACATACGAGTCGATCCTCGCAGACATTGCCTCACACATTCATAATTTATCTCACAACTCAGTTCCCTTGACTGTGTTGCTTTGCCTTCCACATACCACCTTTTCGATTACCTTCCTACGCTGTAAAGGGGAGTTGCCTGTTGCCGAAACACCCTCATGTGGCCTGTTAACAAAAAAATATAATCTACACATGCAACCTTGATAAGATCCCGGTCCCTCCCCAGGAAATGATTTTCAGTTAAAAATTTAGTATTTCACAGTCAAGTGTACATCGTTTCAACCCTTTAGGTATGCAAAAATAATATTTTTCACGGACAAATGATATTTGTACTTTAAAGGGCTTAGGGCCTCATAAAGTCTAAATCCGTCCTTGCTTTCCGGTGGTGTATCTGCTTTCCTCAGTTGCTTCTTCTCATCTGGAAGAGAGGCCAAGCACGTTTCCGTCTATTATTCTGAAATAGTCATTCTTAAATTTTTTAATTAAAATAAATATCTTAAGGATTGTTGAGTTTCAAGACTCATAATAAGCCTGTGCTTCCAGCATAAGAAGAACAAGTTTTCAGATTTTCTTTCTGAATTTTCTTGGTGACAGCTGAAGGTCGTCCAACCGTTTCAGAGTACTTGTGCGTGCAGGAGGAAGAGGGGCAGCGCAAATACGAGTACACAGTCAGACATTAGCGTGATGTCAGTTTACACAGCGGGCAGATTTAATTTACCAGGAGTAATGAAAATGGAAGCCGATCTCATTTGCAGGGAATTAACGCCGGCCGAGGCAGAGTTTCCAGAATCGCAGATTGAACCGAGCTTTGAAATCGTCGGCTCGTCATTCACGTTACATTATGCGATGGCCGTCAGCGTGGTCTCGGAACCGACAACGTAATTACCACAAATTAATGTAAAAAAGTTTTTTAAAATTTTTTTTCGGCATACCTTATTTTTCATCTGTTTTCATTGAACTTCAATTTCGTTCGCTCAAAGGGTTGTTACTTCGTTTTAAGTTCCTAAAAAGGGAAAAAATGAAATGCATTTGCGTTCAATTCGTCATTGACCATTGGTTCACTAATCTGTCTACTCTATGACCAACCCAATTACAAAAGAAAAATAATATACCAAATGGTCTTCTCAAGAGGGTATTTATTTATATTATCCCGGTACTTTATTTAATTCTTGGTCAACATATGACTAAACCAGCTTCGAAATAGTCAAAATATGGACCAGATCTCCAGTATCTCCAGAGACAAAAACACACCCGGTACAATAGCAAAACTAAAAATATTTTCAGTACTCTAACAAAATAAAATTTCTCCCCCACTCAATTAATTAGGATATTAAAAGCCATAATGTAACATAGCGACTCCAGTTACCCCAGTTTCGATACTAAACTCGATAGTTTTCTTGCTATTTTCATATGACTCATTTCCACCCCCACCCCTCACATGCTGCAAAGGGTTTAAATTATACACAAATATTTTTTCGGGGAAACACTATAAATGTAATTGACTTCAAGAATGTTTTTTCGACTCAAATATGAGGCTATTCCGCATATTTAAAAATTCTGATAATTTAAGCCCCCTCCCCCCAGGAATGGTAGCCGTCTCTTATTTCCAAAGTGTTTTATCTAAAATGTTCACTCCTTTAAATGTATTACACAGAAGTGTGTTTTACCCCGTACCATCCCCCTTTTAGGGAATGAACTGAAATTTAATTCGAATCCTAAAGGTCAGAATCAAACTCAGTGACTCCCCATAAGCACCGGTTTCGATACCAAACTTGACCGTTTCATTTTTATTTTCATATGACGCCCCCACGATGAATGGGGTTGAGATTATACGGAAACAATTCACCGAAAACTCTTATCAAATTAATTGACCCAAAAATATATATTAGGAGGAAATAACGGCAGTTTATGGATTTTTAAAAACTACCGCCCTTCCACCCCCGCCCCAAGTGGTGGTGGTCGTGTATTACCCTAAATGTGTCGGGTTCGATCGCCAAGAACACCTGTTTCAAAATTTGGTCGAAATTGTTCCATCCGTTAAATATATTATGCGGAAGTCTGTTTTACCCCCTTCCAACCCCTCTTATAGGATGAACTGTAATTTAAATTGCATTTTTTTATGACAGAAATAAACTTAGTGGCTAACATTACACCGGTTTTAGAGCCCAATCTCGATTGGTTATTTTTATGTTTATTTTATATATATAAAACGAATGATATATATTGCTTTAGTGCACTCAAAAAGCGTTGTTTTCACATGTTCTCTTATGGAAGTGGGGATGACATCCACGCTATTTGCACTCCACCTATTTAAGATACTCTTTGCGGTGTTCTGTCCTAAAATGGCCCGCAACGTTTGCGCTAACGAACACTCAATCGTGTAACTTGCCCCATCAGCGACTGGATAATAAACAATAGTGTGATGAAGAAGACTATAAAAATATAAGTTTTATTTTTAATTTAACATCTAATTAAAATGATGGGATTAGTCAAATAAACAAATCCAATTTTCAGACAAAAAACATTAAAATTTAATAACACATTTCAGACTAATCACTTTCCGGTTACATATGTACTCCTTTTCTTAGGGGCTTTTGGACCAAGTAGCAGAGAACACTTAGTTGAAACATTGAGTCCGGCAATGCATGGTAAAATTGTTTTAACGATGGGTGGACCTCACCAGTGTCGCGATATTTTTTATGTCTCTCGAAGATTCCGCGCGGCCAGCAATGAGAGGCGTCGACGTCGGTCACGTGCCACTGGTGATGATGGCGGGTCTCGATGAAGGTCGGCGTCTCTCCACTCACACCCATAGGAATCTCAAAACAATTCCAATTCGACACCTTTTTGCGACGTCCTACAAGTCAACGTGTCGCCGCCAACTCTCTCCAAGGACTGCCTCAAATCCTCGTGTCCTTTCGTATTTACTTAGTAGCCTGACCAGGCCGCTTTCGCCACCCCCACCTCTCACATCTGGCCGGTGGCCCTGACGAAAACAAAATGATGCGTCCCCCAGCATACGCTGTCTTGCCAAATATTTAAAAAGATGATTTTGTAATCACTACAATAGATTAGACAGACGCCACCAAATCAACATGGCCGCCACAGGATGCCAACATGGACCCGCTCCAATCGAAAATCCCTGTACTTCACTATGACGTCACTACCTCCTTACCTGTTTCTCGAGGTCGTTTTCGTTATCAATTAGGATCCTCGCAAACTTTGTGGCATATGACAAGAGTAGTCATTCATGTTGCATATTCTTGATTAAATAACGTTCAACCGGTTTACAGGTTGTGTTGTGAGTGCTTCCGGTCTGTTTGTCCTCAACCTGTATTCGGATCTTAGCTTGACCCCGTTAATTCACCTCGGTGTTTGAGTTTCCCGCCTAATGGCGACCATACTCTGTAATTGACCGCTAACGCGGTTCGCCATCTCCACTCAGGCCGGATGCGAACTGATTGGTTTTCTGCTTGCTTGCTGCTTGTTATGTTTGTGGTTGTCTCTGCCCACGCAACTGCGAACTTTGCTCCCCTTCCAACACACAGAACAAGTGTGTACAGTAATTGTCCTTTTGGTGTCTGCACCACTAATGCAACCCTCAACCTCAATTATCTCTCTGCAGTTTCACAAAGCAATTAACGAGAATTCTATTGGTGTCAAAAGTGCAAACGATTCATTTTAAACCTTAAATTGTACTTGCAATTGATTGGCTCGGTTAAAAAAAGGTATATACCACTTTTTATCTGCTGAAGCCACAGAATTATATCAAATGCAATGGATATGGATAAAACATCCAAGTGCCAAAGTTTTGAAACATCTGGATGTTCTTAATAAATACTTTTATTTCCATATTCCTGGACTGTCCATAAAATAGAAATACAGTTGAAATGAATAGCCCATGTGTAAGTAATATATTGCTGCACAGTGCATCATCTAGAAATACGACTTAAGAAAAATAAAGAAACGTCATTTCCTATTCAAAATTCAGATTTAAATTAAGTAACTACTGTTTATCTACAATAATTATGTAATTTTATCAAGTTTCGAAACGTTGAATACCACTGGGATATGTAATTTATTCCGATGCAGAAATGTTAGCCATCTCTTCTGGACTGAATCAAGTACTGCTCATACCGCAAATAAAATAGTTATTAATGTCTGTACGTTTAATATTAGTTGAAATAAGGCCAAGACAGACAAAAATTAGTGAAACATAAAATATAGTTGAAAAACAACTACATGTTTCGGTCCTGATATGGACTCTCTTCAGGTTATTTTACTATTGACCTAACAAATATTGTCTTATCCTCACTTTCAAAACCTACATCACTTTGTCCAAATTCTCTCCCCTTCCCCCACCCATCCCTTCTCCATATCAGGAAATTAAACACCCCACAAAAAAAACACGTGAAATAAAAATCTCATTACATGTATTAATGACAAATTACATAAATGTGAAATTTGATAACATCATAACTCATCTAGCAGTATATAATTGATCTAGAATTTTACTGTACAAAATATACAGGGAATACAGTTGACACGTTTATTTTATTTTGAAGTATAATGCTATAATTCCTTTGCTTATTTATTGTTTTTACATCTTCACTGGCGTTGCCCAGGTATTTATTTATATTATCCCAGTACATTATTCAATTCTTGGTCAACACATGACTAAACCGTAATCGAAAACGTCAAAATATAAATATCAGTAAAAAATACTCCCGATACATTAACAGGGCTATAAATATTTTCAGTACTCCGAGAGAATAAAATTTATTCCCCACTTAAGGGATGAATTTTTACTTAAATCGCAAATTCAAGGTCATAACGTAACACATGAGTCATATGACTCATTTCCACCCTCCACCTCTCACAGGCTGCAAGGGGTTGAAATTTACACAAATATTGTCGGGGAAAACCACAATAATTCTTTTTCGACTCAAATATGAGCCTTTATTAAATATAAAACTGCCACCAATTCCACCCCCTCCCACTAGGGGAGTCGTTCGGAAGTTATACGCCATACGTTCATAGGTAATTGTAACGTTCGTCCGTCCGTTTGGTCGCCTCTCGCCTGAACCCGACGGTATGGGTCTTCCTGGAGCCGTGGTAGATCTCGCTTGAGAAATTCCCAGTCTGTTTGCCTCAAAACGCTGCCTACGCTCTTCTTCAGTCTCATTACATCGAAGATTATGAACTCTACTTGCGTTACACGTACGACGACCGAAATTTTGACGCCTTACTGGTGGCATTTTCTCGTCACTAATAATAAATTACACGACGATAAACACAACAAAACACACTAAGTTTTGCTGTTGCGAAAAAAATGGCAATTGAATACGAATGAATGTCAATCTCTCAATACTGTATGAACACGTCCAGTGGTTAAACTTATGATCGCTTCACAGGGAACCTTATAAGTCGCAATTGGTTTTGAACACAATAGATGGAGTGATATTGTTCGCCCTCCCTTTCTCTCCTCTCTATCATCCCCCTCTCCCCTCTTTCTCGTGCTGCCAAAATTACTCTTATAACAATACAGTAAGTGGAATGAATGGTATAGTAACGGTAAATAGGACTTTGAACTCGCAGTTGACTTTACGCCACCTTTCGCGCGGCAATTCAATGGGTTTATAAATATTTACATTAATATCTTCTGAACTCTGCCAGATATCAAAATGAAATACACACGCAACTTTTAGTTAAAATTCCTGTTTCAATCACTGATTTTTCCGTTGAACCGTTTCAGGAGGATAACAGATGAGGAGTATAGACATCCCGCATACACATTCGAGATTTCAACGCGCGGATGTAAGGCAGCCTTCTCGAAGAATTCTTTAATATTCTGCGATCTTAAAACTTTTCAGTGCGATTTTTAAAAAACTTCCTTTTATAAAGAAAACGTCCTGACAATAAAGGACACAACAAAAAAAGGAATTATCCAATTTAGTGCAGTTGTTCGGTAGCTATACATTACGGCGATATATATAGAGAGAGGGGGGAGGGGGGGGGAGATACATCATGTTCTATGGTTATTAGCGACTACAATAAAGGAACTCATTTTCTCTAGTTAGTGGCGGGTTTTGGAATCATTAACGTGAATAGAAGAAATTTGTAAGGTCATAAAAAATAAAACAATTTTATTAAAATAAATTCAAACAATTCAGATTAGCAAAAATAAATAAAATAAAATAAAGCATTAGGCTACAAAAATTAATGCATTTAAAATTTTTGGGCAGCTACATGCTAAGCTCACTGGCAGCAATAGTTCTATCTAGGATTCAAGTGGAGTATAAGAATAAAACTTGGCATTGAAAATTTACTAACACTCAAAAAAGCCAGGGGCAAGAAACAACAATTTTGTACATCACCGTGACTTGCAGATCCAGGTGTTCAGGATGATAGTGCATCTTGTCCTTGGTCAGGCTGTGGTGGCTTCTTCTGCTCCTTGAGGTCTGTGACGCCAACATTTGATGCTCCAAGTAATTTTGCAGAATACTTGCCAAATGATGTAGACTCGTATGAATAGTCAACTGATGTCGTGACAAAAAGTAATAATACTGTAAAGTGACATACAGAAAGTTGAAGTAAAGAAATGCCCAAAAATCCTCTGCACTCCTTCTTTTATTAATTTAGCCACACCATCAGCCTAGCGGGAGTGAATTGGAATAGGTCCTTCAGCTTTCTCTTGTGGCTAGTGTTTCTCCGCTCTTACCTAGGTGCTAGGTGAAAGTCCATTGGCTCTTATAATTGCCAGAGGTTTTCACATGTTTATTGTGAGAGTTGATGTTTTCAAGTGACAAACTTAGGTCTTTGTCACATTTTTTAGGTCTTAATGACTGACCTACCAATCTGCCTTTTCAAAAAGTTTCCCGGTGTAAAAGCATACATGCCCATGCCAGGATTCAAACCCAGAACCTCTGTGATGCATGGCAGCAACATTAGCCATAACTCCACATGAGGCTGACAAGATTTTTTTTTAATAAGTTGGCCAAATTGCTGTAATTTATGATGGTTTAACTTATGAACATGATTCCTGATAACAAATGCCTTTAATAAAAATGTTCCAACCAGGAAGTCAGTGTGTCTTATTTTTGTTTCTTCTTCATCTGCATTACGTCCTGACACAATTGTAATGATCAGTATCTTATTTAATAAAGGCCCTCACCCACAAAGAACTTCCATTACAACATGATGTATGGGACACACTTCCAGGACTTGTTAGGCTTCACCTAAACACATAGTAGAAAATAATGTTGTATCAACTCTTGAGCGAAGGAACTACCTTCTCTTTAAAAAAATCCACTTAATATACAGAATCATCACAGTATTATCTCTTATTTGAAGGATACTATAGACCATTAAATCGAAACATTTCTTGTGGTGACTGTGAGATATTTAGTAAACCAAAATCACAAACTTGTGAATATATTAAATACTGTACAAAATTAACTAAACAATTATCCACTTCCCTAAATTTTTATAAAAAAAGATTAATCACATATTGTAAGGGTATGCTGAAATAAACTTCACAACTTTTTATTTAAATTTTCTTAATTAATAGAAACACGTTGCCAATAAATGTTACAAAATAGCAGGAACCATACAATATAACAAACTAAAACGTTTACCACAGAACAGCCTACAGTTTTTGAATTCGTCTGAACAATACATCATTACTTTTCGTTAAACTGACGTCGGCCTTGACCTCCTCAACTTCCCAGCTGAATGGCCTCAGATCTTTCCACAAACGTTTGTCGTCAGCGATTCCAAGATCACGTAACAACTGCTCACTGAGTCTGGGTACAATTGGTTGCAGTAGAATGCTGCTAACTCTAAGAACTTCCATTACAACATGAACCGTTGCCATCCTCTGCAGTTCGTCTTTCCCCGACTCCCACGGCTTCTGAACCTCAAAGAAACGGTTAGCTTCATGTAGGCACAGAATTATGCTGGTGATGCCTTTGTAAAAGTTACCACTTCCATAATTTTCTTTCACAGCATCTGAAAATCAAAGAAGAATTAAATTACAATGACTGAGGGAACTAAAGCACATTAGAAATATGGTGTAGGTTTAATTTTAAAAAAATACTCTCTTACATTTCACAATAAAAATATATTGATTTTGAAAGTATATTATTTGAAATTGTAGTGGCAATAAATATAATTTACTTCTAGAGGGCAATTGGAAACTATTTAAGTATATTCAATTTAACTTTCCTTTTCAATAAATAAAAATTCAAATAAATAAATAAGTTGCCATATAATTTTATTACTATTTAATTAATATAAATAAGTCATTTAATCTCCCTATTGAGACTTCATCAGGCATAAAATTTAGCGATTCATGTAATTTACTCCTCAATTTCCTAAGCCGAAAAGATTATTAAATGTATTGAAGTATTTACATGTGAGGAATTTGGTGTCGCAGACTACCTCACGTGATTATTACTTTAAGTCAGAAAACGATGTATTCATTTTAACTTTGCTTTTTCTTTGCTTATAACAGAAATGTTTTTTATAACAATTAACACTAGGCAGTAAAAATAACCTCTATAAATAGAAAACGTGTTAGGTGTGTACAAGATAAAAATAGTAGACAATTATGTTAATGTAAAACATGTTACAACTTTGTTGTCTACCATAAACATATCAACGTTAAAGTGTCATGCACAGCAATGGGGAAGTAGGTTTGAAAATGAATTGGATAAAGGGAAAACGTAGAAGAGAATGGGATTTTAGGGTTTAATCTGTAAAAAGTGAGATGTTATGGATTTTGGGCCCTGGTAGCATGTGGAGGAAACTGGAGGTTCAAATCAGATCAGTGAAAACTGTATGTATATGTGTTGAGTGCAGAATTAGTATTCACACTAGTGAATTTCATCATAGTTTTGATGGGTTCGTGCATAATTTGAGTTTTATGCTAGCTGACCACCAACAATACCTTTTCGCAAAAATTGAAAATTTTCAGACATCCAAAAATAATTTGAAGTACACAATATGGGAAGAGAAAATTGATGAGCCAGCAATAAGTTGTTAAGTAGAAAATAGAATTTCCTTCACACAGAAAATAGGTCTGCATCTCTTCCTGTCTGATCACATAGTACACACCGTAACTTCCAACTATCTACTATACTTGCCAGATGTAACAATGGTTACATGTGTGCTGTGGTGGGTTAGGAAGAAAAACTTACCTTTTAAACATAAATACACAAAACTATGTTAAACATGCACCAGATTAATTTGTTATTCAACATAGCACAGCAGTTATTATAAATTAAGAACAGAACTTTTTATCTTCAACTTACCAGTTAATCCAGCCATGGTATCAATAAGTTTCTGACCTTCAGCAACAGGAAGAACATACTTTTCATGTGCTTCCTTGGAAAATGATGGAAACAAGCGTTTTGGGTTTATACTTTTGCCACAACACCGTCCAAGTAGGTTTCCAAGAGTATCAGCCAATTCAGAGTTCAAAATACGAACAGCTTTGACTTCACTGTAATCTTTTCAAATAAAAAATATGTTTTATTTAAAAACAATTAAGTCAGGTACATTAGCACCTGCACATTGCTTTCACTACAGTACAGAATATCAAAATAAAATTCCACATTTTGTGAGGGTGTGATCAAACAATTGATTGTTATTAATTTCAGGCAAGGAGACTGTATGAAATAATGTGCAAATATATAAGTGTTTAACTTATTCACTAGTACAAGAAAACATGCTAAAATATTAATGGCATATATAATAATAATAGATTTAAAGAATTAAAAGAGAAATATTAATATTCTTCTACTAATAATCAACATTAGTTCTTGAATGGAAGTGTTTCAGGAATTAAGCTATTATTTAAAGCAGCAGGAATGAGTCACAAGGTGACAAATATCTTGTCAAAATGTCTTACCACACAGTAGACAGTTCATCAACTGAAAGAATCACTACAATATTATTACTTTGTGATGCTATGTGTACTTGGAAACATTTAACTCATAGAGAACATTATATAAATATGAAAAATGATTAAACATATTTTGAATGTCTCTGAGGTTCATCATAACTCAAATTGCTGAAGGATTACTACACTATCTTCACAGAGTCCAAAAATTCTAATATTAAATGTGTATGGAAATGGTACTGCAAATTAATTGTAATTACTGAACTTACTTCCATCACTGTGTGGAACACCTTCTCTAAGCAAAAAGTAGCGGAGACCTGAATGTGTAAAAATATTTCCAAGCTCCATTGGGTCAATTACATTTCCTTTCCTTTTAGAAATTTTCTCCCCTTCGACAGTCCAGTGTGAGTGGCAATGAATCAATCGTGGTGGTTCAAGACCAGCGGCCATCAGGAATGCTGGCCAGAAAATGCCATGAAACCTGAACAATAAAATTAAAACGTAAATTTTTTTATAAAAGTTTTAAATATAACTGATGCTCTTTGTCAAATTCAGGAATAAAATTCAATGTATAACAAATAAGATGAATAAATAGATACACTGTCATAACTACAGAATCACTTGAAATACTATTGACTTTCCTAACAAGTGCAACAAATGTGACTCGTTCAAAATAAGTTTCAACTTTTGAATATTATTTTTCAAAATTATTAAATACTGAAATATTAATTAAAGAGTAGCAATTACGAAAGAATTTTCAATATTTCCCGAGTGGGTTTTTTTAAAAATTATATATTTTTTTATGTAATTTTTACTTAATCATAAATTTGTTCCCCACTATTGTACTAATGTTAATGAGATGACTGAGTAATTTATTAGTAAAGAATTATTTTTAAATAAATACTTAAAACTACATGTTTATTTTATTTCCTTCCGGTGGTAGATGGTAGCTTTGGCTATGTATTAATATCTCAAAACACTATTAATGCAAATGAACGGTGAAGTTGAGCATGTAATAGCAGGAAAATATCCAATACTAGTTTGACAAAAATTACTTTAAAAATAAGACATGTTTCTTTTGCATGCTGTAGTTCTGTTGTAAGAAATTTATTTGGCTATTTTCTTTTCGAATTAAGGCTGTGAAGTCGCAGAACTGTGAGGTCTTGTGGAGGGGCTCGGTTGAAGTGGAAACTTGATGGTACCAAAGTGGTTGTTAGTCAGGATTTGTATTGGCAACGAAATGGATTATCATTGCAATTAATTACAGTACATAAAGTTCCCACTTACTTGAGAATGTCCTTTCCCACCACCTGCACATCAGGTGGCCAATTTGCTTCAAAACCTGGCTTGGGGTAGCCAGCAATAGTTAAATAGTTTATGAGAGCATCAAACCAAACATATATAGTCTGTTTTTCATCGTTAGGAACGGTCAAACCCCACTGAACCCTATGTTTTGGCCGGGATATTGACAAATCTCGTGCCGCAAAGCCATCAGCCAACCAATTCTCCACCTGTTTCTGGAATTTTTCAGGACGAACACGAGTTCCTAGCAAATCATGAAATAAAATTCAGTAAATAAATTTTAAACAAAGGACATTAAGTTTTTAACAAAGGGATTTAAAATTTTTTGAAATTCCCTCTTCAACATTCTTCTGTTTGTGTAGTTTTACAAAACAGCCTCATTTCTTTATCAAAATTTTAATCCAAAATGTTCCCTTTACATCAGACTATGTGTGTGTTTATTAATAAACATCAATGTTTAAATGCATTCCTCCATGATGTCCTATCCTGTGATAACAGTGGTTAATCTACAAACATTAACAACAACCAATTTTATAATTTCAAATTGGCTATACATTTAGTTTGTAAATTTTTAACAGCATTCTATGAGTATGATATTCTATGATATTGATTACATTGATATTATTATTCCATTCATGTTATGTCTGAGCCATAAACATTGTGAACCAATTGAACTATTTTTGGAGTTTTAAAAGTGGAGATTTTTGGAAAATTGGACGAAATGTTATGCTAATTTTATGACTCAAAAACATACTATTTAGATACATGACGACACGGGGACTTAAAAGCAACTAAAAACCAAATTCAAGTCACAATGATAGGCGATTGCTATTGCAAACAGTAATGACATTGTGAAATTTTTACCCGTTTTCAACCAATGTAGCAAATCTTTTTCAAAATTTCTCAAACAAAACAAGAAGTTATCTTCTTGTATGTATTCCAAGGGTTGTCCACTTTCAAGAGAGACTGCATAATAACGCCCATCTGGACCTTGAACCTTATCCACTTCGTCAGCACTGAGAAATGTCTCATCTGGTACACTGTACCAGCCAGTATACACCCCATACCGTATTTCATTTTGATCATACAGTCTTTTCTGAAATATAAATTTAAGACAATAAAATACAAATATTTTTGAAATTCCATATCTTAAATTTCAGTGTTATTAACACGAATACATGATAACTGATTAGAGATTAAAGAGTTCTGTAGTAATTTTGATCAATAATCAGCCCTCAGGTTTTCATCATACCAGCTGACTGTGATGCTTGACGCCAAATAATATTAGAATTGTTCCAAGATTGCTTGGGAGCTGTCTTCATAAATTAATTGATTATTATTTGATTAGGAAAAAAATTCTCAGCATAAATCAGGAACAATACTACTTCATATTTTATACTAAGAATAACCTAACTATTTTAGTGTTTAAAATAGTCATAATTAAATACACTAATCTTTATCCTCATCCAGGATCTCTACAATTTAGACCATCCTATTTAACTTCTAAAACCAAATTACCCAGAATTCCGGGGCAGTTAACAAAAGATCTGAAGTTTTCGACATTAATTCATGGGGTGAATGTGGTGGATTAAGCTATTTCAAAATAATTGATGGGTTGATTGGGAGGAAGAACTTAATTACAAATTAATGAGTATGCAAGGCAAATTGGATTAGTTATGACTAGTAGGGGCATCTTACTGATGTGTAAATATTGTACCTACGTTTCATTTAATTGTTTACTGTTAGCACATCTTAGCAAAACATAAATTATAATTTTAGTCTCTGCATTATTATAAACAAGTGACATTCATCAACTATTTACCCAAAAGTGATGAACTGCTTGCCTGTGTCTTTCTTCTGTTGTTCGGATGAAGTCTGTAAAATCGATATCAAAAGCCTTGAAGAGCGACAAGTATTTTTCAGAAATACCATCACAATATTGGCTCAAAGACAACTTGGAATCCCTTGCAGCTTGCTCAATTTTGACCCCATGTTCGTCTGTGCCGGTGCCAAAACTGAATTTTCCTTCATGCTGAAGTTTTTCAAACCTCAACACAGCATCTGCTACAACTGCACTGTATAAGTGTCCAATGTGGGGCTCTGTAATGTAATACAAAATTTGACGTCACTATCGACTGTTCTATTGTATGTTTACAACCTACAAATAACTCATTGCATATAACAGTATACTTATACGTTCGTGTAAAAATTGTGACAAAATAAATTTTGTATTTCTTAAAGTGATGAAAATAAATCTTACTTGCATTTACATAAAATATTGGGGTCGTGACGAAGTATGAGCTTTTATATCTTTTTAACGTGTTGTAGGTTAGAGAAAAACGGGCTATTTTCCTGAATTTATTCATATCTATTTTAAAAACAATTAATCCCAGACACGTGACAGTTCAAGAAACGATTTTATTGCTAATAAAATGACTCCTCATTTTTGCGCTAGATTTCCGTGATAAATTAAGGGAAACAACCACATTTTCCTTATTTATTTTTTCCGGGCAAAGTATAAGTTACTCATTTCTTGATTACCTCCCACTCCACGTTACAGTCGTCTTACCAACTCTCATACCTGAAATATTCCTAAAAAAAAGACGTTTACTCTCCCCGATATTCCATACTCCGCAAAATACCAAATGAAACCAAAAGATTTTACCAAATTATAATGTCGGAATAGTGAAAATTATCCTTCTCCCTTTGATCTCCACCTGTTTTTTTTTTGTAGGAAATATGGCCAGTTCATTTGATTCCAATGTCGTCCTCAAGGGGAGCAGAAAATAATAAATAAAGTCATATGAATAAAATTGTTGTCCACTTTCAGACTTCAAAAAATAACGTGTCGGTACTTATTTGTATCTTCTTTGGGTTTTTATCCTGTGGGAGAAATATCTATAAACCTCGCGTTAACATGTTACAAAGTTTGTTGTTGTGGTATTCAGTCCTAAGACTGGGCTGATACAACGCAAGCCTTTACATCTCCGCATAACTACCACATTCTCCTTATCAGCTTAGCGTATTCCATCCTTTTTCCCCCTGTCAAAGTCTTCCATATTTTTCTCTCTTCCCTTAACTTCTTAGTTACCAACTCTATCCACCTATCTGATTTTTAGAGTTCTGCTCTAAAAGCAGGCCAATGATAAAAAACGCAAAGCAGATTAGGTAGAATCTTGGTTGTGCTGGTTATGAGGAAATAAAAAGGCCTGCGCAGGATAGGGTATCATGGCGGGTTGCATTAGGCCAGTCTTAGGACTGAATACCATACCATGTTGGATGTGGAAATAGAGAAGTAGGGGGAAAATCATATAGGAAAAGGTGAACACTATGAAATAGCTCATTTTCTGGTTTACCTATTCTCATGAGCATCAGTAGAATCACATTTAAGTGAATAAATTCATGTGAAACAAAATTCTCAATATGAAAAGAATCTCAATTGCCTTAGCTTTATACTCAAGTAAAGTTTTTGGGAGACAAACTGAAAAGAAATTGTATCTATCGAGTATCAGGATAGTTTCAAAAATAGTGCAAACCTTCAGCAATCCTCAATATATTTGTCTATCAATGGACGTTCTCTTGTTTTACAAAAATTGCAATTGCAGGTAAAATGCAGCCCAGTGAATAGTGAAAGAAAATTTTTGTTTGCTATATTTGGAATAATTATTTTCAGAACTATATGTCAGTGTCTCAGAGCTAGGATACTCTGAAGGAACCCAATAAAACCATGGTCAAATCAATCACTTGCACATTTGTGAAAAATGTTATTGGTTACCTGTTTCAATTATTTGATTATGTAGTTTAACTTACCATAGAGGCTATTTCTACACTAATTTAATCCTGCTAGTACAGGGGCACCTTGATAATCATTCTAAGTAAAGCTCTGAGGGAGCAAATAACAGATTACATTAATAAAGTCATAAAAATCTGATCAAGGTACAAATTAAAATTCAATTTATCATTCAAATCATTTTGGTCTGTATTTTTGGATATTTTATTATTTAATTAAAATACAATTCATATTAAAACATTATTAACAGAACAATACCAATGATAGCTAGAAACACTTTACAATCAGCTTGAAGCAAAAGAAAAAATCTTAGGCTGTACAGATCAACATAGTTTTTTTTCTTTTGTCTTTCAGATTCAATTCCCTGTTTTTATTTCATCTTCCACATTCTCTTCTTTAGGTGGGTCTTTATCATCTGGCTCATCAATTTCAATATCATCCTTTTCCTGAAGTTTAACACTTGGCTCACTGTCAGTTTCCATCACACTTTCTTCTATTTTCACTCGCTTGGAATCATCTTCAGAGTTTGCAACACCTGCTTTCGGCTTCACAAATTCTCCTCTCAGCCAAGCTGCCATGTGAGCAGCACTTGACTTTAAGGTTGGACGACTGAAATAGAATAAGGTTATAACAAGAAAATAAATATTGGAACAATTAACAACTGTGAATAAATACATATGAAGAATTGACAATGTGTTTGAACATAAAGTAGACATTTTGACCATCCATTGTGTTCCTGGTCAATTGTTTTATTGAAAATGGCCACAGTGGATGGCCTGAACATCCACTTTATGTTCATAATTTTTTCTAAATTATTGAATAAGTCTGTTATGTTATTGTTGTGATATTCAGTCCTAAGACTGGTCTGATGCAACCCTCCCTGCTACCCTATCCTACGCAAGCCTTTTCATTTCCTCATGATGCACAACCATGATCCTCCCTAATCTGCTTAGCATATTCTATCCTTGGCCTCCCTCTTCTGTTCTTACCCCACACACTTCCCTCTAATGCTAATTTTACAAGACCCTCGTGCCTTAAAACGTGACCTATTAATCTTGGTCAACATCCTCCATATTGTTCACTTTTCCCCTATTCTGTTTAGAACTTCCTCGTTACTTACTAGGTATGTGTATATCAATATGTGCGTATGTTGGTATGTAAGAAACAATAACTGTGTGGAGATGCTAGTCCTCCATCGAACATCTCCCCAGGTTGCGCAGTGGGGACCACAACTCAGATATGAGTAGAACCAATATTTTGGGGCAGACAAAAACTAGCATGGTGAGGGGCAACAGGTCTCACTATTACCGACTTGAGGCATGAGGATAATGATCTGGGAATGGCTCAAAGTTGGGCAAACACAAGCATGGCTGGAACAGCTTTAATGGTTGTTGCTGTTGCACGGGTGAAAGCAAGGGGAAACTACAGCCATGTCATTAATTTCCCGCAGCTCAATGTATAAACATATGATGGCAGCCTCTCGGGTAAAATATTCTGGAGTAAAATAGTCCCCATTCAGATCTCTGGGCGGGGACTACTTGCTTGGGAGGATGTCAAAGAGTGACACTCTACAAATCGGAGCGTGGAAGCTTAAACCGTGTGGGGAGATTAGAAAATCTAAAAAGGGAAATGGAAAGGTTAGAGTTATAGTAGGAATTAGTTAAGTTAGATGGAAAGTCTGTTATACTGGTCATTAATTCTTCATTTGTATTATTAAATAATACTTGAAACATAAATTATACTACTATTTATAATAATTTGCAAAAAAAATCATTTAAATATGTTCCTGTACATTTTAGTACTTTTGTTTACTACATTCTTGTTGTTCCTATGGTCAGCTAGCCAACGACTGGAAATGTCTTTCTAACATTCTGATGAATGGGGCGGTGCCTCCAAAAATTTAAGAACTTCAAACCTTACAAGGTGCCAGCATCTATGATCCTCAGGTAAGTCACCAACTTATTATCTTTCCTTCCCTCCACATTACTGTGACATCTCTAGTTGTGCACCAATGACAAGTTAGGGGCATATAGGTGGGGGATATAACTCCACCAGTTCCAAAAGGATTAAATGAAACCAACTACTATAAGAAATAGTTTTAACTTCATAAATACACCATATGCAGAGGTAGTGTTTGTTGACTATTCTAAATATTCCATCTCATTTTGACACAACCTCCTTTGGATAAATGCATGCATCAACAGGTAATTTAGTTAAGGGTGAATCGACACAGGAACAATTCACTTTTGAAAATAATAATTAGGTAACTATGAAATAAATGAAAGGCAAATTAAAGATGCTCCCATGTTTCTACACTTCATGAAGATATGAATATGAGTGAAACAGACTTACTCTGGGTTAACTGGTTTCACACATTCATCTTCTTTGAACCGAGAGTTGTTGACTAGATGTGACACTTGGTGATGAACTAATATTGAAGATGACTCCAATAACGGGAATACATCCATGCAAGTTTTCTCATCAACATCAAGCCATGACTGCAATTGTAACCAAAATTGTGTTTAGTACAATAAATACACATCTCCAAAATAATAATTAATTTGCTTTTTACCTCAATAGCTTCTTCATTCTCCAAAATAACAGGCATACGATCGTGAATCACATTTAAATTATCGGCAGCCTTTGTTGTGAATATTGAACAACTGAACACTTTGTCACCCTGAAATCCAGGTTAACAAAAAATATATTTAACAACAATTACACCGACAGATAATGTTTTTTACAATATTCAGGTCTCAAATGTTATTCCAGAAATACCTATAAAGTGGTCCATAAAAAGCAAATATGTCTAAAAATGAAAGGACAATGTACCCAAGAATAGAAATTAAAATTTATTGAAAGTTTACAAATTGGCTGATATGTTGGCATTTAAAAATAGTCATGCTGATGGCAGCAGGAAAATAAAACAATTCTAGAAATTCAGATAAATTATTCCATATTATAAGGCACTTAAAATTTATGTTATTTCACTCTGTTGTCAACTGCATATATAATACAGCTAAAAGCGTTTACTAGCACCACACGTCATACTCACTTGTGGAGCTGTTCAAATTTAAGTATTGTTTATAAGCATTATTAAAGAAGAAAGACAAAAATGGAAAAATGTCGACCACACCAGGGACTCAAACACGGACCTCCAGCTTTCTGGGTGGGCACCCTACCACTGAGTTAGTTCGAGTCAACATCCAAGGACTGATTCGACATCCTTCCAATTCCTGTAACCTAGGCCAGGCATTATTCAAGGAAATTTATTCTGCTTTACTGTATCACATTTAACTTGTGAATTTGTTGAACAGACTTGGCATAATGTTGTGACATTGCCACTGAGCCTCACTTACTGGACACACGAATACAATTATATTAAATGCAATTAACGTATACATGAGGATTTTCCCTTCATTGTATACCCGTATACAGGGTGCATAACAGCTGGTACTACATAACTTATCATGTTTTTGTAATTTGAATATCCATTACACTGCATTAGTACTCTAATTTTCTTATGTAAGAAAAATAAAACTTGACAATTTTATCAGAGAGATTCTTATGTCATCAGGTTTTACATTCCATAAAAGACTAAATTACCTCAGGCGAAGTCCAAGTATCAAAGACACCAGCCATTGCTAATAATCTGGGGCCTTTCCATCCTTCATCCTCATTCCACTCCCGGTTCCAAGAACTTTGATTTGATATGTCAACCTGAAAAATAATTTTTTTTAGAAGATCAAGACTGTAAAAAGTTTTGTTTTAGCATTTAATACAGGGAAAAGATATTTCAAAATTACAATACAGACTCTACTGAAATTTTCTACTTAAATTTTTATTATACCTCCTAAAGTGATCTGCTTATTCATAAAATAAAATGTTATAATTATTACAGAATGGTATGCAGTCAATGCACTAATAAAAAAATGTATCCCAATCAGTATAATAATTCCTGCCTATAATAATGGTAAAAATTTCATTTATTGATTCTATTGGTCCTCTATTGAGAAAATAAGGCACATTAGATACATCAAGTAAATACATCATTAGTATAGAATAAACTGAAAAAATTCTGTTACTACTTATTTATAAATAAAAATCATGCTAATTCACTAACACCTTCAGGTTGAGGCATATAGAGGTAATGAGGAATTTTCTTTCTTGGATTTGACTTATCTTTCTGCCATTCATAGTATCCTTCGCTCAAAACAACACAGCGTTGCCCGTGCTTATATGGCGGAAGGTACATTTTGGAAGAAAGTAAGGATTCCACTCTACAGTTGTGAGTGGTAAGTCCATGTTTTTTGTGGTCACCCTGAAAAACAAAATAATTACTATTTCAATCTTGGAAAAATACATCTATTAAAGTTATATATAGAAGTATTGGGAACTGGACTAGTATGATACAGTCATCTCCTCATCGCACCTCCCTCCTCCCACTTTCCCTCCTCGCAAAACTTTAGCACTAAAAATATGATATAACTAACCTATCTGATATTAGAGAAACACTAAAGTCATGCAAGTATGACAGCACCAAAGTGAAGTCACGCGAGTATGACAGTACCAAAGTGGTTGTTAGCCACATTTCATAAGAATAAAAAGAAATTATTACATCAATTATCACATACAAAAATAAAGCTACTCGAGCAGAAAATTGATTTCCATTCAAGGATCAAGTTGTGGAAATCAAGTGTAAGGAATAATACATACTACTTAGTCTGCTATTCATGTTTCTGAAAATGTCAAATCCAAACTAGAAACACACATTCTGTTTCTATTAGTTCTTTTATAAAGTACAATATATTGAACTACAGCTAACAACACACTCTTTACTTGGCACTATTAAGCTTCTGAATGGGGAAATATATTTAATTTAAATGAACTGATACGTGATCTGCAGATTTCAATGAGTATAATTATGATCAATCAAATGCGAGGCCACGACATTTGTACGATAGATACATTCTTTGTTGAAATGGCCAATCCCCGTGACTGTTACATGTGCTGACTTGGACCAACACCTCTGAGAATCTGAAGAACTTCCTCCTGTCTTCAACAGAGACTCCTAACTTTCAAGTAAGTCACTCCCATACTCTTTCCTTTCCAAGTGAATTAGATATAAACTTCAATTTCAAATGTTAATCAATCAAAGTACCTAGAACAGAATGTTATCATAGACTCATAAAACACATGAGAAAAAATGGACCAGATGAAGAAACAGCTAAAGGGGAATGGGAATGTATACATGAGGATTTTCCCTTTATTGTAAACACGTTAACAGACAGTTGTGCACCAATCACGAGTTAGGGGCGTATGTGTGGGAGATATAACTCCATCAGTTCTGAAGAAACTAATAGATATTTACAATAAGATAGTCTGACAATCTGTTTGTTGTTTTTTGGCTAAAGGGGAATATGATGTTAACTGTGACGCCTCTAGTTGTGCACCAATTACAAGTTAGGGGCGTGTACATGGGAGATACAACACCACCAGTTCCCGATTTTTAGTATACAAATAAGTAAACTTAGATAGTTACAACTTACCATTACATGGGAACCACGATAAAAAGAAAAATACCGCACACACACACGGAAATGTTAATTTAGTGAGAATGCAGTAAATTAAAACAGTTGTCAGTCCACAAGGCTCTTATTAAATTTCTGGTTACCTTGTGCCAAGAAGGAATCATCCCCCATATCATTGGCATGACGACTCTCTCAGACTTTGCACAAAACTGTTCCCCCGACACCATTACGGGCAACGTTTCCGTAGGAGCAATATTCGGAGACGGTTTGTAAGGGTGATAGTTTTCACTGACACTGTGCCATTTGGGTAGCTCATACTTCTGAGTTTCCTTGTTGCGGTACGAACAAGCTTTACGGAGTTCTTCCGGGCACAGTGAACTGAAAAAGTGAGAATTATACTATTAAACACACGAAGAATTCTGTTACGTTTTGAATCTTCTCGTCTATGCTTACCAAGCTGTTCTCCCACACATGATGAGATCCTTTATGTTAGAAACGCGGATTTACCAAGAGAATAACACAGTCACATAACTTCAACTTGACAATAGATATCCACGCGCGAATTCTGAAACGACAGGTGAAGGTCTCCGCCCAGGCCTACCAACAACACCAACGGCGCAGGGATATGAAGCTGACGAGCTACGAGGAATGCGACACTGAAGTTTATGTGACAATAAAATTTAATGTTTCGTATAATTCATCACCAAAGGTAGAGCTGCAAACAAGTATTAAAATTGATAAAGTCATGAAACTTTGTATAGAAAAGTACGTAATAAAGAAAAGGTTATTTGAAAATAATGCACGATTGAACGACACACTCAACGTTGATGTTAGTACATTTTTTATAGAAGTTTCTCTGATTTAGTATTGAAATTATGCAACGCGGATGTACGTAAAGTATAATGGATAAATATGAGGAGGAGAAGACGAGAGGAGTAAAGAGAATCCTACGTGACTTCAAGTGATAATTTTATTTTATTTTTGTACAACACTACAAAGGAACAATTAACTCATAATAATGCTATTTCTGCCAACCGGATAAGTGAAAAAGCTGATAATAAAGTGGTCGTAGCTCTCCTTCCATTTATTTTCGCCCTTTCCTTTACGTTGACCAGCTTCAGTATTTCCTCCATCGTTGTTTTAACTCAATGTTGACTTCCATTATTTCCCGATATCATAAGGAGCCACTTTTCCTCTTATTGCGCTACTTATTGGTTCATCTTGGTTTACTCCGGTTAATCATAACTTTTAAGTGTTCATGGCTAATTTATAATTTATTCCTATTTATAGCAAAACCTACGAAACACGAAGAATATCTCAGAAGATTTTACTATGGGCATAATTATCCCCATACCGAAGTAGGACTGGAGCTGAAAGATGCGAACAATACAGGACATCCTATTCCTTTGTTAACAGGCTTTGAGAGTGAACCTGAAACAGGTAACTTCTCTTTAATAGGAAGGGACTTGAAAAGGGGGGATGCGGAAGGTAGAACAAGGTTGACCAGGGTCCCCGGGCTGTAGTTTAAGGATCCTACCCGGTTTTTCACCTAAAGAGATGCAGGGAAAATAGCCAAGGGCAATCCTGCAGCAGTAAGGTCAGGCTCTCCATTATTTCCCGATATCATAAGGACCCACTTTTCCTCTTATTGCGCTACTTATTCGTTCATCTTGGTTTACTCCGGTTAATCATAACTTCCGAATGACTGGGGTCGCAGCATTCTATTCACTGTGTCTCTGCCAGTTTTAGAAGGCAGTTGGCTGACTGATCTAATGGAATCAGCGGAAAACTCGTACCGCAAGCCCAAGGTTTTCAACTCAGTAAGTACATAAACCTCCTAAAATAGATTAAGGTCCCTCGGCATGTGTGAACCTTGAAAACTACCTGGAGTATGAGGCATCCCCCAAAGGTGAGCCCCGCGTCAATCTGGAAAGAAATACCTGCGAGAGATACTCCCACAGGCATCTATTATTCCGTATTAACGAAAATAGTATATAGGAGGATGGAACCTCAAATAGAATGACAGTTAGGAGATCAGTTTGGTTTTAGGAAGAATGAAGGCCAAAGAGAATCAATATTGATATTGTGCTTAATTTTAGAAGACAGGATAAGAAAAACAGACCTACGTTCATTTCATTTGTAGATTTAGAGAAAGCCTTTGATAATGTGAACTCGAACAAACTATTAAGGATTTTCAAGAAGACAGGAATAAAATATCGAGAAAGCAGTGTTATCCATAACTCATACAGTAGCCAGTCAGCAGTAATTAGTATAGAAGGGTAGAAATAGTAAACAGATATCAAGAAAGGAATAAGACAAGGATTCAATCTGTCACCCATGCTCTTTAACTTATATATAGAACAGGAGAAGAAGAAAGTTAAAACGGAATATGGAAAAGGAATCATACTGCAAGGTGAAGAAATAAAAACCGTACGCTCTGCCGATGATATTGTAGTATTAGGGGAGTCAGAAGAAGACTTGGAAAACATATTAAATGGCATGAACATGGTCCTGAAGAAAGAGTTCAATAGGAGGATTAATAGATATAATGGAGTGTTGTTTGGGAAACACTGGAGTAACAGAGGGTGTTAGATTGGGAAGAAATATTTTGAAGGAAGTTAAGATATTCTGCTACTTTGGAAGCATAATAACTATGCAGCACAGGCAGGAAAAGTATTTACTTACTGCTAATATAAGTAGGAGTAATAGGAAATGTGGCTTTGTATGGGTGCGAAATGTGGACGATAGGAGCCACAGAAAGGAATAAGAGTGATATTTATAAATCAATAACTAAACAGCTGGTTTCTGTGAATGAGATTGAATTCGATCAATGTTGGCTGTAATTTATTTAACCCCATAAGTGGTACTCCCGGAAGATTTCCGTGGTGAACTTGTCTCGGGAAAATTTAGTCATCACTGAAGGGGTTAAATCAAATTATTGTTCAGTATTTGACATCGGTTTTTGGCCTGTTAGGCCACGTAAATTCTCGGCGTGTCTGGCCAAGCCTTGATAATGCTTGGTGCTCACAAGCGAAACGTTGGCAGACACACCGAGAATTTACGTGAACTAACAGCCCAAAAACCGATGTCAAATACTGAAGTTACGTCGGCCACGAAAAACATCTGTTATTTTACAAATTATTGTTTTATTTAGGGCTCCGCCGTGTGCGGAATCTCGCCACGTCCGTTATAAGATACTGGAAAGGATTAATAATTTACTAGAAGTTTAAGTAAGACAAAAAATAATAATAATCATTAAATCGTTATACAGAATCTCTTCTTTCTTTCTGCATAGCAATACAAATTATATTTTAATGAATAATAATTCACAGATTGTAACTTCAAAGGTATGTTAATAGTCATCTCTGATAAGGGAAGTTAATCGTCTTACAATATCACAGGCAAATAATTATTTTAAAAAACCTAATAATTCAATACGTCAATTTAATAATAAAATAGTAAAATTAAAAATTTTATTCACAAATTGAAGGACGTTTAATAGTATTGTATTTCTTTTAAATTATTAACATTTGTCGCAGTTTAAAAACATTAACTTACCGTAATTCCAGTTGGGATTACAAATTTAAGTAAATAATTAGTCAATTGTACGTCTGGTTTTATTTCAATCTATACTTAACGCGTATTGTGTGATCCCACCGGCAATGAGAACTTTCTTGTTCGTGTTCGGCGTTCTCTTGCCCAGATAATTTGAGGATGACGAAGCTGGACTTCATGGCTGCAGCTTTTCAAAGACACATTACAATTATCTAACCTTTAATTTTCACTTTCCACCACTTGAAAAATTATGTAAACGCTATTTTGAATTCACAATTACTTTCATCGACATACGAATTTTTTTCTCTCTCTACGTGTTACATTCTTTACGCGGCATAGGTGATGTAGTAATGAATCTCTCTTGTTTTCCCATAAGAATAAAAGTGTCGCAGTCGACTTCACAAGCAAAGGAAAGCATAAGCGTTGTCCTATGGGAGTTTTCTCTTGCAGATATTTATCCACAGAGTAATGGGGCTTACTTTTTCCTCGTTCTGTCTCTGGTATTTCAAGGTTCTCACGTGTCGAGGAACCTTGATCTCATTTAGGAGTTGTATGTTCCGTTTTAACAGTCCTTGTGCACACTGTGAGAGTTGTCTTTCGTTCCCATTGGATCAGTTGGCCAACTGATGGACACATGGAGAAGGGAATGCTGCGACCCCACAGTAAATCACTCGCCTGTCATTTGGAAGGGCATGAGAATAGTACTCAATAGCCCAATCTACCTGATATAGGATTTTCCCTGCATCTCTTTTAGGTTAAACACTGGCTATGATCCTTAATCTATTGCCTGGGATTCCTAGTCAAACCTTAGCTCCCTTGCTGTACCTTCCATATCCATTTTCAATTTCCTTCCTATGCTATTAAAGGGAAGTTACTTGTTTCAGGTTCATGCTCATGTAGCCTGTTAGTCTCCCTCTCCCAAAAATTGATTTAAAAGTTCTCAAACGCCGAGGTACCTTCATCTCTTTAAAACATGGATTAATTTGTGAATTAAAGTCTGGATTAATTCATGCTTTGAAAACTGCTGACAGAATTGAATGAACTATTTTCCTATTAATTGAGCAAAACCCATAAAGACAACATAGATTCCACAAATCTAAAAGTTGAAAGATGGTTTAAGTCCATTCAACTTATTCTGTACAAGCCTATTCATTTCTAGATAACTACCACATCTTCCCTACTCTGCTTAGCGTATTCCATCCTTGTCCACATTTGAAGCGTACCCTACACACTTGACTCTTAAGTTGATTTTACAAAACCCTCCTGTCTCAAAACATGGCCTGTTAATCTATCCCTTCTCTTAGTCTAAATCCTCCAAATTAGTCTCTCTCATCTTATTCTGCTTACTTCTTGGTTAGTTACTCTATCCACCCATCTGATTTTCCTTCTATAGCACCTTTCTGCAACTCCTACCATCCACATATCATACCAATATAATGACACAATCCATATACTCTTCCTCCAGGACTATGTTCATGCTATTTAATATGTTTTCCAAATCTCCTTCTGACTCCCCTAATTCTATAGTATCATCGGCAGAGTGTACTTTTTTTATTTCTTCGCCTTGTAGTATGATTCCTTTTCCATATTCCGTTTTATCTTACTTCATCGCCTGCTCTATATACAAGTTAAAGAGCATCCTTGTCTTGCTTCTTTCTTGATTTATCAACACTGAAAAATATCTCTGTATGAAGTTATTTTTTAAATGAAACCAAATTTCTTGGATTAAAGATTCAATGTAACTTAAAATGGAATGCACATTTAAAAAAAACTTGTTAAATAGCTGTCATCGATCAGGTACTTGACTTTGGAGATGAGTGATAATATCCAACAAAGTTACCATTTTTGTTTCTATCAAGAAATGTAGAAACTGAACAAATATCAAAGCTCCACATGAACTTTGAAGAGTTATCATGATACGAAATACCTTAGTCTATGTGACAGCTCTACATTATTTCGCCTGGGGAAAAATAGACGTGAATACTGTGAGAATAATTTTATTAACACAGACCCAAAATAAATTATTAAAATTACTTACAATTGTTTCTACTTTTAAGTATGAGATATGTATTAAAAAATTTTATAATATGTTAATTTCAATGTACACATAATTATATAAATATTCCATCATAAAACAATTTTAAGATTTGGGCCAACAGTGATTTACTGGCTTTGTGCATTTTTCTTCTTTGAACCAGGAATTGTTAACTAAGGAAGATACTTCATGTGACTCCAATTCTTTGGAAGGTTTTAGGCAGTTCAAAGCATCTTTGTAGCTGGTCCCATAGACATCAAGCCATGTCTGGAACACAACAAATATTAAGAATGATTGGTTATTATTCCAGCATTCACAAGTGACTAGGAAAAACTCACTCATATATATTTAAAAAATTTCCTATACATGCACACAAATTATATAAAAACTGAGTGTGAAAATGATGTTATATTGTCTATTGTCATTAATCTGTAAGAGATTTTCTTATTTATGACTAATTTGGCTGCTGTACTAATTGAATTGAATTTTACAGTAAAAAATTAATGGGCAATTTCTTTTACAATCAATTGGGTAAAAAAATTGCCCTGTAAGTGGTCATACGAAATTTATAAAATTACTAATGAGTAAAATTTCGTCTGCAATTGAAGTAAATTTTTGGATGTAACTAATTTCACTAGCTACATTTTGCCAACAACATTAAGTGGCAGGTTCACATGCTACCGAGACTTTGTAATGATGATAATGTACCCCAGATGACAACAAGCTCTTTGTATGTATAATAACATAAACTTACACAAGTCTATATTTGTTCTTGAGGTTGATTTACTTACATCAACAGCAGCCTGACTTTCTAATACAACTGGCATACGACTATGAATCCAAGCAATATTGTCTGTTGGTGTAGTTGTGAATATTGAACAACTGTATACAGTGGCAGCCTGCAAAAAGTGTACTATTCCATGAAAAAATTGTATACAGGTTTCTATGAGTAAAGAAAGTAAAATAAATGTTTTCCACAAAATGAATCATGAAGTGAAAATTAATTTTGTGGCACTAGTTATAAAACTTGCTCTGATAAATTTAAGTGTATTTTATTACAGCATTATGTTCCTAATAACAAAATATAGTAACTGAAATCAATGATAACAGTTTTATATCCCTTACTACATAAACTTCAGGAGTGAATAATTAAATATATTACTTTTGGAGATGTCCAGGTATTGTAGATTCCGGCCATAAACAATAGATTTAGCCCTTTCCATCCATCGTTTTCATTCCAATCAAAGGTCCATGTTTTAGAGTTTGAAATATCAATCTGAAACATACTGCACTAAAGTCATGTAAAAGTACATATATTACACCTAACAACACACTCCTCTCATAAACCAATTAAGTCATAGTTTAACGGTTTATTGCAACTGTTATACAATTTAAATAATTTGACTTTGACCAAAAAATTTTTGATTTTACATTTCTACTAGTACACAAAAATTGAAATGAAAATTTATTTTATAAGTGGTTGTTTTTATAGCAAAAGTTGTTTGATAAAGCAACACTCAAAACTTTAATAATTGAGATTTTGAGTAACAAAATTAATTTAAATATTTACTCCACGGGGTTGAGGTAAATAGATGTAATGTGGCATTTTTCTCTTTGGAGTAATTTTACTTTTTGTCCACTCATAAAAACCATTGCTCAATACAATACATCGGTTACCCTTTTCTAGAGGGGGACAGAACAGTGTAGATGACAGCACTGTTTCAGATCTACAGTTGAAGGTAGACAGACCATGTTGTTTGTAATCTCCCTGTAACACATTAAAAATACTAATCCCAGATCAGGTGGCTTATAATATTATCTCATTCAATTACAATTAACGAACCATATGGATCTGTCAATGGTCTTATTGTTTTCGGATCATAAAACAAGACGATATGATTATTTAATTACCTTGTGCCAAGGTGGTATCATTCCCCATATCATAGGTGTGATGATTCTTTTTTCGGGGTAGTTACAAAATTGTTTTCCGCACACAATCGTGGGCAGAACTTCATTGGGTGAAATATTAGCGCACGGCTTGAAGTAATGCAATTCCTCATCAAAGCAAACATACTCGGGCTGTACATATTTCTGGGTTTCTTGAACCCGGTATGTACAGGCCTTGCAAAGGTTCTCTGGAGACAATTGGCTGAAAATAATTTTAAAAAATTAATTCAAGTCGTTAAAATTCGATCAGTCAAATAATTTTATATCATTTAATAACCATGCAGTTCTGCCGCACATCGTTTTGCTCATAAACGCTTAAAAGTTAGACAATGTGTGTTAGGACTAAATATGAAATTTAAAAACCGCGGTCGTGCACTTCTAAACATAAAAAACGTGAAATGTTACCACAATACCGACGGCAAAACCCCCAGATATTACAAAATTGTTAAAACTCATTTATCTGACAAATAAGTAAAATAAATATAAAAAAATACACACAATTTGTCAGCAAGAAGAATAAATGAATATTTAGTTAATATAATTACCATGTTTCGTCCATATTTGTAGATTACATCAGGTAAATTTTTAAATTGATAAAACTATTATTGTGTATAATTTTGCGTCGTGAACTGATTTACTTGTTCGTATTATATACACTAAAATGAATTAAAAATTATTAATAACAAACTGACTATATTTTTTATTTATTTTTACAAAATTCTGATGAGAAATGTAAGAGGACAAAATAGTTTTCACCATAGTCTACAAAACTATGTACATGAATTAAAATATAGTGTACCACATAAGTCATATGGAAAACGGTGTCAAATTTCATATTCCTTCAAGGAACTGGTAAATATTAAGAAACTCCACAACCATTACCAAATATTAATCATCCAAATGTAAATTAATTTTAAATCAATTATTGTATTAGGTTTTTAATCGTCAATTTAAATCCGATGAAGAAATCTAAAGAATACTCTTCACCAATAGAAAACGAATCTATTATAAATAAATAATGAATACTAATGAAAAAATGTTAACTTTTATTAAAACAGTAGTGCGCGACGTCTCGCTCCTTAAATTTGGAATCTTATCTGGTGTGATTTAAACCAATACAATTATAAATATGTAAACTATTCAACTCAGGTTTCCTGGTGTAGCATCACAAGAACCAAACATGGTTGTGTCGATTTCTCCTTATATTAGGTTACTTTTATCGACATAGTACCAGCAATTTTTTTCATTTCTCTACCTTCTAAACAGAAGGTCTAATTCTTAAGTCTGTCATCTTCTAATCTTATTCTGTTGAGTCCTGCCCATTTGATCTTCCTACTCTTGTGTGGGTGTTTTTTTAAAATTATGTGTGGCTTATTTCCCTGCTTTATATATTATAGCCAAATTTATTCCATATAGCTAAATTGGTACAGTTATTTTTATAAGTCCTTGCTTATTTGTAACAGATTAATGTGAAACATATTATACATTTGTTGGACCTGTTTTAAGGTTAATAAATTTAAAAAATAAGGAGACATTTATGGCACTACAAGTTCTTATGTAGAGGATTGGAATGGCCCTTTGTCATTAACGGCAGTATATTCCGCAACAAGACAAAATTTCTATCGGTCATCTTACAGGTTTTTTTTCAAAAAAATTAAATTGGATCATAGATTTATAACAGGAGGAGACTTAAATTTGGGAAGAACACCATTGGATTTCTAGACTCATATCATCTCCCCCCCTCCCTTCTTCTCTCAATAAATCAAATAAGAAAAGCTACATAACCAGTGTCTAAGTCTTGATGCAAGAATTCATATATTTTAATTCATTTGCTCGTTGTTGGAATTTTCATGGGCAAATTTAAGTGTAAGCTACATCTAGTTATAATTTAGGGCCCCAACGCCCTCTTCTCCCCCTCTACAAAATATTTTGATTTGAAGATTTATTATTTCACTATAATATACTACTAAATGGTATTGCAGTTAGTTTAATCTTTTAGGTATCTGAAAAGAGTAATATTCAGCGACGTAGAATATCTGGACATATAAAGTGTCCCATATGTCATAGAGGTTAAGGGCCCCTTCAACTCTAAATCGGACCTATGCTATCAATAATTATGATATATTTAGTACCAACCGGGTCTATGCACTCGTTTAATACAAGAATTAAAGAATAATCTACAAAAGAGTTGTCTCTGTCAATTACACCAAAAGGAGCGGATTGTGCAGGATTTGTTAACAAACTTCCATATATTTTAAAATTAAGGAACACTCCAGTTACATTCAGAAGTAAGCTTAAAACATTTCTAGTCTCGCACTCCTCCTACTTGGTAAATGAGTTTTTGGAAAGTAATTGAATTTATATGTAACATTGAAATGTTAATATATTGGCCCCTGTGGATTATTACTTGTCTTTATTACTGACATATTTTTAAAACGCTACCTCGTGGTTGGTATGGACAACTGCCAACATATGCGGACGCATGCAGGTAGAACTCCACAACATGCGTTTCGGAACAGGATCCCCTCACCATCCACGCCGCTCGACAGCCGAGCAAAGCTGCAGCCTGGCAAACAAACAAATCCTCCTTTCTTCCATTCTGTCTGTTTCCCTGCTCTCTCCTCCTCCTTGTTTTTTTGGTTAACGGGCTAAGTTAGGGTGATCCTGAAACAGGTAAAGGAAGGGACTCTAATGGGAGGATGTGGAAGGTAGAGCAAAGTAGCCAAGGGTTGACTAGAGCCCCCGGGCTATAGTTTAAGAATCCTACCGGCGTTTCACTTCCTCTCTTCCTCGAGTATATATACATCCAACAGTTTGCCTGCGAAATTAATTTATTCAAAATTGAAGTTTTTCTTCACATGAGTATCTACGATGAATAAGTAATGACTATTCAATCAGTTACGGATAAGACTTCTCTAATCTGTCCCCTTACTGGAACTCAGTTGACTGTATTCGGTTCATATTTTCCTACATTATTTGAGTCTGGTGGAACTATTTTAGTCGGCAATGTCTCGTACTCTCTCTGGGTTTTTTCAAAGTTCTCACATGCCGAGGCACCTTCACCTATTTTAGGAGGTATGTGTACTGGGGTCGAAGACCTTGGGCAAGAGTTGTCCGTTGATCCCATTGGACCAGTTGACCAACTGTCTCCTATAACTGGTGGAGACGCCGAGAAGGGAATGCTGCGACCTCACGGCAAACTCGTCTCCCGTCATTCGTAAGGGCGTGAGAATAGTTCCCAATAACTTGACTTACGTGAAACAGGTTTTCTAGAGTTTTCCATGCATCACCTTTAGGTGAAACACCGGATAGGATCCTGAAACTATAGCCCGGGGGCCTTAGTCAACCCTTGACTACTTTGCTCTACCTTTCGCATCCCCCCTCCCTTTTCAATTCCCTTCCGATGCTATTAAAGGGGAGTTGCCTGTTTCAGGATAACCCTCATGTAACCTGTTTTAAAAAAGTTTAGATTTCACGTAGTCATAATATTTTAGTCGGTAACCTTACTGCTATATTACTCCCTTTTGCCGTACATTTTATTTTTCCAATTAGGCCTACCATCTGGACATATATATTATTACGTCAGAGGTCGACTCTGAGTGGGGGATATGTTTAAATGGGAACCGCGCTTTAAAAGGATGATTGCAGGATATTCGGTGCTGGTAGAGGTTAGTTTCGCATTTAGTTTGGAAAGTTAAAATGGAAACACGTTGAGTTAAAGTTTATGGAAATGTAAATGTATTCATTGAATAGCACTGACATTATTTTCAATATATTGAGTTATTGTTAGACACACATGTAACAATTACAGTAATTCTAATGCATTGAGTAAATAGCCAGTTCTAAATATTATAATATATTGATGTTATACTCATTTTAAATTAATTTAGTATTAAATGCTTTATTCCATCTTATTCATTTATTGCATATTATTGCTGTTTAGTAATGATAAGTTTAAATGGAAGGCCATTCTTTTTTCTAAATTAACTTTGCTGAATGCAATTGAAGTAGTTGATTTGAATGCATAATATAATAACTATGTCAGTAAGTTTAATAAAAGTTTAAATAAGGCCAAAAACAGACAAAAAATTAGTGAAACATAACAAACTATCATTTGAAAACAACTATAAAAAATTAGTGAAACATAAACTATAATTTAAAAACAACTACATATGTTTCATTAATTTTTTGTCTGTTTTGGTCCTTATTTAAACTTTTATTGAATGCATGATTTCTTGAATAATCAATTTGTACTCTTTCATTTCCATACAATCTTTACAACAAATGGATCTATTTAATTGATTACCAAATTGAAAAATTGATCATTTAGACTTAATTTGTCCAAGTATGACTAAATTTTCATTCACTCAAACTTTGTCACAGTTTCTTCAACTATTATTTAAATATTTAACCATCATAAAAAGAACTACAGTTGTAAGCAAAACCTCATGAAACTATAGTCTGAAGTATACATTTAGTGGCGTTATAACAACACAGGGCACACTTGTTCGACTCTTTCAGAAATGAAGTCTGAATAGTGTTTTCAACACTTTTCTACTTCCTTTTCTTGAGTTGCAAGACCATTTGCATACCATAACTTGTATTTCTGCTTAATGAGAGCTAAAATTGTCAGAAATCTTCAAATTAATCCATGTAACATTTTCAACTAGAAGAGGACATTGCCCTGCTGTAACTTAAAATGGCAAACCAATACTACAGGAAGAAACCTTGAAATGGCTGGGAATGCACCTAGATTGACGACTTACACGGAAAGAGCATATTTCTCGAAACGTAAATAACTGGGTCTTAAATTCCAGAAATATTATTGGCTCATTGGACGAAATTCACGTCTTTCTCTAGAAAGTAAAATATTGCTATATAATAGTACTATCTGGCCAATATGGCTATACGGGATACAACTTTGGGGAATGGCTAGTATATCAAACATAGACATTATCAAGTGATTCCAATCAAAAGTAGTGCGATCTGTGGTAAACGCACCATGGTTCGTTCTGAACAAGGTTGTCTGAAAATATTTGGGTATTTCAACCCTTATTGAAGAAATTCAAATCAATTGTGTGCGCTACCACAACAGATTAAAAATACATCCAAACAAACTAGTGAAGTGACTTTTGAACTGTGATGGTAAGGAGCCTTGGCTCAAGAAATTCAAACCCTTGGATTTAATCACGAGATTCAAATAAAGTGAAGAAAAAATTCCGTAGTGCCAAACTTTTAACTTAAAATTTCTTTCGCTGTGTCTTGTGTTCTAAGTCATATAAATTGCTAAATGCCACTTATATGACAGACTGTAAATTATAAATAAAAAAATCCATTGTCAGAGTAAAGAGGAAGAAAATGTGAGAAAAGAAAGGATAAACAAATGTAAAACACCTGATATAAAATAGGGAAAAAGTATTGACTAGAAAAAAAGGCTGAGAGATAAAATAAACTAACAGATAACACATGCTCAATATATTTAGTCTACCCTTCACAACTGCTTGGACTCTTGTAGTGTGTTATTCTTTCTCTGACTACAAACTGAGTTCTTTTGCAGATAAAATTGTTGTATGCATATCTACTGTCCCTTACCTTGTTATCAACTTCTTCAAGATGATTTATTACTACGATGCTGTTGATTGCTATCAACAAACCTATCTGTCTTTCTCCATTTTCTTGTAGTTTTTTTCTCTCTATTGTACATCTATTGTTTTTTCATTGTTGTCTCTTCCTTTTCTTCCTTTCACTCAGACTATACCCATAAAAATTATAAAAATATTGCCTCAGCATTGTTAACAAATTTTCAAACAAGATACTAGATGAAACTAGCATTATTAATAAATTTTTAAACTAGATACTAGATGAAACTAGCATTGTTAACAAATTTTCAAACTCGATACATGATCAATGAAACTAGAAACAATCTTTGAAATAAATTTGTATGTTTAATTTAGGTGGTCTTGTTATTTTTCAGTTTTACAATTGTAAATAGAGATGCAACTTGTAGTAGATACAGACATAGGTACAGATGATGCTCTGGCCCTAATGCTTTGCTTGGACGCTGAAAAACGGGGACAATTGAAAATTCATGGAATAACATGTGTTCATGGAAATACGACCCTGTCCAATGTGTGCAACAATGCTCTTAAGCTACTTCATTCCTGTAACAGATTGGATGTAAGTTTTGAGCTGGTTTCACAGACTGAAAATAGAATTATGATATCCTCTTTTCTTTAAAGGTATTTGTAATTTTGCCTATTAACCAGTTTTTAATGTAATGCTCATACTTGTACATATTTTATTTTCACATTTATTTATTTACAATAGACTATGGAATACTAAAAAAATACCTATGCTGATATTTTCTTATTGAAGGTGTTTTATGTTCAATAAAGATGTTTTACTTGTAAGATTTCATCAATACTTTTAAAAATTCTTCAATTTTGTTATTAATTTAATATAAGTTTATTTTCCCATATTGTTATGTTTAGAAGCCAGTCAGTAAATTCACTAGTCATAGTTCCCTAAAAGTTCTTATCAGGAATGATTATAGTACTGTTTATTGTTTCCACTTCTTGGAAATTCTTAGATTCCTGTGTATAGAGGCTGTGCAGAAGCTCTAGTTGAGACAATGGGTAGAGCGGAGGACGTGCATGGATCAGATGGTTTTGGGGACTTTCACTACCCAAATCCACCTGATTCAGATGTTCATATAAGAAAGGAACATGCAGTTCACTTTTTAACTGAAATAGTCAAGAAATATCCAGGTTTGTGAACATGTAGCTCTAGGTGGAGTTGACCTATATTCTAAATAAAAACAATTAATTTACATCATTTTTGACGGGGAAAATAATTGTATACTTCAATTACACAAAAAATGCTTTTGTTACTTTATAAAAGCAATAATTCTCATGATGCATGGAATTTATAAATACAATCAATCTCATAATGTATGGTTGAGTTTGATTTTAAAAGAATATTTAGTCTTGTAAGCTGACCGCAAATAGCAAAATGATATATTGGTCGGGCAATACTAAACTTATATTCTGTTTAGCTAATCACTGTATGTTTTTACTGAACAGGTAACGTAACAATTCTCACTTTGGGGCCATTGACGAATATTGCTTTAGCAATGAAAATGGATCCAACATTTTGTGACAATGTAAAAGAAATATATACAATGGGAGGCAATATTGCAGGCAAGTGGAATTACCTCCAAAATATCTCATATCTTTTTTTTATAACATAATAAAATATATTGTATGAAAAAATACTGCAAAATTATAAATCAATTAGAATAAATTTATGACCATTTTCAGTTTTTTTGATAATTTGAATGTGAATTTTGTAACCATATTTGGGACTTCCTGCTCAAGGTAATTTCCTCAAATGTTAAATTTTGATGAACAAAAGGGAGCTGAATGTACAAAAATGTAAACTTGACTTCCTACAAGGGCACTTCGAAACAAAACAAAAACATTTTGATTGTGTTTAATTAAATAAAAGTTTGTCTGTTATTGGTTGTACACATATTTGATTTAATTACTGAAAATTGTTGTCAACTGTTACCATTATGCCCTTTAAAATCCAATAATATTAATGAAAAAATAAAGTAAATATAAAAGATATAATTAGCACTATCCAAAAGGCACATAATTCTTCCTTGCATTATTACCATTTGAGAAGAACTCAAGTGAATGAATGTGTTCAAGTTTAATATTACTAAGAACTTAATGCTTAGCGTTGCATTCACGAACACAGGAAAATAACTATTTAAATAAAATGGAGGAGTAAACTTACAGAAATTGTTGAATTCTGAATAGAAGAAATAAACATTTATTTTAAGGAAAAATTTGTTAAATTTAATTTTAGGAGTTGGCAATGCTTCGGTAGGAGCTGAATTCAATTTTTATTGTGACCCTGAAGCAGCATTCATTGTTCTAAAGCTTGTGAAATGTCCCTTGACAATTATTCCTTGGGAAACTACTTTGAACTACGCAAGCATATCATACGTAAGTATTCCTAACCCAGAAGGAAGGAACTTCATTTTCGTATAGTTGATTCCTTATTAATAGAAATAAATTTTTATTGACATATTTAATTTAAGAATTCCTAAATTATGTGTTTACTGTATATTTATAATATTTGTTGTACAAGAGATTTAGAGTTTGAGTGTAATATGTAGGCCCAACTGAAAAATTCTTGAAGCAAAAACAATTTTTGCCATAAGTGTCATTACATTAAAGAGTTTCATATTGTGATAAAGCCATCACAAACTATGGAAACATTTTGTTTCAATAATATCAACATCTTACTGATTCAGAATGGAGGGGAAATATTTGTCATTACTAATATGATGAAGAAATAAAAACCCTATGCTTTCCCAAAGATATTGTAGTATTTGTGAAGTTAGAGTCAGAAGAAGACTTTGAAACCATAATAAATGGCATGAATGTGGTCCTGGAGAAAAAGCTCAATATGAGGATTAATAGAGAGAAAACTAAAGTAATGGAGTGTAATATGGGAAACTGTGGAATAACAAAGGGCGTTAGATATTTTGACAGAACTTATGGAAATCTGCTACTAGTAACTAGGGATGGTAGAAGTATAGTAGACATAAAGAGTAGATAGCACAGGCAAGGAAGGCTTTCGCAAAAAAAGAGAAATATACTTACAGGTAACATAAGTGTGAATAAGTATTAGGAAATCGTTGCTTAAAATGTTCGTATGGAGTGTGGCATAATATGGGCATGAAACCTGGATGGTAGGAGTTGTAGAAAAGAATAGAAGCCTTTAAAATGTGGTGCTATAGGAGAATGCTGAAAATCAGATGGGTGGATAGAATCACTAACGAGGAAGTTCTAAGCAGAATAGGGGAAAAGCGAACAATTTGGAGGATGTTGACTAAGAGAAGGGATAGATTAATAGGCCATGTTTTAAGACATGAAAGTCTTTAAAGAATAGCATTAGAGGGAAGTGTGTGGGGTAAGAACAGAAGAGGGAGGCCAAGGATGGAATATGCTAATAAGTGTGGGGAGGATGGGATGTGGTAGTTATGCTGAAATGAAAAGGCTTGCTCAAGATAGGTTAGCACGGAGGGTTCCATCAGACCAGTCTTAGGACTGAATATTACAACAATAATATGAGTTTGCTATGCATTGTTTTATACAAAGATTTTCTTTGAGTTTGTGTCTGTTGTAACAGGAATGGAGAAGAAATGAATTAGGAATAATTGAAAGTCCCCAGATTGAACTACTAAACAAAATTGAGAAGAATATGATTGAAAATGAAAACTTTGGCGCTTGGATTCAGTGTGATCAAATTGCTGCAAGTGTTATGATCAACCCACAAATAGCTACTGCTAAAAAGGAAAGGTATGCAACAATAGAACTATGTGGAACTAACACAAAAGGAGGAATGGTAATTGATCATTTTAATCATCTAAAACAATCTTCAAATGTACTAATAATAGAGAGTATAGACATTGATTTGTATAAACAAATGTTACTGACTGCAATGTCTACTGATTATCGATAATCTGAAATGAGGTTGGGAATTAAAATTTTCAATATCTGTACACAGAAATATTTTTGCTGTACTCTGAAACACTTGATAATTTTTCTATTTTGTGATAATTGACTATTTTCATAATTTATTTTTCTATGTCAACATAATGTAAAGAGCCACACATATTTATTAATAAAAAATTTTACCTATATAATATTTTCTTGTTCATGTAAATAACACAAATAAATCTAAACAGTCCTCTCAAAAACACACCATTCTCAAGGGTAGACTTCAGACTTTCATAGTATGCTTGTTCTAACAACAATGGTTCCAACAAAATCGACCATTGCTTAAATGGTACCTAATAAAAAACCAATCTCATAAATATTCCTGATGTTCAACTTCATTTGTGGGAATTATATTTACAGCAGGCAAGCGATAGTTTCAACATTTTCTTATTACTGCAATAAAGCAATATAAAACTCGCAAATTAAAACTATATTGAATGTTGATAATGTCTTGATAATGAAGCTATGAGATCTTTCTTATATGATTACTAAATGATGTGATGAAACAATTTGTGGTGGTTATGTGATGAAGTGCAATATTAACACTTTGAAATAAATCCCATGAGTTAATTACAGAAAAGAAAGGCAAATTTATATTACTGCTGATTACCATTGTTTCATCAACCCACATTACAGATATTGCTAAGAACCAAAGCTTTACTGTCTCAAAATATATATTGTATATATAAGTATATATTGTAACATGTAAGGTTACAGCCCCAGCAAAAAGCAACGCAAGCCGGGAATGCAGCTTGCAAGTGGCTACTTGCGTAATTTTTTTATTTTAGGGGTGATTAGTGGGAGTGAATAATTGATTTGTTCTAGAAGTTTGTTTAGGGTTTTCTTGTTGTTATATTCTGTGATATTTCTGTTGGCTATAACATTATTATAGACAAGGAATCATACTGCAAGGAGAAACAATTTAGAATAAAATAAATTTACTTCCCCTGCTAAATTAACACTAAAATTAAATTACTCTATCCGCTCCTAAACAGAAACCCACCAATTTCCATCTCCGCCAATAGACTCACCACCTCTCCCTAATCCACCCTATATTGTCCAACGCATGGGGTTCCACTGCCAACTCCAATTCAAATAAAATCCAAACCAAACATAACAGAATCCTTAGGATCATCTCCAACTTCCCATGCTATTTTCGCAACATCCAAATTCTCTTAAAATTATCCATATCGCCCTTAATCAAAATCCTTCATTAATCAGTCCGATGATATCATAGCCATATTCCATAGGAATAATCCACGTCCTCCTCCATCAACAAAGGAAAATTACTCCTAGATACAACCTTCCATTCTCTCATTCTGGTGTAACCTAGTAAGCCGGCACCTCATCCACATTCCTCTCTTAAATTCTTCATATAATTTCCGTTCTTCAATTAATGACATCCACAACTACCCCAATGTCTGAAATAAAATTCACCGCCGCTCAAAAACCCAAACAATAATGAGAATCTTTTGCATATCTCTACATACATTTACTCTCGCTTTTAAATTGAATGTCACTAGACATTACATTAACCCTAGTAATCATGACAATTATTTATACGAATGGCATTAATATATTTAGAAACAGCCTTTGATAATCTAAACTAGAACACACTAGTTAGAATTTTGAAGAGCACTGCAATAAAATATAAAGAAAGAAGGTTTATACATAACCTCTACAGAAGTCAGTCAGCAGTAATTAGAATTGAATATCAAGAAAACAAATCAGAAATCAAGAAAGGAGTAAGACGAGGATGCAGTCTGTCGCCCATGCTCTTTAACTTATATCTAGAACGGGCGATGAAGGAAGTCAAAACGGAATATGAAAAAGGAATCATACTGCAAGGAGAAGAAATAAAAACCATACGCTTTGCCGACGATATTGTGGTATTAGGAGCGTCAGAAGAAGACTTGGGAACCATAATAAATGGCATAAACGTGGTCCTGGAGAAAGAGTTCAATGTGAGGATTAATAGAGACAAAACCAAGGTGATGGAGTGTAGTTTGGGAAACAGAGGATTAACAAAGGGTGTTAGATATTTTGACGGAACTTTAAGGTAGAAGTATAGTAGACATAAAGAGTAGGATAGCACAGGCAAGGAAGGCTTTCCTTACAAGTTATATAAGTGTGACTATTTGGAAACCGTTGCTAAAAATGTTTGTATGTAGTGTGGCGGTTTATGGGTGAGAAACGTGGACAGTAGGAGTGTGGGAAAGGAAAAGAATAGAAACGTTTGAAATATGGTGCTATGGGAGAATGCTGAAAACCAGATGGGTAGATAGAATAACTAACGAGGATGTTCTAAACATAGTACGGGAAGAGCGAATAATATGGAGGACGTTGACCAAGAGAAGGGATAGATAATTAGGACATGACATAACAACAGAAGGATTCTTAAGTATGGAATACGCTAAGCAGATTACGGAGGACGTGCGCAATATAGGATAATACCAGAACAACAACATTTATACGAAGAATAAATACTACATTTTATGTCAAATTAACTGTATTACCTTCGGATAGAAGTTCTCTTCAATAACACAATAAAAACTTCCCCTTATTTTTTATTTTTGGATTAACAGGCTACATGAGAGTTATCCTGAAACAGGCAACTCCCCTTTAATAGCATAGGAAGGAAATTGAAAAGGGGGGATGCGGAAGGTAGAGCAAGGTAGCCAAGGGTTAACTAGGGCCCCCGGGCTATGGTTTAATGATCCTACCTGGTGTTTCACCAAAAGAGATTCAGGGAAAACCCTAGATAACCTGCATCAGGTAGTCGGGCATTGGGTACTATTCTCACGCCCTTCCGAATGACGGGAGACGAGTCTGCTGTGGGGTCGCAGCATTCCCTTCTCCATATTTGCTGTACCCGGATAGCTGACAGCGAGCGGGGTAATAAGGCTATCAACAGATTCTGCACAAAGTGATCGGTTTTTACCGCTACCACGAGTCACTCAAGACTGTTGCAGTTCCAGAAAAACGTCCAGTTTCCCTTACACTAGAATGATACGATCACCCAGATCAGTGATCGTCGAAAGTTTTTGATTGGTTCCTAATACTCTCGCGCTCATTTATCGTAGAACCAATCAGCAACTCTTTACCTTTTGATAGAGTAGACAGGGTTGTTTTCCCCGAAAGTCCTTGCACTATTATGCTTACCTTCGTGCACGCCTGAAGAAGTCCTCAGAGATCGCACGAGACGTTGCATTTGTACTGACAAAATAAATGTTAATTAAATTAGTATGCTGTCATATTTTGTCAAAATATAGTTAACCAATTTTATTTGATGTCAGATTTTTCAAATTTGTATTCCCAATGACATTTATCTAATTGTTCCCATGGAAAAATTTGCTGAAGATGTGGTTTTATAACCGGCAGAAATTAATTTTAATTAATCCAATGATAGTCTTCTTTGAATAAAATCAATAAGATAGAGGTTGGTCAGTGAAATAAATATATTTCACATAATTGTGGTTTTAAAAACGATGTACAGACTTTGCTAAAATAACTTTGTGAAACAAAAGCGAAAACTTTGGCTGAAATTAAAGCTCAGTACGATTTATGACTTACGATATTTTGAATATTTATAAAACATTTTGAAATAAGTATAAAACGTAAGGTTTTGAACTTTGCAGACGAAAAACAGATCGCAGATTTATAGTATCGAGGTTTATCGTATCGGTTCCTGTTAAATTGATTGCGTCCCATATGTTGCCATAACTCGAACGTTAATGTCCGCTTTTATAATAACAATAATATTAAGTTATGACCCTGGGAGTTCTTCTATACCGCGGTCTTGAGTGGTCGTGAGGACATCTTCAGCAGCGGCCATGTGCGATGGTGGCGCCACTTCTGGTGTTGGCGGTAGATTCCACCTCCACCAGTTTTTTACTTGTTGCCTAGCACAACTAAGGCTAGGTTTACACGGGCAGTGATGTCAGTGGCGTGTCAACATACGTCAGTGCTGCACTGACAACTGCCTATACATCGCTGACACGAGAGCACTGCCTCACTTTTCTTGGAGCGTGTCAACAGTATGTCAGTCATGACTGACGTTCCCCCTCCACCGACCTAGACGCTGCCCTCATGGGAGGCCAGTTAGTGGCAGTTACGGTTGTCAATTATCGATTGTGAATGGTGAGGCAGGGTTGACTATCGATTGCGCGATGGTAAACAATTTGTATTTTGCATTTTCAATACGCGTGCAGTTTGGTATAGTGTGCGATTGGAGTAAGTGAATATTTGTTGTGAACAGCGACCAAAATTTTGGTTCATAAAGCATTTAGGATAGAGTTAGTTTGTTGCACCTAATCACCTATAAATTTTTAGGTTAACTTTCCAAACATAATTATTGTCCAGCCTCCAACGGCACAAACTTTAATTGGAAAAAAATACGCAAAAGAATGATGTATAGCTATAAACATACTACTTACTATCACACGTTATGGAAAATAATTCATTTCGTTCTGTTCAGTAATTTAGTAATATAAACCGACCCAATTAAACACTGAAAACCAGCTTCAAAGTACATGTGCTGTTTTTATTATTGCTTGATTTCTGTAGTAATAATATAAAGTAATATTACTAAACAACTGTTTTCATTTTTATGTATCTATAGTACAGGGGCGTGATACTGAATTTGACTTTTTCAGGAACCTTTCCTCCTCGTTACGCCTATTCTATCACAAATACAAAGTGATTAGTTCCTGTTTATGGACATTATGCGTGCGCGAAAACACAAAGGGGAAAAATATTCAACTTTATATAAACAATATATTGACACTATGCATCATCAACATTCCAACCTGACGTAGTTGCAAAGAAATGGCAGAGAAGTATAAACATGCATCAGAGTTCTCTGCCCGTTCTGTAGTGAGGGCAGCACTTGCACAGAATTGTCAGTGAATAAGTGGGCAGTTATCTGCTCAATATGTAAACGGTAGGCAGTGCACAGCCAACCTAACTTCGACGAACATCACTGCCCGTGTAAACCTAGCTTAAGGGACAGCCATATCCAGAGAATGATTTTTACCACAACGGTGATCGAGTAAGAGTTCTCCTGCAAGCCGATTAATTCGTAGTTGTTTCCAGATAAAGTGATAAACGTTCTTTTCTCCTCACATTGACTGCGGGACTCACCTGATTATATTGGGAATGCGTAGTAATCACTCTGGTTTTTTCAAAGTTCTCTCTCACCTGTCGACGGCCCTTCGCCTATTTCAGGAGATGTACGAACTGTTCAGGATAGTTTGCGAAATCTACGAAACAGGAAGAATACCAGAAGATTTTAGTAAAAACATAATTATACCCATACCGAAGATGACTGGGGCTGAAGGATGCGAACAGCACAGGACAATTGGTTTAGTATCCCACGCACGCAAAATATTAACGAAAATAGTATATAGGAGGATGGAACATCAAATAGAATGCGAGTTAGGAGATCAACTTGGTTTTAAGAAGAATGTAGGGGCAAGAGAAGCAATATTGACTTTGAGACTAATTTTAGGGCATGATGGTATCTCGATCATAATACTCAAACAAATAACAGGTAGCATTAGTTCAGTAATTAGTTACATTTGTAATCATTCACTTCTTTCTGGAGTCTTCCCAGATAAGCTCAAATGCGCTTTAGTCACTCCACTGTACAAACAAGGGAATAAAGAAGATGTATCAAATTATCGCCCCATATCACTGTTGCCAGTATTATCATAAATTTTTGAAAGAGTAGTATACAACAGAGTTATAAAACATCTGAACAAACATAATTTACTCACCGATTAACAGTTTGGGTTTAGAAAAGGATACTCAACCGAGAAAGCGATCTATACTCTTTTAGACGACAAAGTAGAAGAATTAAATAAAAAAATCGCCCATTAGGTATATTCTGTGACTTAAGTAAAGCATTTGATTGCGTAGACCATAGTATATTGCTAGAAAAACTGAGGTACTATGGAATAACAGGAACTTCATTTTCTTGGTTTAATTCATACTTACAAAATAGAATGCAAAGAGTGGTATTAAAAGACTCGTGCATAGGTGAAATACATAAATCAGATTGGGAAATTATTAAAACTGGGGTCCCACAGGGATCAGTATTAGGGCCATTATTATTCCTTATATATATAAATTATCTTCCTAATACCATAGATTCAACTTCTAAAGTTATCCTGTTTGCAGACGATACTAGTGTAGTAGTAAAAAGTAACAAAGACACACTAGAATAATTTAAGTAACATGCTAACATGGTTTAATGTGAACGGACTAATAAATAAATCTGACAAATCACATTTCATTCTATTTCACACACACAACACAACTTAACAATCTATAACACTTAAATACGACAAAAAATGTAAAGAAACTTCCTCTGTTAAATTTTTGGATCACTTAATAAATAATAAATTAAATTGGACTGATCAGATTAATCAATTACTTAAGAAACTCAGCTCAGCTACATATGCTGTAAGAGCAATGTCCACCTTCAGTGATCTAAAAACAAGAAAATTAGTATACTTTGCATATTTCCATTCTGTTTTATCATATGGTATTATATTTTGGGGCAACTCAGCAGGCATAGATAAGATTTTTATTAGTCAAAAACGTGTTATTAGAGCAATATGTCAGGTTACCTCACGAACTTCTTGCAGAACTCTGTTCAAAAAGTTAGGTATTTTCACTTTGACGTGCCAATACATTTATTCATTGATGTTATTTGTAATCACAAACAGGCACTTATTTTTGAATAATACTGATATTCATCTCTTCAATACAAGGAACAAAAATAATCTGTACAAAAACTGTAAAACATTGTCAACTGCACAGAAAGGTGTGCATTATTCAGGGATATCCATCTTCAACAGACTGCAGACAGCACAGAATTAAACAGTTGTCCGATAACCAAGGTAAATTTAAGTCTGAATTATCCTCATTTTTGCTTAGCCACTCCTTCTATTCAGTAAAGGAATTTATCGAAGAATCGGAGACGAGTAATTAGTTTATAATGTTGGAATCGCTTTTCTATTTGGTTACAAAAATTGTTCTTTACAACACTTATCTTTTATATAAAAAATAATGTAATAAATGTACACCCTGACTCATTCCACATCCTTGAAGCTTAGCTTCTTTACAGGATCTACGGAATATGATTATTATTATTAGAAGACAGTATAATAGAAAACCGGCCTACGTTCATCGCATTCATAGATATAGAAAAAGCATTTGATAATATGAATTGGAACACACTATTAATGATTTTGAAGAGCACGGGAATAAAATATCCAGAAAGGAGGCTTATACATAACCTCTACAGAAGACAGGCAGCAGTAATTAGAATAGAAGGCCAAGAAAAGATAGCTGTAATCAAGAAAGGAGTAATGCAAGGATGCAGTTTTCGACCCTGCTGTTTAAATTATATATATAACATGTGATGATGAAAGTTAATACAGAATGTGGAAAAGGAATCATACTGCAAGGAGAATAAATATAAACGCTACTCTTTGTAGATGATATTGTAGTATTAGGGGAGTCAGAAGAAGACTTTGAAACCATAATAAATAGCATGAACGTGGTCATTGAGAAAGAGTTCAATATGAGGATTAATAGAGGGGAAACCAAGGTAATGGATTGTAGTTTGGGAAACAGTGGAATAAAAAAGGGTGTTAGATTGGGAAGAGATACTTTGAAGGAAGTTAAGAAATTCTGATATTTAAGCATCATTATAACTAGGGATGGTAGAAGTATAGTAGACATAAAGAGTAGGATAGCGCAGCTTAGGAAGGCTTTCGCAAAAAAGAAGAATTTATTTGCGGGTAATATAAGTGTGAATATTAGGAACTCGTTGCTAAAATGTTCGTATGGAGTGTGGCGAAACATGGACGGTAGGAGTTTTTGGCAGAAAAAGAATACAAACGGAACACCGATTTACGCTGGCACGCTGCTAAACTCTGATGTTTAATTGTTGCCCACTCATAAGCCCGTTTTCCCCCCTCATTGTTAGGATCGGGAGAGATGTCAGGGATCTTCCCTTCCTCAACTACGATTCCTTCTTTAAAAAAACTCTATTGAGAAAAAAACATGGTAAGTTGTCTGTGGAGGCTGTAGGAGGTTGTAGCGCGTCGGGACTTTTGGAAGGTCCACCACAACATCCTACTTCTCCGTCATTGGCACTACAGCCCTATGCCTACCGGGACGACATTACAAATTAGGGACGGCCTTTGACAACAGGATGAAGACCTACCTAGAAAGCTCACTCTGGTTCGCTGGAATGAGGATACTAGTTCCACGGGCCGCCTAAATGGAAAGTGTTCCTAATGCATGCGGGGCGACCCTGAACCGAAAGGAGCAATGCGCGCGGCCACACAATGCCGTCCTTCAGGGAAATTGGTACCTCGAGGTGCGTGGGCCTCTGGTATTTGCTCTGGATGCCCTGAAAGCCCACGTGGTGCCATGTGCACATCCCATGACAACGGGGACTGGAGTTGAACTCGAGGTGCTGTTTCTGTGCGGAAGAAGTTTCTCTCCTCGGTTTCCGAAGGGACCAGGATCCTTTACGCAGGGGTGATTACTGAATAGGCCCTCAGTTCTTTAGGGGCTTCGAGTAACAAATGATGACACGTGGCCAGTCTATTGTTTCTTCTTCGGTCTTTACCACCCAGTTTTCAAGACCACGAACGCAAACACACTCATTCCAATCCCGATATCCGAACCCTGGGACCTGTGAGATGTGAAGCCGCGACGCTAGCCGCTACTCTAAAGTACCTTGTTCTATCTAATTTTATCAGCTTAAGAAAATATCTTTTGTATTTATTTATTTATTCATAAAAAATTAAATATTTTACAAAAGGAATAAGAAAATATCAAAAGAATAAATTTACCTTCCTTGCTAGGTAGATATGTTTAAGACGTCTCTGCTTGGGGCTTACCGTGGGTGAATGAGGCTATCAAAATCTTCTGCACAAACAGATCGGCCACAGAACAGTCTTACCGCTCGTACCCTCAGGCTGCTGTAGCACGAGAAGGACGTCCTGCCTTCCTCATCACCACCAACACCAGAATAATATGATCACCCAGCCTCTCCTCGGATCAGGGATCGTCGAAAGGCTTTGATTGGTTTCTAATTTTCACGCTCTTTTATCGTCCAACAAATCAGAGAGTCTTTATCCTTCGACATCACATCATTGGGAACTCGCGCACAGTTATGCGTTGGAACAGGTGACGAGGCATATTTTATTGTCTGTGATTTTAAAGTGGGAAATTGTATGGACTAGTTGCGCGTGGCTACAAGCTTCAAGTCCTAATCCCACAATGTTACATGAAACCATAATTGGCGCTACATATTCCCCTTTTGGTGATGGTTCATATCCCGAGGTGAAGCATCAGAGATGTTATATCACTAAAATGCTTTCCAGCTCAATTTAGCCATCATACTTAGTTAGGTTTCAGTGTGTCCTGTTATTTACAACTTTGATCGAGAACAGGTTTTGTCTATTTGCAATAAAAGTTCACTTGCAGCTCAATATATATATAGCATGGGTGCCTGTGAGAGTTTCTCTCGCAGGCACTTGCCCCCAGAGTGACTGCAGGGTTCATCTGATTAAGTCGGCAATGCCTCGCACTCTGTTTTTTTAACTAAGTTCTCACATGCCGAGACACCTTCACCTGAGGTGCATGTACTGGGGTCGAAACTGGTGGAAACATGGAGAAGGGAATGCTGCAAACTCGTCTCCCGTCATTCGGAAGAGCATGAGAATAGTACCCAATACCCGACCTACCTGATGCAGGTTTTCTAGGGCTTTCCCTGCATCTCTTTTGGTGAAACACCGGGTAGGATCCTTAAAATATAATAGGGGGCCATAGTTAAGCCTTGGCTACCTTTCTCTACCTTCCGCATCCCCCCTTTTCAATTCCCTTCCTAAAGGGGAGCTGCCTGTTTCAGGAACACCCTCATGTAGCCTGTTAAAAAATATATATTCACCTAGGTGGGGTGGATTTTTCGTATCTGTAGAACTTTTTGTGGATCCGCGTTGGCGTCAAGGACTAGCCGTGGACCAGCGTCATCGTGTTGAGCGTCTTGATGACCCGTTTCTCAGTATCACAGTTCTGTTTCTCAGCCATCGCCTGAGTACTTTCTATTTTTTTTTAAAAAAAACGTTTACATAGATATACTATGACGCAATGAAACTAATGGACCATACGCCCACTACGTCCTAGTTCGAATCCCTTTAACTATATAAATAAAATTAACTGAAGTTTTCGTATATCAAGAGAAATCGTATACTTTTATCCAGAGATTACCGCTATAATATGTTGTAAATTGCACTTACATGTAATATTCAGTCCTAAGACTGATCTGAAGCAACCGGCAATGCTAACCTATCTTGCGCATGCCTTTTCATCCCCGCATAACTACCTCATCACACAACCTCTACGATCTGTTTCGCGTATTCCATCCTTTTCCCCGCTCTTCTAGTCTTACCCCACACACTTCCCTCTAATGCTAATTATACAAGACCCTCTTATTTCAAAACGTGGCCTATTAATCTATCCCTTCTCTTGGTCAACTTTCTTCATATTGTTCGTTCTTCCCATATTCTGCTAAAAACATTCTCGTTAGTGCTTCCAATCTGATTTTCAGCATTCTCCTATAGCACCTCATTTCAAAGGCTTCTATTCTTTTCCTTTCTGCAACTCCTACCGTCCACGTTTCGCACCCATATAACGCCACGCTCCATACGAACATTTTTAGTAATGGTTTCATAATATTCAGAATTATATTACTCGTAAGGAGTGTCATGTACCTGCGCAGTGCCATAACTTTATATTTCTACTATGTATAAACGTTAAAAATATATACTGCAACCTTGTCTTACTCCTTTCTTGATTTCTGCTTTCCTTTTTTGATCTTCATTTCTAATTATTGCTTACTTCCATCTGTAGAGAATATGGATAAGCATTATTTCTCGATATTTTATTCCTATTCAATTCAAAATCCTTAGTAGTGTATTCCAGTTTACATTATCAAAGGCTTTCTCTGAATTTACGAATTCCATGAACGTAGATCTGTTTTTTATAATTCTGTCTTCTAAACTTAGATGCAGTCAATGTTGTTTCTCTTGTTCCTACATTCTTCCTAAAAACAAACAGATCGCAATCTATTTGACGTTCCATCCTCCTATATATATATATATACTATTTTCGTTAATATTTTGCACGCATGAGATTTTTTGAAAACTTATAAAATATTTTGAAATAAATATGAAACGCAAAGCTTTTATAAATTGAACTTTGCAGGCGAAATAAATGGCTAGTGGATCTCAGATTATATTCCCAAGATTTATGAATGGGGGACAGAATTTGATAAAGAATAACTTCAAAAACGTAAAGCAAAAACCATTGGCTGAAACTAAATGCCAGTACGATTTATGACTTAATAAATTTTGAATATTTACAAAACATTTTCAATATTAAATAATAAATTACGTTTGAAATTAATGTAACACGCAAAGGCTTTTATAAATTGAACTTTGCAGACGAAAAAAAGCCGGGGTTTTCAGGTTTATCGTCCCGAGATTTAACTTATCGGTTCCTGTTTAATTTATTGAGTCCCAAAAGTTGCCGTAAGTCGAACTTAAATGTCCGTTTTATATGAACAATTATGTTAAGTTATGACCCTGGAGGCTCTTATATACCACGGTGATGCGTTGCCGTGAGGACATCTTCAGCAGTCATGGACTTTAAGTGTGCGATGGTGGCGCTGCTTCTGGTGGTGGCGGCGGTCGCTTCCGCCTCGCAGCCTCCTGGATATCTGTACCCATTTCCAAGGCCAATAGGAAAGCACTTCCTAACACCGACGTAAGTATTTTGTCACATGCATATCTAAGTGAAAACGGAATAGTTCACTGTGGGTTTACTGAATTAATACTATTTATTAGATCACAGATGCTACGAACTTTATTAATAAATCTTTTAAAAATGAAACAATTATTTTCTTTACATAACTTACTTTGCTTCACGTTATAACCTCCTTCCAATTTGGGTCTGCCTGAACAGGAAAGTGATTATTACCGAAACGGAGGTCGTGTAAATGTCCATCTGTGCGAGGGATGGTTGGCAGTCGTTCACAGATAAAGTGTTCAATGTTTAACTTGGACCAATAATAATTTTTTTTCTAAGGTAAAATCCTCATGTATATTTCTAATTGTAATGAAGTGGTTGTATTTCTCCCCGTCGTAATTCCTACATCCCCTATGTGGTGACTCATGGCCCCTACATTGAAGTGGTAAAGAAAAATAATTGAGTTTCTGGTAGGACGAAAAACGAGGGTGGTTTGGCCAAGGCCGAGTAGGCGGGAAACGTCGCCGTTTACAACATTATTTATTGCTTGGAGTGCATTTTATTTTACTATTAAAATGTTTAAAAACGTATTGTAATGTTTTATGATTATTTAAAAAGTGACATTTCAATAATTTAATGAGATAGTCTTTCATTTTCAAAGTCCAATCGGCCCGAGCATATAGAAACTTCCTTTTTATCAGAATTTAGACCAGAGAAGAAACAATTTTCATTCTCCACCAACATTTGCGAATAGAAAATTATATATTTTTAACATTTAATTGAGAAATGTACTGATATAACGTCGCATCCAACTCGCAATACCGATTTCGAAACATGCTCAATATTTTTAATATTCCCATGTGAATTGATTATTTTGCCTTATAAATATTTGGAAATGCTAATGTATGGTGTAAATAAATAATCCACTTCAATTTGTCTTTTGCTGCTTTAAAAAGTATTTTAGCGATCGACTTACACCTGGCATTGCCTCTCATGCTCTCTATCTATTTAAGATACTCTTTGGTGCTGCCCTCACTACAGAACTCTGATGCATGTTTATACTTCTCTGCTATTTCATGCCAACTACGACTGCTTGGAATGTTAATGTCTCATAGTATCGATATATTGTTTATGTCAACTTGAAAAATTTTCACCTTCGCGTTTTCCCGCACGCGTTATTTCCGTGATTCATAAAGAGAAACTAATCACTTTGTGTTTGCTCTAGAAAAGACGTAACGAATGAGGAGGAAGGTCGAACCCAGTATTACGCTACACTATAGATACGTAAAAATGAAAAGAGTTGCATGGTAATATTGCTTTGAATTATTATTTCTACAGAAATGAAGCAATAATGGAAACAGCGCCTGTGCTTTACAGTCGGTTTTCAGTGTTTAACTGGCCCGGTTTTTATTACTTTTGTTGTATACCCCTTAAAGCTGTCAATTACTGATCAAAACAAAATGAATTATTTTTTTATTTCGTGTGATAGCAAAACGTATGGATATATATAATTCTTTCGCTAAGTTTTTTTCAGTTAAAGTTTGTGCCGTTGGAGGGTGGACAATAATTATTTTTGGAAAGTTAACCTAAAAATTTATAGGCGAGTGTGTGCAACATACGAACTCTATCCCAAACTACTCACCACTGTTCATATCAAAGATCCACTTACTCCAATAGCAAATTAAATCGCGAATTGAAAACGCTAAATACAAACTGTCTACCATCGCGCAATCGATAGTCACGTCTTCCACACCGTTTACAGTCGATAATTGCTCTCCACTGAGGGCAGCGTCTAGGACGGTGGAGGAGGAACGCCAGTCAAAGACTGACACACTGTTGACACGCTCCAAGAAAACTGAGGCAGTGCTGTCGTGTCAGCGATGGATTGGCTGCAGTCAGTGAAGCACTGACATAATATGTTTCTACGCCACTGACAACACTGCCCCTCGTTTTCTGGCAGTCATCACTGCCCGTGTAAATCTTGTCTAACAACCAAACACGTACTCGAATGCAATTCAATACAAGGCTACAGAAAAAAAATATAGTCAACAGTAACCAGAAATATCTGTGCCAAGATGCGATACTGAAGCATGCAGCGCGTGATCATATGCTGCGTGCAAAACGCATCCAAATGGCACCGTGACATATATACATAAACAATTTGCTGGAGTAAGACAACAGTAAAATATATATAAAGTATAAAAAAGAAACTTACTATTCACTTTTGTTATATGTATTCTATTAATTACTTTTGCTATTGTTAATGATTGTAAAAAAAGTGTACAAGTTAGTTGTAAAATATTGTAATTAAGGCCTGCTATAGAAAACAACAAAGAAAACTAAAAATAGAGAAATAATTTTACTAAAAAAATTCTACCGCAACCTAATGTCTTACTCAACAATATAAACACAATACATGACCTGACCTCTGTAACAAATTAGAAACAACCAATTAAATGTTATCTATGTATACATGTGACGTAAAACTGTAGCATTCGCTAATGGCCGCTTAAATAATATATTAATTAAAGCAAAAATAAGTAGGCCGGTGAATTATAATTGAGGTTTTAAAGAATGGTGGAATTTGATAAAGAATAACTTTGCCAAAGAAAGCAAAATCTTGAAATAAAATACCAGTACGATTTACGACTCAAGAAATATTTACAAAACATTTACAATATAAAATATGAAATTGTATTTTGAAATAACAATACAGGCAAAGGATTAATTAAATTGAACTTTGTAGACGAAAAAAAGCCGGGGTTTTTCAGGTTTATCGTGCCGAGAAATATCACGTCGGTCCCATAACTTGCCGTAACACGAACGTTAATGCCAGTTTTATAATAACAAAAATATCAAGTTACGATCCTGGAGGCTCTTATATACCGTGGGCATCCGTTGGCTTGAGATCATCCTCAGCAGCAGCAGCAGCAGCCATGGCCTTCAAGTGTGTGATGTTGGCGATGCTTCTGATGGTGGCTGTCGCCTCCGCCATGCAGGATCCAATGCCACCAATACCACCATCACAACCTGGGTACATTTACCCAAATCCAATACCAGGAGACGGGGGCTACCGATCACCGACGTAAGTGTTTTCTCACATACATATCTGAGTGAAAACGGAATAGTGCACCGTGGGTTTACTTGGTAACAGATATATACGAGCGTTATTAATGTTGCTGTCCTAAGACTGGTCTGATGCAACCCTCCATGCTGACCAATCTAGCGCAGGCCTTTTCATTTCTTCATAACTAGTACAGCCCAAATCCTCCCTAATCTTCTTAGCGTATTCCATACTTGTCCTCCTCCATCTGTTCTTACCACACACACTTCCTCTAATGCTAATTTTACAAGTGCCTTAAAACGTGGTCTATTAATCTATCCCTTGTCTTGGTCGACGTCCTCCATACTGTTCGCTCTTCCCCTATTCTGTTTAGAACTTACTCGTTAGTTATTCTATCCACCCATCTCATTCTCCTGTAGCACCACATTTCAAAGGTTTTTATTATTTTCCTTTCCCCAACTCCTATCGTCCACGTTTCGCACCCATATAACGACACGCTCCATACGAACATTTTTAGCAATGATTTCCTAATATTCACACTTATATTATCCGTAAGTAAATTCCTCTTTTTGGTGAAAGCCTTCCTTGCCTGTGCTATCCAACTCTTTATCTCTACTATACTTCTCCAATCTTCAGTTAATACGCTTCCTAAGTACCAGAATACCTTAACTTCCGTCAAAATTTCCCTTCCCAATCTAACACCCTTTGTTATTCCACTGTTTCCCATACTACACTCCAGTACCTTGGTTTTCCTTCTATTAATCCGTTCACGCCATTTATTATGGTTTCCAAGTATTCTACTGATTCCTCTAATACTACAATATCGTCGGCAAAGCGTAAGGTTTTTATTTCTTCTCCTTGTAGTATGATTCCATTTTCCATATTCCGTTTTAACTTTCTTCATCGTCTGTTCTATATACAACTTAAAAGGAATGGGCAACAGACTGCATCATTGTCTTACACCTTTCATGATTACGGCTTTCTTTTCTCGATCTTCTTTTCTAATTACTGCTGCCTGTCTTCTGTAGAGGTTAGGTATAAACCTCCTTTCTCGATAGTATTAATAAATCGCGTAAAAATGAAACAAATATTTTTTTTACATAACTTACTTTGCTTCACGTTATAACCCCCTTCCAATTTGGATCTGCCTGAACAGGAAAGTGATTATTACCAAAACGGAGATCGTGTAAGTGTTCTTCTGTACGAGGGATGGTTGGCAGTCGTTCACAGAAAAAGATTTCAATGCTTAACTTAGACCAACAATAATTAATAGTTTTCTAAGGTAAAACCCTAATTTATATTTCTAATTGTAATGAAGTGGTTGTATTTATCCTCCATCGTAATTCCTGCATCCCCCATAAGGTTTTACATTTCTAAATGATGAAATGCACAGGATTAAACTGTCGGGAGATAAGGTTTATACATAACCTCAACAGACCGTCGTCAGCTGTTATTAGAATTGAAGATCATGAAAATAAAACAGTAAGTAAGAAAGTAGTAAGACGAGGTTGCATTCCGTCGCCCATTCTGTTTAACTTGACTGTTTAACGAAACTTAAAAGTGCATGTGGAAAGGGAATCAAACTTAAAGGACAACAAGAAAAAATCCTAAGGTTTTCTGACGATATTGTAGTATTAGGGCAGTCAGGGAAAGACTTGGAAAACATAATAAATGGCATAAACGGGGTCGTCGAGATAGAGTTCAATATCAGGACGAATACAGAGAAATCCAAGGTAATGGAGTGTAGTATGGGAAACAGTTGAATAGCAAAGGGAGTTAGATTGGGAAGGGATGTTTTGAAGCACGTTAACGAATTCTGCTACTTAAGAATCGTAATAACTAGGGCAAAAAAGTGGAATTTAATTACGGGTAATATAAATGTGTGAATATTATGAAATAATTGCTGAAAATGTTCGTGGGGAGTGAGGCGTTATATGGGTGCGAAACGTGGACGATGGGAAAGGCAAGAATAGAAGCCTTCTAAATGTGGTGCTATAGGCGAAAGCTGATAATTTCCATTAGTAGTCGTTTACAGTTAAGTGTTCAAAGCATGGAAAAAAGCTGTAATAATTAATGCGGTTTTTTAACCCGGATCTATGTTTTTAATTGGAATGAAGTGGTTGTATTTCTTTGCCACTCTCATTGCTATATCCTCCATAACCTACAAAGGAATGGTTTTAAAATTTCCAAGTTTCTAGAGACTGACACTGAAAAAATATTTCATAACTTCGATGACATTTAAGCATTCTTCACGTATTTCCTAGAATAAGAGTGTGATTAGGCTTACAGAATTCGAGAGGTGTTGAATCGGTCCCCTTGGACGTTGACTCGGATTAGCTCAGTTGGTAGAGCACCGGCTGGATATCGGGATGTCCTGGTTTCGAGTCCCTGGTCCGGTTGACATTTTTCCATTCTTGTCTTCCTTCTAAAATTATCTATTTCGATGACATGTTTGATCATATTTATGTAATTAATTTCAGCATCCTGTTGGCTCCTTCGGATCAACCGTTACCCCGTGGCTTGTACTTCAAATGAGATTAAACAGCCTTAAAATTTCATTTGATGGAATAATACAATAATTTGTCAACGGATAAAAAATGAATTAATAAATCAATTACAGTGTTATCCTGTTTCTTCAAATGAATTAATCCTGACTCCTTGTTCCTATTCCTTCCAGCACAAGAAATAACTCGACGCTTTTCCCATTATTCAAGCGAAGAAAAGAATTTCGGGAAACAATATTTTTTCACGTCTTAACATCACAACTCCTAATTATATTGGTACACTGCTAAACTTTTGATCGTTCACTCACAGATGTCTGGGGTATTTCTCACCTCAATCTCTATGGAGAAAATTTTTTGTTAAGTAGTCTTTTACCGTAGTGACCGCAGCCCGTTAACATTTTTCGATGGTCCACCTACGTATTCTCATTGGCACCACAGTCCTATGGTCCTTTGGTGTACCGGGACGACATTACGAATTTGGGATGGCTCGTGGTCAGTCTTAACCCCCAAGTTTTCGTGAGCACGAACACAAACAGACCCATGAACATGCAGGGATTCGAACCCGGGACCTCTGTGCTGTGAGGCAGGGTCGTTGACCGCTACACCGCAACATCCTACAGAGTTGAGTTCCATGTCTATGTCCGTCACTTGAAGCGAAACTTTGGTCAAATCGTGTCTAAGAAAGAGGAAAAGAGTGAGTGGAGCTGTTAAAATTGTTACTATTTGCAAAAGTATTTACTTTTTACATTGTAGTGCAGTGGGACCCTCCCCAATTTTAATTAGAATTTATGGAATTTTAAATTACATAAAATTTCAGCACGAAAATACTAACTGGCCAGGTAAAAAGGGGTTTTCCCGGCGCCGGGTTGGCGGCGGAGATACATATCTGTTTACCTGTTTATAACGGTAAGCTTGTTTTTGGCTGAAGGAGCATTCACCTTCAAAATTTCCGAAGGGCATTGTTCCTTGTGTCATGGAAACATTCCTGCGCCGGACGGAGAACTCACGAGGTTTGGAAGACAAACGTCAGGTGGGATAGCGTTATCCCTTCGAGAGGGGAGTTGAGCTGCGAAGGTGAAGAGCGAAAAATGGTCAGTATTGTGAGACATTGACAAGTCGAGGAAGCAGAAGAGTTCTGCGGTGTTAGACGGCGAGAGGGCGAGGAGGTAGAGATGGATAATTGAACGGAAGTGGAAGGGAGGAATAAGCTGGAGGATTCAACAAGAATTGAAAGTGAGGTGTTGCTCTAGTGTTAAGAAAGGCTAGAGGGAAGAATAAGGAAAAGTTGAGTTTTCCTCAATACCGGCAGCACGAGTTCATCCAATTATCTACCGGCAGCACCAGGTTCAACCAGAAGGAAGAAGGAAGTTCCAGTCATATAGTAACCTGCATCATCACGCACATGAAAACAGAACAGGTTCATCCAGTGAACGGAATCTCTGCTGTACATTGTCATCCAAACAATAATTAACCCTGAGATTTTAAAATTGTACTCTTTAATTTCATTATTCACTTGAAACAGTGCGCAGGACCCAATTTAAGCTGATTGCTTTTTTATATAAATAAAAGTATAGAAGACATAAAGAGTAGGATAGCACAGGCAAGAAAGACTTACGGGTAATATAAATGTGAATATTAGCTAAAAATGTTCGTATGGAGTGTGGCCTTCTATGGATGCGAAACGTGGACGATAGGAAAATAATAGAAGCCTTTGAAATGTGGTGCTATAGGTGAATGCTGAAAATGCGATGTGTGGATCGAATCACAAACGAGGAAGTTATAAACAGAATAGGCGATAAGCGGTCAATATGGTGGACGTTGTCTAAGAGAAGGAATAGATTAATAGGCCACGTTTTAAGGCACGAAGGTCGTGTAAAATTAGCATTAGAGGGAAGTGTGTGGGGTAAAAACAGAAGAGGGAAGGCAAGGATAGAATACACTAAGCAGATTAAGGAGGTTGTGGGTTGTGTTGGTTATGAGAAAATGAAAAGGCTTGCGTAGGAAAGCTTAGCATGGAGGGTTGCATCAGACCAGTTTTGGAACTGAATACCACAACAACAAAAACCGACGCAATTGCGTGTCATATGCTTTCCCCATTTGGATTTTTAGAAGCACAAAAAATATAAAAAATAATTTTACGTCCATATATTCTGACGCATTGAATCATAAGGATATAAAGTTAGTTCCAACCACTATAAGGCTTTTTTCCATTCGGAAACTGGAATAAAAATTAGAATTTTAGGTGAAACTTCTGAAATAATTTTCAGTTCCCTTATTGATATATTGAAACCAAAAAATTAAAACATAAAATGATTGCATATTGTGCAGACAACACGAGTGCATATTTTGGAGGTAAAGCGAGAAGAAGTACAAATAATATATTTTTTTAATAAATTAAACAAAATCCTTAATCAAAACATTATTGCTGTTCGTTGTAGACATCAGAAAAATCACAATTATGTGTTGAGACTTGGAAGGCCAAATTTAACAAATTCTTGAGATATATTTCATGATAACTTAAACAACGACAGTAATCTATTGAAACAATTCACTAAAATCAGAAATATGCCACAAAATAAAATAAAAATTATACACAATTTTTTTATTTGTAAATTGTATTTGTGTTGAAATTTAAAAAATATTAAGATCCAATAGGCATGAATAAATTGGAATTGAGCAACCAAGATTGGAATTAAACAACCGGAACTGAGGGAAACTATAAATGAGACTATGTCAAGTTTTCGCCAGGAAACTGATGAAAATCACAACCATAAGGTAACTCAAGTCCAGGCTGAAATTCAATTGTCTCGCGAGGCAATGGAAAGCGGGTGAGAAAACGTACAACAGAACGTAGAAACGAACGGAAGAAGCGGCTTCATGAATAGAAGCAGACAGGTAAATCGAACTACGTGAGATAGTTGGCCGCGAAACACAGAGGTGGGGGGCAAAAATTAACTATATAGACCTCCAATGCGTGATATGAAAATTATTTTTTGCTCCATAAAGACCTCATTTTTAATCAAGATCCCTCCTCCCTTCCCCCGAGTCAATGATGTCCTGCTTTTCCAATAATAAAATCTGGTCGCATTAATTTCAGCCCTGCTTTCACACAGGAGTGCCTGTGCAGTTAACGACGGGTTGCGGAAAAGTCCAAGACTCTAAGCATCTACGTCGAAAGAAATGGGATCTCAGCTGATGTTAATTTAATTTGACCGTAACTCGAACGTGAATGTCGCTTTTATACGAAGAACAATGTTAAGTTATGACCATGGATGTGCTTATAATACCGTGGTCAGCCGTCGACGTGAGGGCAACCTCAGCAACAGCCATGGACTTCAAGTGTGCGATGGTGGCGCTGCTTCTGGTGTTGGCGGTAGCTTCCGCCACGGTGCCTCCACTAAATCTTCCTTTTCCTCCCTACAGGCGTTGGATGCACCAGCCTCTTCCCGCAGAACGCCTCCAGGTACCAAAATCCCAACATTTAGTAAGTGTGCTTTGCTTGATCTACCTGTATCTTCAGACAATTTTGTAAATAACATTTGAGTGTAATAATGTTTGTTGATTCTGAAAGGACGTTTTTTGTTTTCAGTAAATTTAATTATGCAGGACGTCCATAGAATGTAGTAACAGATGTTATTAATTACAGCGTCATCATCAGCCTCCAGCCAACAGGTCTCTACACGTCCACCACCGCACTCGAGATTTAAGATATGACTTGGAAATGTCACGTCGATAAATAATTTTATAATTTGTTCAAATAAAAGAATATACGGTACAATCAACATATAGTATTATTTTTTTAGCTAGAAAGTGTCTGGTATAAATAGTGTGTTGAACCAATGTATTCCACTGCCTCCAACATGATATAAAATGGACAGTAAAGTTTAGTCCAGAGAGAAAAGGAAACTATATATTTTTGGTCAACAAATTAAAAGAAATATGGACTAGTAGTCCGAAAGCTCCCGTGTCACATTTTGGAAGGAGGAATAAATTTGTTTTCTTTTGAAATAAGTGGACTTTGTTTTTGAGCATGTACGAGGGTTGGTAAATTTTTATGAAAGACCGGAAAAGTTTTCACTTTCCCGCCCACTGTTGGTAACCACGATCATTTCAAAGATATTCCTAAAAAAAGGACCAGTTATAATTTATTGTTCTGTAGTGTAGTCAGGGGGAGACTGAAAAAAAAACGGATATCCCGCTGTCATTAAACACTTTCGTTTGAAGGGGTAGGACAGTTAAACAAATCAAAGCCGAATTGGACGAAGTTCACGCAGACTCTGTACCAGCATTGAAGACCGTTTAGGCCTGGATAAATAAGAATAAACAAGGTCGCAGAAGCGCTGAAGGTGAAATTCGTTCCGGCCGCCCAATCACATCTAAAAAGTACACAATAACGTGATGGAATATCGCAGACTAAAAGTGTGTGAGGTAGTGATGTTTTGTAGGCTTCTGAGCTGAAAGAGTGAATTTCATCCTTCCCTGAAAAAGCTCTGTGCGCGTTGGATGCCGCGACTGTTGACACAAAGACGGAAAAAAACATTTAAAGCTGAATCTGGCAATGTTTTGACGTACCCCACAAGACTTGTTTCCGCTGATTGATGAAACTTGGACCACCATAGTCCAGAAACCAAAACCCGATCAAAACAATGGACAATGGCTAGTGAAAGTGCACCGAAAAAGGCGACGACCGTTTTTGTTCAACTGAAAAGGTGATGGACGAAGACTTTTAGGATTGTCACCCATATATGGGCACTGCTATGCTCCTCTGTTGGATCGTTAGAAGCGGCTGCTGATTGAGAAACGAACAAAAAAAGTGCTGTTTCACCAGATCAATGCACAGCAACAATCTCAGTGACCAAAGTGTTCAAGTTGGAATTCTACGGAGTATTCTGCAGAGTTTGACAAAGTCTATTTTTGTGATGGGTTTGAAAAAAATTAGAAACTCGTTGGGTCAAGTGAATAGCCAAGGAAGGAGACTATGTTCAGCAATCAAGTAAGATTTCTAAAAGAAATTTACTTTTTCGTTACATTTTTACCAGACTTATTAAATAACCCTCACCGAAAGCTCCAGAGGAGATAGATTGGAATAAAGGAGAATTATTTAACTTCTACAATGAATTTATTAATTTTTGTTAAAAGACTGATTTTTAATTTATTATGACAGTAAATTTTTCTTTTTTTAATCAGTCACTTAAATAAACCAAAACTATAATTTAATTTTGATTTCAAAATTTATTTGGAAGAATCTTTCGGCAATTGCCTTATTCATTTAGTAAGTATATAAAATTTCTAATTTCCTTTATGGATTTGTACGCGATTCCAGATTGTGCTGACCTACACAGGGCAGTTTTCCAACTTAGAAGTTCCAGTATTTGATGCTCATGTGGCTGACCAAGCACAAAAAAGAAACATACATCCAGGAATAGTCGAAAATTTACATTGAAAAACTTGTAATGGTTTATTTAAGTGTCTGATTAAAAAAAAGGCAAAATTATTATCATAATGAACTATTTAACCTATAAAAGTTGTGATATATATATATATATAAGTAAATGAATTATTTATTAATTACATTAATACCAGGCCGACCTCCTGTGGTGTAGTGGCTAGTGTTGCTGCCTCACAACCCAGAGGTCCCGGGTTCGAATCATGGCATGGGCTTGGATGTTTGTGTCGTCATGGTCGAGAAGACCGGGATTAAGACTGTTGGAGGATCGATACGCTGACCACGTGTCACTCCAAATTCGGAATGTGTCATGCAGTCGACCCAGGCCCTCGATGGGCTGTAGAGCCATGGAGAAAGAGAAAGAAAAAGAAAAAAAATAATACCAGAGAAATTTCGGTTGAAGCTGCCCTTGTAAGCAGTCGATATATATGTTCAATGTGTTACTAAATTCACGTTACAACGCCTTTTCACCAGTACACATTAAGTTGGAGACGAAGTCCTATCCCGTGAAAAGTTCACGATAGGCATTCAGTTTGGTGATTATGAAAACGTATTAGACATTCACGCAAGGTTCAGGCTGATAATTGGGTAGATTGAGATTTATTGTTATTTCCATTTGTCCTCGATTAAGGAAAATAAGGTACATAATTAATTACAAATAATCTTAAAATAAATTAATAAAAGAAAATTAATATAGTCCAAAGTCAGTGTAAAGACTAAACGCACACAAGGGATCACAAGCACACACTGAGAAACACGCAATGGAGATCAGGAAACTGTCCTTCCGTAGTAGCTCCAGGCAATACATGAAACAAACAAACAAAAGAGCAGAAAAACTGTACAGAAAGTTTAAAGATATGTGGTGTGTTATTTTACAAGGCAACTCATTCAACACTTTTGCAGGAAACTTGATTTTAAATACTAGAGGGACGATTAAAAAAATCCTGTACCGAGTAAAACGCGTTATTTAATAGAATAGTTTCACTCTGCTTCACGAAACTTTTGAAGTTATTCATCTGGAGGAAGGCTGTAGTATAAAATTATCCCGGTATTGTGACCTTAGAGTTGAACGATTTCTGGTCGCGTAAGCGTGAAATTCGTCATTTGTTTGAAACAAATTAATGTTCCGCTTTGCAAACTTTAATATTTTATAAAGATATACGCTTGGTAAAGTATTTGCAAACGTTTGAAGAAAGGTTTGCAACTCGATCTAGAATTCGTACTAGAAAGTATTCTATTGGCACGCTTTTGTAAGTTAAATATTTCATTGCTCCTGGAGCAGTTTCCCCAATTAGGGATGCCTTAGCTCATAACTGAGTGATCCTCGCGTTGCGCAAGCTGGGTCACGTTGAAAAGTCTAAATTTTAAATTTCACCACAGAACTCCTTTTTTTTAGTAAAATTGCTGGAAATATCATGAATAATGTGGTTATCTATAAAACAACTCATCAAAACGAAAATGTTTCATGGAGGCGAAAAAAGCGGTTGCCTTTTTTAAAAAAAAGATCTTTGCCCTTGCATCTTGCAAGCATGAGATCAAAATAATGCATGCATCGAATATCCCCCTACAACTTACATATTTTTCTAAAGGTTTAAATTTAACGTCTGTTGTATATAATTAAACAATTGATGACCTTTTAAAGACCTTTATTATAAAATTTACTTGTAACAACGTTTCGGCATACTTTTATGCCCTCTTCAGTTTTTTTGCTCCTTGTGGAGGAAAATGTACAAAAAATTAGTCCTAGGGCGGTGAAATTGAAACAATTTTTTTAAAACGATATATACAAACAAGAACTTCAAGAAGGCATAAAAACATGCCGAAACGTTGTTACGAGTAAATTTTATAAGAAAGGTCTGTAAAAGGTCATCGATGGTTTAATTCTATCTTTTTCGTTCCCTGCCAGCCTTCAGAGAAATTTGGGCGTACTGTTTGAGATGGGACACCCCGTACAAAAAATGATTGGTCGGAATATTAAGAAAAGTGCTTCTGAATCCCGATAACAGCGCCATCAACCTGGTCTCCACCTATAGCTGAGAACCATCCAGGTGACCCCATAAATGCAACAAAAAAATTAATGAAGATCGGTCAAGACGATTAGGAATATATAAAGATACAAAGGCGAAGAATGAGGTTTTTAAATGAGTATAATGTCACAGCTTGATGAAAACCTCGACAGCAACCACGTTTTTTCATTCCGTTCTATCAGCTTTTACCACTTCTGAGGGTCGAATTATGTATCCATCGAGTCATTGCAGTTACGTGAAAATGCATCGTTTCGTTTAAGAAGTCTCCGAGGGTGGGCTGTGAATCAGGGTCAGAGGTTCATAATTTAGGGGCTGTAACAATATTCTGACTGACATCTTTACTGCTATGTTGGATCCTGAACCAAAGGGAGTAATACACCAATTGACTCTTGCGGTTAAAGCAGTCAGAAAAGTTACATATCAATTCCTCATTTCAAGGAAGAACCTCTTCCTTTATGGGTCCAAAAAAGAATATTTCACTATCACTTTGCTGGTTAATCATACTCGGCTACCATAAATTAACACACGCATTCAGATCCATTTCTCTCTCTCTCTCTCTTAATTGGTTCACGATAAGTTATTGTGACATTTCTGTTCTCGTCTTCCTAGGATCCTTTGTTATTGCACCTCGTATTCGAAGATTTACGTAAGAAGAAACAATAGCAAAGTGCATCACAGCAATAAGAAACGGAGACTCATTAAATTAAATATTAGATTCGACTGACTTTTAAGTAGCAATAACTCAAATATGAAGTTAATGTTCAACTAACTCTTTTTGAGAATAGTAACAATACGCCGAGCGACTGTAAAACGACCACATATAATTGTCAAGCTTCCAGAATGTAGCCGCTTAAAGGTCACATTAAGGAGTAGGAAGGAGGCAGATAGATTAATTTAAATCTTCTCTAGCCGTCAATAGGAAAATTAAATTAATACGTGTGTAAGGTGTTGCTGGACCAGGTACCCCAATTAACCATCTGTGAATTTATACTTTAGCACAGGAAAAGGTAAGACCGACATGCAAGCTTCATACGTCGGGAGAATTATGATCCTAGTGCCTGTTGTTTATTAAATTTGGTCATATTTCAAACATGATTGTTGTTTTTATACGGAAAGTAATGATGGAGGCTCTTATATACCACTGCCAGCCGTTGTTGGTGTGGGTACTTCCTCATCAGCCATGGACAGCAAGGGTGCGATCGCGGCGCTGCTTTTCGTGTTGGCTGTAGCTTCAGCCATGCAGCCATTGCCTCCACAATACCCCCCGCCCGATGGACGTATACCAATACTACGAGCATTCTACCCTCAACCATCACTATTTCCGTCTTATGGTGATCGTGGGTTGGACGTGTCTCCGTATTTACGCTCTGTAAGTATCTTTCTCGCTGACTCCCGTGGTCTAGTGGCCAGAGGTCCCGGGTTCGAATCCTGGCATGAGCTTGGATGTTTGTGTTGTCATGGTCACGGAGACTGGGGTTAAGTTTGATGAAGAGTCGACACGCTGACCACGTGTCACTCCATATTCGGAATGTGTCATGTAAGATGACAGTCCGCAGTCGCCCAGGTAGGCAAAGGCCCGAATGCCACAGAAAGAAGAAGTTGGAGCCATATCTATCTACCTGCGAGTTGCGGTATTCAACTCTACACTGGAATGTTCACTATAAAACTATTTAGAAAAGAAATGGGCGTCTCTATTTGTTCAGCGATTCTCCTTCGCGATAACAGCGAGGAAACAAGATGTTTGTATTGAATTTCTTGAAAGAAAATCCGCTTGTGTCGAGGCGTGCAATAATTTGTAAAGTTTTACATTTTGAAACATTCAAATATTTTCTGCCGCATTTTTATTTCAGCTTCAATTAAGTGAATGTAAGTTTCCCCCTTTTCCCTTCCTCTTCCCTACACAGGAATATGTTTAGAAATGTTCAGGCGTTTATTGAACTAATCCCATCTATATTATAGCAGAGATAAAATATTTGTAATATTCTAAGACAGTTTTCATGAAACTGGCGTATTTAATTATAGGGGTTTGACTACGGCGACTTACCATACATCGCAGCGCGTTAGAAGCAGTGCCACTTCAATCCAGTCACTTGTTCCCGCGACCGAAGTCATAATTTGTGAATATATAAAACATGAGTAAATAAATGAATTAATTTTAAAACAAGCCTCTTACATTGAAGAAATCCCGAGTCCTTGATCCTATGTCCTCATTCCCGTAACTGAAGAGTCGGGCACTAGACGACGCTCAACGCTTCCCTCATCAAGCAGTGTAACTAAATAACGGTATTGAATCTTTATAAGAAAGACAAGAATGGAAAAATATCTACCGGACCAGGGAATCGAACCCAGGACCTTGCGGTATCCATGCACGCTCTACCAACTGAGATAATCTGAGTCGACGTTCAAGGACCGACCTAACACTTCTCCATTCCGTAAACCTAAGCTAGATAGACAAGAAAACGTGGGAATGTTGACTTGAGAGTGAGTTGGACTTTTAGCATTATAAGTTCAAAATCTGCGATGACAAAGAGGTGCGAAGTTTTTCGTAGACCTGGAAGGACGTGCCCCTGCATAAATTATTTCTCGTAGCCAAGGGGAAAGAATGGCGTGGATTCACACAATTCGCGAGAGACTGCGGCCGTATTCCTTCCAAAATTACAAATTGTGATTGGTGATCCAGATTAGACAAAGAAACGTTCTCAAGGTCACGCGCTAATTACGGGAGATTCATTTTTGAGATGCTTTTAAAAATCAGGATAGATATAATTTTTTTTGCATTATTTTATGGGGTTAAATTTTAGGCACAGTACGTCTTTTGTTTTGTTTCAATATTTTATTTTCCCAAGGAGCCATGTCAAGCTGTCAACCCATGGAGCCCAAAATTGATGTGGATCCTTTTTTGACCTCGAAGGGGAGTGAAAGAAGGAACCTAAATCTACAAAAAATACCATTAAGCACCAATATTTAACGTTAATCGGTTGAATGCTATAGGAATGCAAAAGTCGCGATGTGTTGAAATAAGCCCGGCACATAATGCCCAAAGCGCACAGCACACACCGTTGGCGCAAGGAATCGGAAATGGCCCAGAAAACTTTATGCCAGACTGTATTAATAAATTGTAAACAGGTTTCCCTCTCCAGTGAGCGCTATTTCCTATTCCGCTTCATCAGGGGCTAATAAAAGGCTTTTGTGAAGGATAATTATTTATCATATTCAATTAATGAAATAAATTTTATGTGATTATTCCTTTACGTAGGCATAATTTGAAGTTTTATGGATATGAAGGAGGAGCGGTTGGACTACGCTAAGTAGTAAGAGGATGTGGGAAGTTATGAAGAAATTAAAAAAAAATTCTGAATGGCTTAACATGAAGAATACCACAACAAGAACAACTGCAAATGTGACTGCAAATACTACGTATGAGCGATAGAATATATTAATGCATATTTTTTGTGGAAATTTTATTTCATAATCAGAGAAACATGGAGGGTTTTTTATTATAGGGAATAAAACATTAAAAATAATTCTGGAGAATAGCGCCACATACCCGACCCAACTATAGATGAAAACCATCGATATGACACCATAAATAGCACAACAAAAATATTAAAATCGGTCAAGCCGATCAGAAATTACGAATATAAGAAAAAAACACAAAGGACAAGAAATAGTTTTCAGAATTATGCATATAAATACATTGCTTGACTATTATACTTCGTTCGGTTAAATCCATTTCTGCGTGTAAAACTATATACACATAAGGTCATTGGAGTTACGTGTACAACGGGTCTCTAGTAATGTATTTGGGTTAAAATGACCCTGAAGGTGGCTTGCGACGGAGGATTAGGAATTCAAAAGTTAGGTGCTGTAACAATATTCTCACTGGAATCTTTACTCGGATGTTGGATTCTGAATGAAAGAGATTCATACTTATATTGACTCTTTCGGCTACGGCAGTTAGAAAAAATATTGAACTACATGATGATATAATAATCAAAAACCTTACACTTTTCCGACGATACGGTAGTATCAGGAGAGTCAGAAGAAGACTTGGAAACCATAACAAATGTCATGAACGTAGTCGTTGAGAAAGAGTTCAATATTAGGATTAATAGAGGGAAAAATAAGGCAATGGAGTGTAGTATGGGAAACAGTGGAATAACAATGGGTGTAAGATTGGGAATGAATATTTAGACGGAGGCTCAGGAATTCTACTACTTGGGCGTAATAACTAGGGATGGTAGAAGTATTGTAGACAGAAAGAGTAGGATAGCACAGGCAAGGAAGGCATTCGCGAAAAAGAGGGATTGTTGACAAATCTCCCTTCAGTCTTTCCCAAACTGTAAATTGCCTGGGAGCTGCATAACAACACCCAACAGCGCATTCGACAGGATTTAAGTCCGAATCGATATCTTTATAACATTTGATGAAAGTCACGTATTTCTCGCAGGTATTTGTCCCCAGATTTGGAGATTTTGTATTTGTATTCTATTAAATTTATTTATTCGAATTATCTTGAGATACAAGAAATAATAGTAAATGATATTACCTATAATATAAGGTACATGAATTCTTCAAAATTTAAACTTATAAAGCATACAGGAACATGTTAAAATCAATGCAGCTGCATTCAGACATTCATTTATGGAATGGTTAGTAATTTCATTACACTAAATGTAAATTATGTAGTTTTATTTTATAACCTAAAATTACAAGATCCATTAATTATCAGATAAGCAATAAATATAGCCTAAATGTTTCCTTATAATAGTAACCAATGCCCGACCTACCAGATGCAGGGTTTCTATGGTTTTCCCTATATCTCTTTAGGTGAAACGCCGGGTATGATCCTTAAACTATACCCCGGAAGTCATAGTCAATTCTCGGCTACCGTGTTCAACCTTCCGCATCCCCCCTTTTCAATTTTCTTCCTATGCTATTAAAGGGCAGTTTCCTGTTTCAGGATATCCTCATGTAGCCTGTTAACCCCCCCAAAATATTATCATTATATATACTAGTTAGTTTTATTATTTTAAAATGGATTTGTTTTCATAAAGTACAAAATAGAAACAGTGATTTTGCTGTAGATTCTTCACTTTACTCTTAAACCTTAGGGGCTATGTTTTAATTTCTGAAGGTAGTCTGTTGCAGAGTAAACTATCAATGTAACTCAGTTTGGCATTTTGTAATTCTTTGATTGCTTATAAGTATATTGTCAGATGAACGTGTGCTATACGAGTGTGTGTTTATTTTGGCTGAACAATGTAATATTTTTGTTGACAAAATAGGCTGTCTCCAATATATATCCTTGTTGAAGTTGATCGGGAACTCCTTTTATAATTTTTAGTATTCTCTTTTGCATGGTGGGAAAATCCCAAAAATGGAATTTCAAAGGCTAAAATACTATACTGTTCTTAATGCATTAAAGTCACATACTCTGCTCAGTACTCTAAATCCATAGCTAAATCCATGTGTTCTTTATGCAAATCCCACTTTAAATACTGGTCAATCCATATTCATAAAATTTTAGTAGCTGTACATGGTTGAAGTACTTTATATTCAAGCATTAGCTGACCAATTTCTTTTGGGTACACATTGGATGTGTTAAAGAGCTGTATTTAGTAGCAGTCTGTTATGGTAAAGCTGATTAATAATCTATAAGTGAGAGAGATATCGGTTTGCAAGGGTAATCTAGAGTTTTCTGTGAAAAGTAAATTGGTATCATCTGTAAAAATAACGTATAACGATGACTGTATGTTGTTAGGAGATAATTTATCAAGATAAGGAACAGGAGTGGACCAAGATTAGAGCCCTGTGGGATCTCAAATTTTACTAATTTAGGACTAGAGTGTATTTTAGTAGCAGTGCCTCGAACTCTCTCTGGTTTCTTCAAGGTAAAAATTGTCTTGTCCTCTCATTGGACCAGCGGCCAGATGCCTTATAAAACTGGTGGGGACATGGACCAAACTACTCTCCTGTTATTTCGAAGTGCCTGTGGGAGTTTTCTTCCGCAGGTCTTTACCTCCAGAGTGACTGCGGGGCTCACTTTCACCTATTTAGGAGGTATATGTACTAGGAGCAAAGATATTAGGCATAAGACAAGATTAGTCCGCTGATCCCAATCGATCAGTGGGCCAACTGCCACCTAAAAATGTTGGAGACACGGAGAAGGGAATGCTGCGACACCACAGCAAACTCCTCTCCCGTAATTCGGAAGGGCGTGAGAATAGTGCCCAATGCCCGACCTACCTGATGCAGTTTTTTTAGGGTTTTCCCTGCATCTCTTTAGGTGAAACACCGGGTAGGATCCTTAAAATATAGCCCCTGGACCTTGTCAACCTTTTGGGTGCCTTGCTTTACTTTCTGCATCCCTCCTTTTACAATTCTCTTCCTATGCTATTAAAGGAGAGTTGCTTGTTTCAGGATCGACGTCATGTAGCCTGTTAACCCAAAAGAAAAATGCATCTCACTTTCTCTGGATTTTTATGGTTCTCGCATGACATACATGCTTTATTTATTAAACATCGTAAGTGAAGAAATGTTAACAGCAACGGTTCGTGAACTCAAATTTGGGTTGGTAAGATGATAAGAAAATTCTTACTCTTCGTCCAAATACACTTAATACCGTTACTTAGTTACAGGGTATCATGAGAGAAGCGTCGAGCATCCTCTAGTGCACGACATAGGATCAACGTAAGATGCTTGTTGCAATAGTAATTCATTTATTTACTCATGGTTCATATTTACATATAATTTGGCTTCGGTTTGGGGAACTTGTGGCCAAAGCAACTGACTGGATTGAAGTGGCACTGCTTCTGACGCTCTGCGAGGGAAGGTGGTGCATCAGGCAAGTCATCGTAGAGCAAACCCTACAAGTATATTACATCAGAATTATGAAAAGTGTGTTAGGATTCCACAAATATTTGATCACTGTAATAGAAAAAAAATGTATTAGTTCAATAAACTTTTAAAACATTTTCCTGTCTAGGTAGGAAAAGGGGGAAACTTATATTCACTTAATTTAAAGTAAAATAAAAATAGGGCTGAATTTGTTTCCACACTTACAAAGAAATTTAAATATTATTGCTAGATATCAAATAAAAATCACTTTCGTCTTAGAAACAGATCGCACCAAAGGTGCAAAATTTGCATGAGGAGTATTGCATTCACTTTTGTAGGAGGAGGAGGGATTTAAATTACATAGTGATTAAATATCTTAGGAAATTTATTTATAGAATGAATTAAAAGGGAATATATTATTGAGGGAAATATTTACAAGGAATTATGGTTCGGTGAAGCAATCTGATCTCCTTAACACAGGTTTAATACCGTAAACGATCCCTACCTGAACGTCCTGTATTGGAAAGTTGGCAGCGTACCTCTTTACAGCTTCTATGTGGCTCCGTCTTCTTCTGCAGTTGCAAAGTGCAGGAGAAATCTTCAGTTCCAACCATCTGCTGTATGGTCTAGAGCCGAATGATTATACACAGCCTCAATGCAGTGTCCCTAACCTTGATAAATCGATCTTTTGCACGCGATTTATGTATACACGAAACCCCATTGGCCGAAGCAGCCATGTGGTAATTTTTAAATTTTGTTGTTTCTCACGCTGGCTATTTCTGAGAATAGCGCAGGTCAGTTCTGTACGTGACCTGACAGCATCCCATAGGCTTGCAGCCTCCTTTCGCTGCTGTCTTCGAGGATCTACTCAACCTTCCAATCCTTTGCTTATTTTTACATTACAACTTAACAAAATAAATATCACGCCACAAATTTACCATATGCACTTATGAAATTGTATGTTAAAAGTAAAGAACTGTATCGAAGCGGAAAGCTGTAGTTGTCTAGTGCAACTATTAAGGGCCTTGAAACCAAGGCGAATCATTCTAATATATGGTATAGGCCAAGTTTTAAGGCACGAAGGTATTGTAAAATTAACATAAGAGGAAGTGTGAGGGGAAAAACAGAAGAGGGAAATAAAGTATAGAATATGCTAAGCAGATTAGGGAGGTTGTGGGTTGTGCTGGTTATGAGGTAATTATAAGGCTTGCGCAGGAAAGCTTAGCATGGAGGCTTGCATCAGACTAGTCTTGGAACTGAATACCACTACAACATGGGGAATGAGAATCCGGTATTCCGTTTCATTCGTAGTTAGACGTTATCAGGAATGATTCAAAACCTTCCAAGAGGATATTAGATTTTTTATGGGCTTAGGAAAACTATAATTTGAGTTATTAAAGATACAGGATTCAAAGTTTCCCCGGAAAAAATGCTGAACTTGAGAAATTATAAAAGCTTCTGTTCTAAAACTAGGCAGGAATATTCGGAAAATAATTTCCTAAGTTGTAAAACAAATGAAAAGCTCTGATAGAAACTCCGTCATTGACCAAATAGAAACACCATTTTCCTTTCGTAATCGGAGAAGTCTCTTTATGAGTTATTGAAACACTTAGTCACACCAAGGTGTTATACTGAATACTCCAGTGCAGAGTTAAATGCCGTAGGTACATAGATATAGCTGCAACACGAGGAAGATACTTACAGGGTATGGAATCGGCACCCCATCCAACCCACGACCACCATAATACGGAAACTGTTGAGGGTAGTATGCCCGAAGTATTGGTCCATCAGGGTCGGAGGGTGGTGGTGGTATATCAAATGGGGGTTGCATGGCTGAAGCTACAGCCAACACGAAAAGCAGCGCCACGATCGCACCCTTGCTGTCCATGGCTGATGAGAAAGTACTCCAAGCAACGGCAGGCCGTCGTATATAAGAACCTCCAGGGTCGTAACTTAACATTGGTTACCCTCATAAAAGTAACAATCGTGTTTGAAATATGACCAGGATCATAATTCTCCCGACGTAAAAAGTTTGAATGTCGGTCTTTTCTTTCCCTGTACAAATATATAAATTCAAAGATGGTTAATTAGGGTTCCTGGTCCAGAAACACCTTACACTCAAATTAATTTAATTCTCTTGTTCTCGACTAGAGAAGATTTAAATAATTCAATAATCCACCTTCCTACTTCCTGACCGTTATCTTTCAGCGGTGATGTTCTGGAAGCTTGACAAATTATATGTGGTTGTTGTATAGTCGCTCGGCGTATTGTTACGATTCCCAAAAAAAGGTTAGTTGGTCGTTAACTTCATATTTGAGTGATTGCCAATTAAAGTTCAGTAGAATTTAATTCTTAATTAACCCTGCCTCTGCTTTTTTTATTGCTGATAGTGTTTCACCTTTTATTAATGATGTTATACGAAGTGGAACAATAAAGGAATCTTTGGGAAAACGAGAAAAGATTTCTCACTATGCCTTGTAGGGGAACCAACTAAAGAAAAAAAAAGTAATGGACGTGAATCTATCTGTCGATTTATGGTAGTCGAGCATTATTAATGAGCAAAGAGATGGTTAAGTATTATTTATTTTGGACACTCAATCTAAGAATTTCAGATTGAAATGTGGAATTTATCTGTAGTATTATTTCATGTAATTAAGATTTTTTTTTCTGGCTGCATAAACCGCAAGTGTCAATAGATGTATTACTCTGTTTGGTTCAGGATCCAACATTCCAGTAAAGATATGAATCAGAATATTGTTACAGCCCCCAACTTATGAATTCCTACACCTTTGTCGCAAGCCACCTTCAGGGTCATCTTAATCCAAATACATTACCAGAGACTCGTTGTACACGTAACTTCAATGACCTTAAGTGTGTATAATTTTACACACAAAAATGGATCTAACCGAGCGAAGTATCGTAGTCACCGTCGACGTTTTCATCAGGCTCAGTTTTGTCAATCAATGTATTTATATGCATAATTTTTAAAACTATTTCTTGTCCTTTGTGTCTTTTTTTTCGTGTATTCGTAAGTTCTGATCGGCGGACTGTATTTTTGTTGTTTCTCGAGAATTCTTTAAAAAATTTTATATATATGAGTTTATCGGAATTGTTCTCAGCTATGAAATCTTTGGTTTTTTTTCTTCCAATAATAAAATATCAAAGTTGAGGTGACTCATGACCCGTACATTGAAGCAGTAAAGCAAAAATAATTTAGGTTTTGGCATTCGCGTACAGCAGGACGAAAAGCGAGGGTGGTTTGGTCAAGGCCGAGTAGGCGGGAAACGTCGCCGTTTACAACATTATTTATTGCCTGGAGTGCATTGTATTTGGACAGTTGGTCCCGGGAGCTGTCCTGAGAAAGACGGGATGAGAGGGCAGTGGGTGAAGAAGCAACATGCGTAAAAGTTAAATTCGGCATGTTTTGAGAAAGAAGATTCATTTGATGGGAGTACGGCAGATAAAAAGATAACATGTGTTGGGGATTTAATCTGAAGAAGAGGCGCTAGAGGATCTAGAAGACGTGTCCAGCAAAGGAACATCCGATAACAGCAAACCAAGAACGACGTCACAAGGCGGAACATCCGGTAACGTCAAACCAGGAACGACGTCAACAGGCATTTTTACCCGGTTTTTCCACTTAAACCATTCTCGATGATTCGCGAATGTTTTTATTTCTCTTATATCGTCATCCGCGTTCCCGGGAGCAGCCGTTTAGAAGCTGCGTAGATTCTTTTTGCTTTACCGACTGAGTAAATTTGATAATACATTTTATTCGTAAATTTATATTTTTACTAAAACTTTATTTGAATGATATTTCTTTTGTAAATTTTATATTGTAATATCATCATAATTAAATGGAATATATTCAAATTAAATATACTTTTTTTATTATTTAACAATTCCTTGTTATAATAATATAACTTGTTGGTGTAAACAAAGAGTAAACACCACAAAATGTCACAATTAATCCTGGAACCGTACTCCAAGAAATTCTAGATATGTCCGATGTTTCACGTCTGTGCGCGTAATGTATTACCTTGTAACTTCCATTCAGAAATACTTTACTTGTTTCAAGATTCTCAGATTTTTAAATAAAACTTCCACAAAAAATATGTATGTATATTCTATTGTTCATACTTAGTATTTGCCGTCACATTTACAGTCTTTTCCTTTCCGCAACTCCTATCGTCCATGTTTCGCACCCATATAACACTACGCTCCATGCAAACAATTTTAGCAAAGATTTCCTAATATTCACGCTTATATTACCCGTAAATAAATTCCTGTTTTTAGCGAAAGATTTCCTTGCCTGTGCTATCCTACTCTTTAAGTCTACTATACTTCTACCATCCCTAGTTATTACACTTCTCAATTAGCAGAATAATGACAAAATCGTCTTGTTAACCACATGGTAAACGGAATACGAAAAAGCTTCCTGGAACCTTTCAGTTTTTTGCATGCCTTTTTTGCTGTGCGCTTTGGGCATTATATGCCGGTTTTGGTCAAACACACCGGAACTTGTGCATTGCTATACCATTCAATCGATTACCGTTAAATATTGGTGTTTAGCGGAGTCCATCTTTTGAAGATATAGGTTCCTTCCTTCACTCCCTTTGAGGTCAAAAATAAAAAGAACATACCGCGCCGTAAAATTTAAACCTATAAAATTATGCAAATATAATATATGTACCCAGACTTTTAAGAGAATCTAAAAAATAAAACTCCTATAATCACCGCGTGAACGTGAGAACAATGGGCGTATAATGTGGTTGGGCTCTTGCTATGAGTTGAATTGTTGGCTGCTCCGTCTTGGATGGTCGTGCGTTGGTGACGAGAGGCGACGACTCCAGGACTCCGGTGCAGTTTGACCACTGGAATCGGCAACTAATTGCCCAGTAGAGGAGACTTTCTGGTTTCCACCTCGACTCTCCTGCAAATTTTTACTGCCCATTAGACTGCCTGAACTCCAGAGAGAACACTTCTCTCTTCCGCTTCTTTACACGAACTGTTTGGAGACTATGGACTCTGACCGTCCACTCTCCAGAGACTACTCCTGACTTCACTGATTCTCTATTCCGACTGTGCTCTCCTCTCCTTTCCATTACCACACCATTTCTTTGTCCCATCTAGATCACCAATCACAATTTGTAATTTTGACGGCCGCAGTTGTCCGCAAATTAAGTGAATCCTCGCCATTTTTTTGCTTGGTGGGGAAAAAGGATTTATGCACGTCCTTCCAGGTCTACTAAAAACTTCGCACTTCTTTGTCAACGCAGATTTTGAACTTAAAATGCTAAAAACCCAACAAGGTCAATGTTACCACGTTTTCTTATCCATCCCCGCAAAAAATAGAGCGAAAAACGTTTCTTTCTATGCAACCAGCTGGATACTAAAAGTAATCTATCTACATTAATATCCAGTTAATATCAAATGTTAATGTGTAGTACTTGTGGCTTACTACAGTAGTCAGTCCAGAAAATTAAGTTTCGTACATTTAATTGAAGAATGTTGACCTGTTTCGAATCGAAGTTCTGTTACCATAATCACACTTTACAATTCTAGTCGAGGCAAAGTTATGTTCTTCAGCGGTGCCACATTACTTTCGGGGAAAATTGAAGAAGACCCAATAATTTTTAATCGAGCTCATTAACTAAATAGGCGCAGAAGCCAAATACTTTCTCAGACTCTTCACACATTATGTGCAAATCAGGATTAGCGACGGCACAATATATTCCTGAGGTACAGAGATTTTAGATAAATCGTAAAGACATGGTTGGAATCTGAGCCAGCGTGCTAGGAAATTCGCAGGTACTATTTCATCCTAATCTTCATTAACAAGCTATGGCTGTTGCATTAATATATTTGATGGGGTTTATTTCACAAAAATCCGGGGTTCCCCGCCATCGGTCTTTTTCACTCACCACCATTTTTTACACACGCCCCGAGGGAGTTTCCCGCGGGGGATCCTCATCCGGGGTTCACCCGCTTTCAGCCAATTCGACATCGTTGTTGGCCTCGCTTGTCGCGCACAAAACTTCTTTCGTTGTAGGCCGAACTGCGCCCCACAACGCCACAATACAACCAAAATCCGCGTTTTTCATTACAATATATATAATATAAACAATCTTTGCAATTATTTAATTAAATATGTTTAATCAGTGTTATATTCATATGAGCCATTCGAAATAGTTGTTTTCATTGCTATCAATTACATTCATCTCAAATATTACATGTACGTTGTACGTTGAAACGAGTGGTATCAAACTCGTCCGCTGACGTCACGACCAGGCCCCGGTTGTATTTCCCGAGGCGCGAACCAAAGCACCAGATCCTCTCCTCTTTCCAGTCCATCTTGCTACCGGTGCTACAGAACCAGCTACAACCGGTACAGCATAACCAAGGAACAACTACTGGCAAAAATATTATACCCATTAGGCCTGAGATATAGTCAGTGCTCGTGCTTTCTTCATGCATTATGAAACGGTTAAACCATTTTGTTGAAATATAATAATAAAAACTTATTTGTTCGTTTTGATACGAATATTTATTTATGTAATCTCGCATAATCTGCACTTGCACATTTTCAACAGAAGATGAGCTCATGTTAAACTGTGGCACATTCCTCAATGTTTTTACACGGAAAAGGATAACTCATAAAAGATGCGATATTTGTCAGTTTACTGAAATCATAGAATACGTCTTTTGATTTCGCTCAAAATATTTAATAATTCTACCTCATACATACCAAAAAACTGAGGAATCTTTGCTTTCAAAAACGGAAAATGTTTCAGATCCTTTCATTTCTGTTGATCTATCAAAAGTTGCAATTTACTTTTGAATGCGTTTGCTGCGTTAAACATCTCAATAATGGATTTCCGTTTACCTTGAAGCTGGTGTTTAAAAGCAATGTGATGTCTGTCAAAAATGTTGAATAAGCCAGAGTCATTTTTCCGTTTTTCAGCATCTGAGTATGATCACCACATTCGTCCAGAAAAGCTATTATTTCGAGCAATAATTCTTGGAACCTTTCTAGGAATTTGCTGCGACTCATCCACCAAGAACTAAATCAGTGTTTTCTCCAGATTCACTATCTTCCATCTGCAATTTGAAGAGCCTTCGTTGCAAGCTACAATTTTTAGAATCAGGCGAAAAAGCAGAAAAGTCTCATAAATATATTTACTGTATTTACATTTATTGTAGCTTTCGACTTTTTGTCATATTCATAAAGCTTAATTTTATTTGTCAGCAACCCAGTGTCTCGTCATTAACAAATTTTATTCACATAGGCAGATCTTCATAGATTCGTACAGTGTCATGTTAACCGTCTTCACTGCAGAGTTGTTTTGACCCTGCATTATCTGGGTGCGAAACGTGGACGATAGGAGCTGCGGAAAGGGAAAGAATAGAAGCCTTTGAAATCTGGTGCTATAGGCGAATGTTGAAAATCAGATGGGTGGATAGAATCACTAACGAGGAAGTTCATAAACAGAATAGGGGAAAAGCGAACAATATGGAGGACGCTGGCCAAAAGACTGATAGATTAATATGCCACGGTCTAAGGCAGGAGGATCTTGTAAAATTAGCATTAGAGGGGAGTGTGGGGTATAGATGTGGCTTGTTCTAGTTATGAGAAAATGAAAAGGATTGCGCAAGATATGTTAGCATGTAGGGATGCACCAGACCAGGCTTAGGACTGAATTCCACAACAACAACTATAGAATGATAAAGTATGGAAGTAGTTTGAAATACAAGCCTAATCTAGTAAAAAACAATAATATCAAATTCACTGACCCTGAAGGTTTTTACGTTTAAAGACGAATTCGACTCTCAAAGTTTGTACGTTCACTCAATACCGCGTAATTATATCTATATAATTTATTATATAAACACTCGTCTAGCACAGATTGTTGTTGTTGTTGTTGTATCCTGATGCAACCCTCCATGCTAAGCTATATTGCGCATGCCTTTTCGTTTCCTTTTAAGTAGCACGCCCTCATCCACTCAAAACTGTTTATCGTATTCCATCCTTACCTCCCTCTAATGCTAATTTTACAAGACCCTCGCGTCTTAAAACGTGGCCTATTAATTTATCATTTCTCTTAGTCAACGTCCTCCATATTGTTCGCTTTTCCCCTATTCTGTTTAGAACTGATTGAGCAAGACTTTAATCTAATTTTCTACAGATGCGTATTCTGTAGTGTGAATTTGACTGTGGCAACTGCACTTAGACAGGCAGGTGAAACTGCTGTAATAATCACTAAACAGATGTAATATTTCACAATCTCCATGGATACAAATTGAGTTGACTACATATAGGAAACCAAATTCCAGATAATTCAAAGCAAATTACTTTGTGTAAAAAAATAAAAAATGAAGGTTCAACTGAACAGGTGGTTGAAAAATCTCCCTGCAGTTTTTCCCAAACTGTAAATTGCCTGGGAGCTGCATAACAACACCCAACAGCGCATTCGACAGGATTTAAGTCCGAATCGATATCTTTATAACATTTGATGAAAGTCACGTATTTCTCGCAGGTATTTGTCCCCAGATTTGGAGAATTTGTATTTGTTTTCTATTGAATTTATTTATTTCAATTATCTAGAGATACTAGAACTAATAGTAAATGATATTACCTATAATATAGGGTACATGAATTCTTCAAAATTTAAACTTATAAAGCATACAGGAACATGTTAAAATCAATGCAGGTGGCATTCAGACATTCATTTATGGAATGGAAACACTGTTTTTGCAGTAATTTCATTACACTAAATGTAAATTATGTAGTTTTATTTTATAACCTAAAATTACAAGATCCATCAGATAAGCAATAAATATAGCCTAAATGTTTCCTTATAATAGTAACCAATGCCCGAGCTACCTGATGCAGTTCTTCAAGGGTTTTCCCTATATCTCTTTAGGTGAAACGCCGGGTATGATCCTTAAACTATACCCCGGAAGTCATAGTCAATTCTTGGCTACCGTGTTCAACCTTCCGCATCCCCCCTTTTCAATTTTCTTCCTATGCTATTAAAGGGCAGTTTCCTGTTTCAGGATATCCTCATGTAGCCTGTTAACCCCCCCAAAATATTATCATTATATATACTAGTTAGTTTTATTATTTTAAAATGGATTTGTTTTCATAAAGTACAAAATAGAAACAGTGATTTTGCTGTAGATTCTTCACTTTACTCTTAAACCTTAGGGGCTATGTTTTAATTTCTGAAGGTAGTCTGTTGCAGAGTAAACTATCAATGTAACTCAGTTTGGCATTTTGTAATTCTTTGATTGCTTATAAGTATATTGTCAGATGAACGTGTGCTATACGAGTGTGTGTTTATTTTGGCTGAACAATGTAATATTTTTGTTGACAAAATAGGCTGTCTCCAATATATATCCTTGTTGAAGTTGATCGGGAACTCCTTTTATAATTTTTAGTATTCTCTTTTGCATGGTGGGAAAATCCCAAAAATGGAATTTCAAAGGCTAAAATACTATACTGTTCTTAATGCATTAAAGTCACATACTCTGCTTAGTATTCTAAATCCATAGCAGAATTGACTGAGTTTATTAAGTATGTGTTCTTTATGCAAATCCCACTTTAAATACTGGTCAATCCATATTCATAAAATTTTTGTAGCTGTAGATGGTTGTTAGGACATAATTTTTCAAGATAAGGATCAGGAGTGGACCAAGATTAGAACCCTGTGGGATCTCAAATTTTACTAATTTAGGCCTAGAGTGTATTTTAGTACCAGTGACTCGCACTCTCTCTGGTTTCTTCAAGGTAAAAATTGTCTTGTCCTCTCATTGGACCAGCGGCCAGATGCCTTATAAAACTGGTGGGGACATGGACCAAACTACTCTCCTGTTATTTCGAAGGGCGTAAGAATAAAACCCAAAAGCCGGGCCTGCCTGATCCTGGTTTTTCTGTGTACATCTCTTTTATGCGAAATATCGGATAGAATCCTTAAACTACATCCCGGGACCCATGGTCAACCCTTCCACATACGCCCTTTTCAATTCTCTTACAATGCTATTAAAGGGGAGTTGTATGTTTAGGATCACCCTCATGTAATCTATGACAAAAGAAAGATCCTCCGGTGTTATGCCTATGCGGACCTTCTCTCGCAGGTGTTTCTCCACACTTTGAATGTTGATGCCTCCTCCTTACAGATGACCCTCATGTAGCCTGTTAACCAAAAAAAAAGTGCCTGCGAGAGTTTTCTTCCGCAGGTCTTTACCTCCAGAGTGACTGCGGGGCTCACTTTCACCTATTTAGGAGGTATATGTACTAGGAGCAAAGATATTAGGCATAAGACAAGATTAGTCCGCTGATCCCAATCGATCAGTGGGCCAACTGCCACCTAAAAATGTTGGAGACACGGAGAAGGGAATGCTGCGACACCACAGCAAACTCCTCTCCCGTAATTCGGAAGGGCGTGAGAATAGTGCCCAATGCCCGACCTACCTGATGCAGTTTTTTAGGGTTTTCCCTGCATCTCTTTAGGTGAAACATCGGGTAGGATCCTTAAAATATAGCCCCTGGACCTTGTTAACCTTTTGGGTGCCTTGCTTTACTTTCTGCATCCCTCCTTTTACAATTCTCTTCCTATGCTATTAAAGGAGAGTTGCTTGTTTCAGGATCGACGTCATGTAGCCTGTTAACCCAAAAGAAAAATGCATCTCACTTTCTCTGGATTTTTATGGTTCTCACATGGCATACATGCTTTATTTATTAAACATTGTAAGTGAAGAAGTGTTAACAGCGACGGTTCGTGAACTCAAATTTGGGTTGGTAAGATGATAAGAAAATTCTTACTCTTCGTCCAAATACACTTAATACCGTTACTTAGTTACAGGGTATCATGAGAGAAGCGTCGAGCATCCTCTAGTGCACGACATAGGATCAACGTAAGATGCTTGTTGCAATAGTAATTCATTTATTTACTCATGGTTCATATTTACATATAATTTGGCTTCGGTTTGGGGAACTTGTGGCCAAAGCAACTGACTGGATTGAAGTGGCACTGCTTCTGACGCTCTGCGAGGGAAGGTGGTGCATCAGGCAAGTCATCGTAGAGAAAACCCTACAAGTATATTACATCAGAATTATGAAACGTGTATTAGGATTCCAAAAATATTGATCACTGTAATAGAAAAAAATGTATTAGTTCAATAAACTTTTAAAACATTTTCCTGTCTAGACAGGAAAAGGGGGAAACTTATATTCACTTAATTTAAAGTAAAATAAAAATAGGGCTGAATTTGTTTCCACACTTACAAAGAAATTTAAATATTATTGCTAGACATCAAAATAAAAATCACTTTCGTCTCAGAAACAGATCGCACTAAATGTGCAAAAGATGGACTGGGAATAATAGATTCACGTTTACAGACGCATTTATGAACTTTTATGTTATAGGGGTAATAATTGTATCGAAGCAGAACGATTTACTTGTAAAGTGCGACTGTTACGGTTCTTGGAACCAAAGGAATCATTCTAATTTATGATACAAGAAACCTCTTGTCAGACCTTGCAGGAAAACCAAATATCAAAGCAGGAATGAAAAATAAATGGCATGAACGGAGACATGGAGAAAGAGTTCAATGTAAGGATTAATAGAGGCTAATGAATTTTAGTGTGGGAAACAGTGGAATAACAAAGGGAAGTGATATTTTGACGGAAGTAAAGGAACTCTGCTACTTGGGAAGCGTAATAACTAGGGATGGTACAAGTATAGTCGACATAAAGAGTAGGATAGCACAGTCAAGGAATTTACTTACGGGTAATATAAGTGTGAATATTAGGAAATCGTTGCCGAAAATGTTCGTACGGAGCGTGGCGTTACAGAGGTGCAAAACGTGGACGATAGGAGTAGTGCAAAAGGAAATGAATAGAAGCATTTGAAAATGCTGAAAATTAGTTTGGTGGATAGAATCACAAACGAGGAATTTCTAATCAGAGTAGGGGAAGAGCGTACAATACAGAGGACGTTGACCAAGTGAAGGGATAGATTAATAGGCCGCGTTTTAACGAAGGTATTGTAAAATTAATATTCGAGGAAGTGTGTGGGGTAAAAACAGAAGGGGGAAATAAAGTATAGAATATGCTAAGCAGATTAGGGAGGTTGTGGGTTGTGCTGGTTATGAGGTAATTATAAGGCTTGCGCAGGAAAGCTTAGCATGGAGGCTTGCATCAGACTAGTCTTGGAACTGAATACCACAACAACATGGGGAATGAGAATCCGATATTCCGTTTCATTCGTAGTTAGACGTTATCAGGAATGATTCAAAACCATCCAAGAGGATATTAGATTTTTTATGGGCTTAGGAAAACTATAATTTGAGTTATTAAAGATACAGGATTCAAAGTTTCCCCGGAAAAAATGCTGAACTTGAGAAATTATAAAAGCTTCTGTTCTAAAACTAGGAAGGAATATTCGGAAAATAATTTCCTAAGTTGTAAAACAAATGTAAAAGCTCATTGTCATTGACTAAATAGAAACACCATTTTCTTTCTTAATCGGAGAAGACTCTTTAAGAGTTGCTGAAACACTTAGTCACACCAAGGTGTTATACTGAATACTCCAGTGCAGAGTTAAATGCCGTAGGTACATAGATATGGCTGCAACACGAGGAAGATACTTACAGGGTATGGAATCGGCACCCCATCCAACCCACGACCACCATAATACGGAAACTGTTGAGGGTAGTATGCCCGAAGTATTGGTCCATCAGGGTCGGAGGGTGGTGGTGGTATATCAAATGGGGGCTGCATGGCTGAAGCTACAGCCAACACGAAAAGCAGCGCCACGATCGCACCCTTGCTGTCCATGGCTGATGAGAAAGTACTCCAAGCAACGGCAGGCCGTCGTATATAAGAACCTCCAGGGTCGTAACTTAACATTGGTTACCCTCATAAAAGTAACAATCGTGTTTGAAATATGACCAGGATCATAATTCTCCCGACGTAAAAAGTTTGAATGTCGGTCTTTTCTTTCCCTGTACAAATATATAAATTCAGAGATGGTTAATTAGGGTTCCTGGTCCAGAAACACCTTACACTCAAATTAATTTAATTCTCTTGTTCTCGACTAGAGAAGATTTAAATAATTCAATCATCCACCTTCCTACTTCCTGACCGTTATCTTTCAGCGGTGATGTTCTGGAAGCTTGACAAATTATATGTGGTTGTTGTATAGTCGCTCGGCGTATTGTTACGATTCCCAAAAAAAGGTTAGTTGGACGTTAACTTCATATTTGAGTGATTGCCAATTAAAGTTCAGTAGAATTTAATACTTAATTAACCCTGCCTCTGCTTTTTTTATTGCTGATAGTGTTTCAGCTTTTATTAATGATGTTATACGAAGTGGAACAATAAATGAATCTTTGGGAAAACGAGAAAAGAGTTCTCACTATGCCTTGTAGGGGAACCAACTAAGGAAAAAAAATAATTTTGGACGTGAATCTATCTTAAGTTACTTAAGTCTTAAGTTACTTTCCTTCCTTCCTCTTTCGCTCTACAGCCCATTGAGGGCCTGGGCCTACCAATCGACTGCGGACTGTCATCTTGCTTGGCACATTCCGAAATTGGAGTGACACGTGGTCAGCGTCCAAGCATATGCCAGGATTCGAACCCGGGACCTCTGGGTTGTGAGGCTGCAACGCTAGCCACTACACCACAGGAGTTCGCCCTTAAGTTACTTATTCGAGTCAAAGCGCGAAGCAATTCTTCTCTAAGCTGCTGTAATTTGCAATGTGACACAGTCGAAAAATTTTAATTGCTGCAAAGAAATCGGTCAGCACAAAAGTGAATCATTTAGTGTGTTTCCTAGCAAGTCATGGACAGAACCATTAAAAACAACTCTTATTTTCTCGTGTTTATCTTTATCTTCCCATGCGACATTATGGCTTGACGCTTCCGGTTGAGAGAAGAATTCTCATTGCTATTAATTTGGTGTTCCTAACTGTAGAATGTTGTAATGAATGTGGCAATGTGACGATAAATAGTCCGTCCACTTTTGTGTCTTGATAAATATTTTCACGGCGCTGATTTTCCTCGCTTTTAATAATATCATCGATGATGGGTTCCTCCCCCGCGGTCCAGAATTCTTCAAATTGTAACTGTGCATCGCTGAAGTTACATTGTTCTCCTTTAATGGTATACTGCAGATTAATTGCCCCATCCAATTTTAGTATTGCAAGATAAAACGCCTTGACCAGTATTTACTTGGTCTCCTACAAGCACTCGGAAGCACATCTACTATGGTTAGTTCCCTTGGTCCGAAAGTCAGGATCTACCAGTTTTATGAATTAAGAATATTCCAACCTTCTATAGAGAAAGTAACGGACAGTACTTAGCATCCTATGTGCTGAATTACTAAGCAAATCAAATTCATAAAGAAATTTCGTTTAATCAAATCTCTTAATCGGATTTTTTTTGGTAACAGGCTACATGAGGGTGATCCTGAAAAATGCAACTCCTCTGTAATAGCATAGGAAGAGAAATGAAAAGGGGACATGCCGAAGGTAGAGAAAGGTAGCCAAGGGTTGAATAGGGCCCCCGGGTTATAGTTTAAGGATCCCATCCGATGTTTCACCTAAAGACATGCCGGGAAAACTCTAGAAAACCTTCATCAGTAATGTCGAGCCACTGGGTACTATTCTCACGCCGTCCCTAATGACGGGCGACGAGTTTCCTGTGGGGTTGCAGCATTCCCTTCTTCGTGTCTCCACCAGTTTCAGGAGGCAATTTGCCGACTGGTCCAATGGGATCAGCGAACATTTCTTGCCTTTTGCCCAGGGTCTTCGACCCCAGTTCATATACATCCCAAAACAGGCGACGGTATCTCGGCATGAGAGAACTTTGATTAAAAAAACAGAGAGAGTACGAGACATTCCCGACGGAGACAGGTGAGCCCCGCAGTCACTCTGCCTGCCAGAGAAAATTCTCACAGGCAATTCCTGATAGGTACATAGTGGATTAAATTTTTTTTTTGGATCATTAGGCTACATCAGTTATGGGAAAACTTTTTAAAGAGGGGGCCAAAGGAAAGAGAAAAACCCTTAGGTGGTTCAATATATATATATATATATATATATATATATATATATATTTAATAACAATGATACATTTTACGAAGTTCTTGAACTTTTCTGATACTCTATTAATGAATGCAAGATTATGAAGGACAATGTGATGATGAAACTGTCTTCTTTTCTAAAACGAAAGAGAGAATAGAAGAGGAAAATGTTTATTTTCCTTATTTGTCGGATTAGGAAAACTGTCGCGCGGGCCGTAATTTGTCCATCACTGGGCTACATGAAACAGGCAACTCCCGTTTAACAGCATAGGAAAGGCATCAGTAGTCCTTTTATCAGTGCCAGTCACCCTTTACGGCGTATTACTGAATCTGTTGTAGCGTCTTTTGACTTTAGCAGTAGGCCAAGATGTCCAGTGCTGCTGCCTAGGTTAGCAGCAGAGTGGGATGTTTTTCAATTTAATGCAGACTTCGTCTCGCGGAAGGACAATCTTAGTAGTAATGGGATTTTCCTAAGTAATTGAAACATCTTTTAGTCTGATGAAGATACTGGAATAGAACCTAGTTTCCGCAAATAATATTCCTAGTCCTTTTCCACAATAAATATTCCTTCATTATTGTCTTTCAGAGATTTGTACAATTCGGTAAAAAGGATGCCAATATTACCAGTAAATTTTGGGGTTAATCAATTTTTGAAAGCACCAGTGGCGGCTCCTAAGTTTTTAAAGTTTAGTGCTACATCACCCCAGCGAACAATTTTTACGAGAATAATTACATTACATATTAATAATACTACTGTTGTTGTATTCATTCCTAAGACTCCATGCTAACCTATCTTGCGCAAGATGTTTCATTTCATTTTTCCCTCTTGTTCTTATCCCCTACACTTCCTTCTAATCCTAATTTTACAATACCATCGTGTCTTAAAACGTGGCCTATTAATCTATCCGTTTTTGTAGTCATCGTGTTCCACATTGTTGGCTTTTCCCCTATTCTGTTAAAAACTTACTCGCTTGTGATTCTATCCACCCATCTGATTTTCAGCATTCTCTTATAGCACCACATTTTAAAGGCTTCTATTCTTTTCCCCTTTCCCCAACTCCTATCGCCAACGTTTCGCACCCATATATCGCCACAATTCATATGAATATTTTTAGCAACGATTTCCTACTATTCACATTTATATTACCTGTAAGTAAATTCCTCTTTTTCGCGAAAGCCTTCCTTGCCTGCGCTATCCTACTCTTTATGTCTACTATACTTCTACCATCCCTAGTTATTAATTGTTTAATTCTATCTTTTTCGTTCCCTGCCACCCTTCAGAGAAATTTGGGCGTACTGTTTGAGATGGGACACCCTGTTTAAGAAAGATTGGTCGGAATATTAAAAAAATACTTCTGAATCCCGATAACAGCGCCATCAACCTGGTCTCCACCTATAGCTGAGAACCATCCAGGTGACCCCATAAATGCAACAAAAAAATTAATGAAGGTCGGTCAAGACGATTAGGAATATATAAAGATACAAAGGCGAAGAAAGAGTTTTTAAATGAAAATACTGTCACCACTTGATGCAAACTTGGACAGAAACAAGGTTCCTTCAATCAGCTTTTACCACTTCTGAGGGTTGATTTACGTATCCATCAGGTCACTGCAGTAACGTAAAACGGATCGTTGGTGATGTATTTGCATTTAAGATGTCCCTGAGGGTGGGTTGTGATTTTAGGGTTAGAGGTTCATAACTTAGAATCTCTAACAATATTCTGACTGACATCTTCACCCTGTTGTTGGACGCTGAACGAAAAAGAGTAATAAATCAATTGACTCTTGCGGTTAAGGCAGTTAGGAAAGTTACTGATACATGAAATAATACTCAATATCAATTCCTCATTTCAATGAGAACCTCTTCCTTTGTGTGTCCAAAAATTAATATTTCACTATCACTTTGCTGGTTAATCATAAACGAATACCATAAATCAACACATTCATTCAGATTCATTTCTCTTAATTGGTTCACGATAATTTATTGTGAGATATCTGTTCTCGTCTTCCTAGGATCCTTTGTTATTGCACCTCGTATAAGAAGATTTATGTAACTAGAAACTATAGCAAAGTGCATCACAGTAATAAGATACGGATACTCTTTAAATTACGTATTAACTTCTACTGAGTTTTAATTGGCAATCATTCAAATACGAAGTTAACGTTCAACTAACCTTTGTTTGAGAATAGTAGCAATACGCCGAACGACTGTAGAACGACCACAGAACGAGAACAGGAGAATTAAATTAATTTGAGTGTAAGGTGTTTCTGGACCAGGTACACTAATTAACCATCTCTGAATTTATATTTTAGTACAGGGAAAGAAAAGACCGACATTCAAACTTTTTACGTCGGGAGAATTATGATCCTGGTCATATTTCAAACACGATTGTTACTTTTATGAGGGTAACCAATGTTAAGTTACGACCCTGGAGGTTCTTATATAACACGGCCTGCCGTTGCTTGGAGTACTTTCTCATCAGCCATGGACAGCAAGGGTGCGATCGTGGCGCTGCTTTTCGTGTTGGCTGTAGCTTCAGCCATGCAGCCCCCATTTGATATACCACCACCACCCTCCGACCCTGATGGACCAATACTTCGGGCATACTACCCTCAACAGTTTCCGTATTATGGTGGTCGTGGGTTGGATGGGGTGCCGTTTCCATACCCTGTAAGTATCTTCCTCGTGTTGCAGCTATATCTATGTACCTACGGCATTTAACTCTGCACTGGAGTATTCAGTATAACACCTTGGTGTGACTAAGTGTTTCAGCAACTCTTAAAGAGTCTTCTCCGATTAAGAAAGAAAATGGTGTTTCTATTTGGTCAATGACACAGTTTCATTCACAGCTTTTACATTTGTTTTACAACTGAGGACACAATTTTCCGAATATCCCTGCCTCGTCTTAGCATAGTAGCTTTTATCATTTCTTCAATTTAACATTTCTTCCTGGACAACTTTGCATCTTGCATCTTCAATAGCTCAAATTATAATTTTCCTAAGCCAATAAAAACGGGTGAAATATCCTTTTGGATGTTTCTGAAACATTCCTGTAAAACCTAACATTCCTCTAACTAAGAATGAAACGAAATACTGGAAAACTCGATCCCCATATTCCTTTTTTTCCTGCTTTGCTATTTGATTTTCCTTCAAGGTCTGACAAGAGGTTCCCTGTACCATATATTAGAATGATTCCTCTTGGTTTCAAGGCCCTTAATAGTTGCACTAGACAACTACAGCTTTCCGCTTTTAACATACAATTTCATAACTGCATATGGTAAATTTGTGGCGTGATATTTATTTTGTTAAGTTGTAATGTAAAAATAAGCAAAGGATTGGAAGGTTGAGTGGATCCTCGAAGACAGCAGCGAAAGGAGGCTGCAAGCCTATGGGATGCTGTCAGGTCACGTACAGAACTGACCTGCGCTATTCTCAGAAATAGCCAGCGTGAGAAACAACAAAATTTAAAAATTACCACATGGCTGCTTCGGCCAATAGAGTTTCGTGTATACATAAATCGCGTGCAAAAGATCGATTTATCAAGGTTAGGGACACTGCATTGAGGCTGTGTATAATCATTCGGCTCTAGACCATACAGCAGATGGTTGGAACTGAAGATTTCTCCTGCACTTTGCAACTGCAGAAGAAGACGGAGCCACATAGAAGCTGTAAAGAGGTACGCTGCCAACTTTCCAATACAGGACGTTCAGGTAGGGATCGTTTACGGTATTAAACCTGTGTTAAGGAGATCAGATTGCTTCACCGAACCATAATTCCTTGTAAATATTTCCCTCAATAATATTGAACTAATACATTTTTTTTCTATTACAGTGATCAAATATTTATGGAATCCTAACACACGTTTCATAATTCTGATGTAATATACTTGTAGGGTTTGCTCTACGGGAACGATCCTGATGCACCACCTTCCCTCGCAGAGCGTCAGAAGCAGTGCCACTTCAATCCAGTCAGTTGCTTTGGCCACAAGTTCCCCAAACCGAAGCCAAATTATATGTAAATATGAACCATGAGTAAATAAATGAATTACTATTGCAACAAGCCTCTTATATTGAAGAAATCCCGAGTCCTTGGTCCTATGTAGTCATTCCCGTAACTGAAGAGTCTTGCGCTAGACGATGCTCGATGTGGAAGGCAGAGAAAGGTACCAAGGGTTGACTAGAGTCCACGGGATGTCGTTTAAGTTTCGTAGTCGCTGTTGCATCTAAAAGAGTTGCAGGGAGAAGCCCAGAAAAGCTGCATCAGGTTCATTGAGCTATTAGGTACTATTCTCACGCCCTGCTGAAAAACGGGAGACGAGTCTGCTGTGTGTTCGCAGCATTCCCTTCTTCGTGTCCCCACCAGTTTTAGAAGGCAGTTGGCTGACTGACCCAACGTCCTCGAACACAATACATACACCTCCTAAAATAGATGAAGGTGTCTCGCCAAATTAGAACCTTGAAGAAACCAGACAGAATACGAGGTTTCCCTAAACGTGAGGCCCTCAGTCAACCAGGGAGAAACACCTACTAGAAATACCTCACTTTCATCAAATGTTATGTAAGTATAGATTCTGATTTCGATCCTGTGGAAAGCACTGTTGCGTGTTGTTGTGCAGCTCCGTGTCATTTGCAGTTTGGGGAACAATGGAAGGAAGATTTGTCAACAATCTGTTCAGTTGTTACTTCATTTTAGTTTTGTTACATAAAACTAATTTGGTTTAAATTATCTGGAATTCGGCTACTTTGAACCTTTACTAAATGTAGTCAACTCAATTTATGAGTTCACCGCCTGTCTAACCTCAACCACCAATGTCGTATCCCTCTCAGGTAATCACAAAAATAATTATGCTAAAGTAGGTTAATTAAATGGATTAACCTACTTTCACGTTATCATGTAAACTATATACTCTATGGATACACAAATTCTGCAAACTGATTTGCACAAAATTTACCAATGGTCAGTTAGAAATAAAATGGAAATAAACGCAACGAAGAGTAAGGCAGTCGTTTTGACAAAAAAGAGAAATGTCCCTCCCACTAGATATAAAATGGCGAACGAAATTGTAACGTAGTCAAATAACTGTATCTTTGGATCACGATTAATAAAGATTTAAATTCGGGTAATGAGGTGAGCGAGGTCCCTGGAGGAAGGCGCTGCTGTTGCTTCACTTTGTAAACAGGGTCTTGAGGAAAATCACGAAAAACCCAAGATTTCTGCTTACAAAACGCTGGTCAGGCCAATTGTAGAATATGGGGTAACGTGCTGGGATCCATATTGAAATGAACACATTCTAGCGTTGGAAGAAAATATAAAAACGGGCTGAAAAGATGTTTGGGGGTCGATTCGCGGACAATCCTCACAAGGATTTAGAAGGTCTCAGTAATAGAAGGAAACATGCGAGGTTGTGCGCAATATATAACGCTTATAAGGGTGAACCACAGGGCCTGGAAAGAAATAACAAACCATCTTACGGCGCCGAATTATATCTCTTAAAATGATCATACGTTCAAAATTAAAGAAAAATGGCAACGCACTACCGTAGAAAAATTTTAATTAGTTAATAGATCTATAAGCGATTGGAATTCCTTGCCTGCTGAAATACGACTTTTCCGAGTAGCGTAAATAAGTTTAGGAATAGGCTAAGAAACCTTAAGTGAGTAGTTTTTAAATTTTTTTATAGAATCAGTGAAATGTTTATAGTGAAGTGTGACTCCTGACTTCTCGTTTCTTTTTTCACATCAAAACCTTCACTTCAAAATTGTTCCTTAGTGTGATTTGTATTTTCTTTTTGTAATTGTATTAGTGTTTGCTTTGTATATAGCAAAAACCGTGCAAATGCCCAATAGCAGCTAAGTAAGTAATAATAATAATATTATTATATTCTTTTAATATAGTATATTCTGAATCATTATTGTCGAAACTGATAATCTGTACTATAAAAGTTTTTAATATGAATAAAAGAGAACTCAATTTGTATCCATGGAGGTGTGTAAATTTTTACATGTATTTTGTTATTATTTGAGCATAAACACCTGAGTGCAGATGCCACAGTGAAATTCACACTACATAATAACGAAATTATCACATCTGTGGTAAATTGCTCAATCTGTGCTAGACGAGTGTTCAGATATTGATACAATCACGCCATATTGAATGAACTTACATCTTTGATTAATCGGGTCGGAATTGGAATCTAATCAGAGTAAAACATTGGCAAATTATCGAATCGGTCACCCGACCCCAAAACTAGCCAATCAGAACATCGCTCCAGTGGAAAATTTTCTAGCAACTTTTGGCCTTCCCCTGCGGGACTTCACACACGCCCCTGGACTTCCCCGCGGGACTTCAGACACTTTTAGACAATTTGAGTCTTCCATTGTTGTTGGCCTTTATTGTCGTCGCACAAAACTTTCTTTATGTAGGCCAAACTACACTTTACAATGACAACAGTTCCTGAGAATTGTTCCCGAATCCCTTCACAATAAACATTAAATTAAAGTTATATACTATTTGCACCTTAAAATTAAAATATATAACAAAATCAGCAGGCACCTGCGTTTTTATATTATATATATATATATATATTATTTAATTTACTAAACGAGAGGTAATAAATGATTACTCATTTGTTTAATTGAATAAAAAATGTACTATATTATAAAAGATTACAATTAATACAATAATGATCTTAATTAAGGAAATAGAAATTACAATTTACAATGAACTATAAAAGAATGAGCAAGTTTTACATTTTACATTTACCCCCAAAATATTGGGCTGCTTATATTTTCATCTCTCGACCACGTGTACGAAATTCATTGTACATACGCTAGAGCTACTGCTTCAGCTTATCTATCGTCCGGCCAAGTCCATGCGTTAAATTATACTTGATAAAAGATTATAAACAGGTTATAAGGCTATTTACGTTAACTCATTGGTTAAAGTACCCCATTAATTAATTAATTACACCAAGATTTACAATTATTTGATAACAATATTTATTTATAATCGCTATTAATGACGCGTGTTTTGTTTTTAAGGAAAACAATTATAAGAACTTCGTTAAACATGAAAGTCTATAATAAAGGAATTTTTTAAAAAATGTATCATGGTTATAATACTTCTGCGACTCGTTATATCATACGATATGTGAGATTTAAAATAATAATATAAGGGTTTATATTAAAAAATAAACTATATATTAATAAATACTTACAATCATATGCTAAATCTCACACAATAATGCTATATGAGATATTGATTAAATATATTAAATAAATGTTTAAATATAATATAAATTCCAATTTTGCATAAAAATAATTAAAAAATTGCAACCAAAATTTTAAAGATTATATTATTATCCCCACACCCTTACTCCTATAAAATATTCATAGATTCAACCTACCTTCATAATTAATTCCCAGTTATAAAAAATACAAAGTATATTGTCCTCCTAATAAATATAAGTCAAAAAATTTTCTTATAATTCCAGAATTAAAATCTTTTAATTTCCAAAAAATAGCTTATTAAAAGTCAGTTAGTAAACATTATTCTCAAGCTTTTTTAATAAATTTAAGATCTTTATATTTAAATGAATTAAAATCTCCTACTTATAGCCCTATAGTAAAGATTTTAATTTAGGTTAAATTAAATAAATATAGCATTACCATACATTATTACCAGCATTATCATACAGTAATGTCCATATTCCATGGTTTTCACCAAGGCTGTACTTCTAGTTATTGTTAGTGCTTCAAACACTTTCGCCCACCATAGCTACTCTGCAAATTTACTTAACACAACTGAATGTACTGCGTAAAACTAATTTAAACTCTTGTAACAACTTTTTCTCAGTTATACGTGCTTCCTCCTCTACATCCAACACCTGTCTTTAAAATACATCCACTCTCCTCAACCACAATCGCCCTTCTCAACAAAACATCCTCTCTCCTCAACCGCTCTGTCATGCTCATCAAAATTCTCTCCATTGTCTATTTTCCAAAAAAGTATCACATGACCCTTTTAACCAATCACAAGTCTTTAAAAATACCGTACAACAGCGACCATTTGTAGCGCCTTCTCACGTGATCACGTCGTGCAAAACCTAATTTCACGCCGTTGCCAGCGACGTCACCAACTCAACAATAAGTCTGCGTCTGTCTTGGCGCGAACACGCTAAACAAGTCGTAGCTTGCTTGATTCATCCCCTGCTCAAACGTCCAATTAAAACTACAAATATGTTAAAAACTATTAAACTAACTTAATTAATAAAAATCTTAAACTCTAATTTTAGCAGCCTTAATTAACTAAGATGAATTTTGGTGCCTGGGTTTTATATCACAAATTATATATATATTTAACTGCGATTGGGGTGGATCCCGGATGTATCAACGAATACATAAACAAAAATATACATACAGCGATATATGACAAAATTAATAAGTATTTGTTAATTTATATATATAAACTAAATACACATAAATTAAGAAATACTTATTACATTTATAATATATCCCTGTATGTATATTTTTGTTTATGTATTCGTTGATACATTCCGGGATTCACCCAATCGCAGTTAAATAATTATGTAAATCTACCATAAATTCCCACCGCGATAGATTTGTAAAGTTTATATTGGTTCACCAATACGTCCTTTATGAGAATTATGTTCCTCGTCTTCCTCAAACAATCATTATCCTACGCCTCATTTCATAAGATTTATGTTAAGTTGAAACTTACGACTCGCAGAAATTATAACAAAGTGCAACGCGGCTATTAAGAAGCGGAGAATGATAAAAATTATTATTAAATTTTATGAAGAAGGTTTATTTAGGGATCACTTAAAAATGAAATATATGTCCTCAAATTTTGGAGAGTTGCAACAATAGACCAAGCGACTCTAAAGCCACCTCATATAATTGTCAAGGTTCCAGAATATTGCCGCTGAAAGGTTAGATGGAGGAATTAGGAAGGTGGGTGATCTGTAATTTGACAACTTGGGCGTTCCCAGTTAAGCATATGAAACCAATATAAATACACGAATGCTGTTACTGAAAGAGGCAAATCAATTAACGACAAGTCAACTTGTGTTTCGTAAATGGAAATATGATCCTGGTAGTCATTAAACTTATTGCGCTTTAGAAGTTTCCGTGAAAGTCGCCTTTATACGAAGAGTAATATAAAGTTACGACCCTGGAGGCTGTTATATGCCGTGGTCAGCCGTTAGAGTGAGGACAAACTCATCAGCCATGGACAGCAAGTGTGCGATCGTGGCGCTGCTTCTAACTTTGGCGGTAACTTCCGCCATGCAACCAGTAATGATAGATGGTCAAATATTGAATTTGCCATTTCGCATGGGCAGACCACCAGTATGTAATTTTTGTATATTACCAACATGTTGAATATATCCAATAGATTTCAATTCCTTGTTTTCTCTTGTTAATAGTGTTGTTGTAGTAGTTTTCAGTTCTTAGACTGATGTAACCTATTCTGTGAAAGCCTTTTTATATCTGCATAACATCCCATATCCTACCATTTTGCTCAGTTTATTCCATCCTCTGCTACCCTCTTCTGCGCTTACCCCACACACTTCCCTGTAATGTTAATTTTACAAGACCATCTTATATAAAAGCGTAACCTATTAATATTGGTCAATATTCTTCATATTGTTCTCTCTTCTCTTATTCTTCCTGGTTAGTTACTCTATCCACCCATCTGAACTTCTATTCTTTCTACATCTCCTACCATTCACGTTTCGCACCTTTGTAATGACACTCTCCATACGAACGATTTCGTAATGTTTAATTTTATATTAGTCGTAAGTAAATTCTTTTCTAACCTGCACTATCCTACCCTACTTATTATGGTGCCCAAGTAGCTGAATTACTTAACTTTCTTCAAAATATCCCTTCCCAATCTAACGCCCTTTGTTATTTCATTATTTCCCATAGTGCGCTCCATTACCTTGGATTTCTCACATGTTGTACTCTTTTTTCAGGACCGCGTTAACGTCCTTTATTATAACTTCCAATTCTTCTTCTGTCATCACAATATTATTGCATGGTTGTGTGTAACTTCCTACTGACTTCTAACAGAGATATGCCTCGCAGTAACTTATTTTATATTATTATGTTTTTCTTTTCATAAGTTTCCTTTGAGTGTCCATTCCGCCTTTCGGACACTTCAGACATTCCGGCTTGTGCTTTACAACTACCTCGAACCTCTTCGTTACATACATTACCGTCTAACGAACAATCTCTCAAATACGTCTGCAAAAAATGAATCTATTATCCCTAATGTATAATTCTGACTTTTTCCCATGCAGATTTAGACATAACACAAATTTTATTCAACATTTGTTTGATATGTTGATATGTAATATTTATTATTACATTCCGCTTTGATTTTAATTTCAGTGGAGTCAGTTTGATATTATTTGCATATTTTAGTTGTGCAGACGTTTCTCTCTCTAATGGAGACATGTTTTTGCTTTCAGTTTATAGGACGTCCGAGCTACCCCGACGATGTGGGATATAGAATAGTTCTAGACGACATGGCAGTTAATGGAATGCGTTCATTGAGGCAGTGGCAATGAGTTAAAGGAAAAAAGCAAAGATTGTAAAAATATAAAACAAGGAGTAAATAAAGTCATTACTATTTTATCCAATTTCTTTAAGTGGAGTCCTTGTTCCTATGTTTTCATTCAGTTAGATTCCAATTACTGAACATACTTTCCACAACGGAAAACTTTGGCGCCTGCTTCAGAAAAAAATAATACGTTAATATCAACGTAGACTGAGATCTAATCGAGGTACAACAGATAAATTATCCGTCATGAGACAAATGGGTAGAAATTATTATGAACATGGACTAGACTTACATATGATGATCACAGATTTTAAGCAACCCTTCGATACTGTTAATAGGAGAAAACTACTTGAGTTCATGACTGAACTGAATATTCACCAGAAAATAGATGACTACGAAAAATTCAACAGCCAAAGTGAAATATATATATATATATATATATATATATATATAAGGCAATTTATGCGTTTCTTGGGTTAACAGGCTACATGAGGGTGATCCTGAAGCAGGCAACTCCCTTTTAATAGCATAGGAAGGGACTTGAAAAGGGGGGATGTGGAAGGTAGAGCAAGGTAGCCAAGGCTTGACCAGGAACCGCAGGCTGTAGTGTAAGGATCCTACCCGGTGTACAGGGGAAACACTAGAAAACCTGCATCAAGTAGGTTGGGTTGGTGGGTACTACTCCTGCGCCCTTCTGATGACGGGAGACTGGATGGTTGTGGGAACGCAACAAACCCGCCTCCGTGCCACGATTAGTATTGAGAGGCAGTTGGCCGATTGGCCCAATGGGATCAGCGAACGACTCTAACCGTATGCCGAAGGTATTTGATCCCCGTACACAAACTGCTGAAGTTCGTCTCAGCCTGCAGGAGTCTTTAATTAATTACCTTGGCCATGGACCAAGGGGGAAAGGGAAAGAGGAAAACCAGGAGGGAGGAAGTCAACCCCGACGGATTTACCAGAACTCCACCTGTCTCTCACTCATTTCCTTCCTGCAATGTATGCGACTAGCTCCAGTGCTTTTATTACGAATCTGTTCAAACATATTGCGAGTTATAATGTTTTCACATTGACGTTCGTAAATCACGAAATCGATTGCTATTTCTTTTGTGTGTGTGTGTATAGTGCTGATAACCACAAAGAAAGGTTGCTATCGATCTCTTGAAGATGTAATAACCTTCCTTCTCCTATTTCAGGCCAAAAACGAATCTCACGCCCGTCATCTGTTCGGCGGCTTCACGCTTCTGTTTTATGACTTGTGTCGCTTCCTCTTCACTTCTTGTTTAATTTCGACGTCGACGTTGAGATTTTTATGACGTTTTTCTTGGGTGGGTTTTGATAACAATAATAATAATAAAGACAAGATTATACTACTAATAATTACAAATTTTATTTTACGTAAATTTTTAATCCGATATACATTTGTTTACCGACATTTATACTGAGATCTTTCTGTAAAGGGTATTCGTAGCTTGGGAGAATAAATGACTAACAAATTGGCAAAATGACAGATAAACCCGCTCTTCCCAGAAGTTTACAATACATCGGATTAACTTGGAGGAAGTGTCTCGTCTCTCTCCTTCTTGGTGTTGGCTGAAGGAGGCATCAACCCCCCTCTCTCCTTGTTGTGGCTGATTCACACCCTTAGCCTGGTGATTTATGGGTTCTAGCCGACCCAGCATGTCACATGCTGTTGACCCAAAGGAGCACTTGTTAGCTGCTAAGGCCGAAATTTCTCTCTTTACTGCTGGGACCAGAATGCCAAATTCTGGTCCCGTTCACCATTTTGTCATTCGGATTCCCCTCACCAGAGTCGTAATTTACCAACAACATGACATTTCTCACGGGAAAATATTCCCTTCCCTTACTTTTTCCGCGGTGCGATCTATATATATATATATACAAACAATTAATGGGGAAAGGACAGAGAGATAGAAAGATGACTTACCTGAGGTTCATAGATGGTAGACACCTTGTGAGGTTTAGAGTACTTGAATTTTCGGAGGCACCGCCCCCTTCATCAGAAAGTTAGGAAGACATTTCCAGTGATCGGCTAGCCGACGATATATATATATATATATATATATATATATATATTTCAATCGACGTATCTTCCTTTCGCCATTGTACTCAGATTATCCTTCTGAAGTCTCGGCACATGAGAGTCCCTTTGGCGGCGTCCACTTTCCACTCCAAGGTTAAGCCTGGGAAAAGTCCACTATTTAGGCATTTTCCCCATTAAATATCGTTAGAATTTTGAACCATTACAGACTTATTGTAGGTCTCTGCCCAGGGAAGGTTTCTGTCGATATTTTTAATATTATGATTCTTTCCTTCTCCAACCTTCAGGCCAAGAAAGTACCCACGTCAATTTCTTCTCAAAGAGTTTGCTTGTCCCTTATGATTTCCTACGCCATTCAATGGGCCTACACTAAAGACATAGAAATTTCAAAAGGCTACATTTTGCCCTCACGAATCTTGCAAAGCGAGATGTTTATCTGCTACGTGCGGCGACGGCTATGACGTTTGCGGAAAACCAAAAATTAACACAACTAAAATAACATGTTGATTGCCTTTAATAATTATTTCACGTTTGGCAGGCTACGTCAAGGTAAACACACGAGTTCAACCTAATCAGGCCGAAGAGAATCTATCTGTATAGCGTAATGTAATATTTAAATTTACTTTAATTTAGTTAGTAAATACGTAAAATGTTTTATAACTCACAGGACAGATGAATGAGGAACATTATATAAGGTCCAGGGCCACGCACACCCAATTATGTTATATATATATATTTTGTAATTACCTTTTCAGGGAATAGGTTAAATATTATTTAAATTACAAATTTAAAAGGTTTGACAATTTTATATCTATGAATTTCATCTGTTTACACAAAACAATATCTCAGGGGATTTTGGGTCTCTCGAAAAATGAAGTACACAATTACAGGAAAATAGAAGAAGAACATCATTTAGATATTTATGTAATCAACAAAATGAGCAAGTTTCACAGCCCAATTGGTCTTACCCAAAATTATTGGGACTACAAACATTCAACACAACGTATGCATCCACGTTTCTCAGTCTTTAGGTACGCCTTGAAGCTGCTTTCCATCCTCGAATGTCGTGTAATCCTCTCTGGATTATGGGAGAGGAAGGTCATGATTCGTAAAGTAAAGCTACGTTTACACGGGCAGTGATATTCGTCGAAGTTGGGTTGGCTGTGCACAGCGTACCGTTTACATCGTGGTCGCTGTTCACAACAAAAATTCACTTACTCCAATCGCACACTATACCAAACTGCACGCGTATTGAAAATGTAAAATACAAACTGTTTACCACTGCGCAATCGATAGTCCGCCCTGCCTCACCGTTCACAATCGATAATTGACAACCTTAACTGCCACTAACTGGCCTCCCATGAGGGCAGCGTCTAAGGGGAACGTCAGTCATGACTGACATACTGTTGACACGCTCCAAGAAAAGTGAGGCAGTGCTCTCGTGTCAGAGATGGATTGGCAGTTGTCAGTGCAGCACTGACGTATGTTGACACGCCATTGACATCACTGCTCCTCGTTTTCTGGCAGTCATCACTGCCCGTGTAAACCTAACCATACTCAGCCCATCGACACTGTCCACAATCGATAATTGACAACCGTAACTGCCACTATCTGGCCTCCTATGTGGGCAGCGTCTAGGTCGGTGGAGGGGGAAAGTCAGTCATGACCGACACACTGTTCACACCCGCCATGAAAAGTGAGGCAGTGCTCTTTGTACAAAGTCTTCGTACCCTGAAACACCATAGCTGTACTTCCCAAGTGTGTGCTTACACGTCCATCAATTCCCACAATTTTAGCCACTCTGCAAACACATGCATATGACACCACTCTCTCTCACACAAACACACTAACACATACGCCTAATCTCACATTCTAGGGACGATCGTTCTCCTCTACATCCATCACCGTTCTCCAAAATGTATGTACTTCCTCCTCTACATTGAACACTGTTCTCAAAATCACAACCTCTCTCCTCACCGTCCACCTCCGCTATTCTCAAACACATGCGTCTACGACCACATTCCGGAGTCGAAGAAACTACTCAAACACATCCATTCTCCTCAACATTCACCAACGCTCTGTCTTGGCAAGTTCTTTCCTGATTACGCTATATTGCTCCAGCATGATCACCTGACCTAATCCACCAATCACAAGTCTTTGAAATCCCGCTCTACAGCGGCCATTTGTAACACCTTCTCACGTGATTGTATCGTTCACAGTACAGCTTTACCCATGGGCGCTTACGTCGGCCAGCGACGTTACAAGTTCAACAATCAGTCTTCGTCTGATTTGGTGTGCAGCTCGCTTAACAAGTAGTGGCTTGCAAGCTACAATCCCTGCTCAAACGTGCATAACTTAACTATAAACTCAACCCATTAAATATAAAATCTTAATAATCCCAATATAAATCTTCTATATATATTGTAGCAGATCCGTCGTTCCTCCGTATTCGAGGATTTGTTAATTCCTTTAGGGCGCCAGGTATTTTTCATAAAAATATCAAAACTTGATTTTAATAGTTTTTAATTTCAATCAGAGCATGAAAAAAATCACATCTTCAGGGCGTGGTCAGTCTCTCGTCGTCCCGCCGACACAACCTGCTTCTCCCATCACTCCCTGACGACTACCTCCCTCCCTTTGCGGACCGTCCAACGTCTGGCCAGACCACATTGTTGGCCCAGGTTGCGTCAGTTCCTCAACAATTGCAACTCGCAAGCTGGCCTGCATTGTTAAACCGAAGGTAAAATACGGAAAGCAGGTGTGCTCCAGGCGGCATTAGGAATGCATTTCCCAATGACATCGCTTATAGACCTGTGTCAGAAAATGTGTAGAAGATACTAAAGCAACTAATCCCCATGAAACACACTATATCTAACGGAACAGGCATTGGCAAGGCACAATATTATTGCAGAAGAGGAATGGCAACCGTGCAATTTTGATATCGGCTAGTTGTTCTTGTGTTGCTGAGGATTCAAAGTTCGGACGCAGAATCGAATAATAGTGATGTAGCAAGATGACAACGCGCGACTTCATCCGCCATCCAGCAACCTGACGCGATGGATCTATTAAATTATTTAAATGGAATATTGATATATTAATATTTTGTAATAAAAATTAAGAAAACAGTTTCTTAATTGATAAACATATTTACATTGATGATTACGATTTTTATATTTCGATCATTATGCCGGCACTTATTTCGTCAATTAAAACTACATATATATTTAAAAACATGATACAAATAAATTCCTTAAACTTAAACAATTCTATCTCTAACCTCAGGGTCCCTTATTATGGGCCTTCTTATAGAAAAGAATGTTTTACACAACATCTATTCGTACCTGGTTCAGGAAGAATTCCAAAATCTCCCTTGCCACAATTCCAACCACCGACGACAGCAACCTGTCTCGGAATCTCTCACCATCTCTCCCGTCTCAGCGCTCTCGAAAAATCTCTCGTCGAACCTATTCTCCAAAATCTCCTCTCCAAAAATCTGTCTTAAAATCTCTCTGCCAGCCTTTTCAAAATCTCCTCCCCACTTCTTTAGTTTATATCACCAAAGTGGCAGGGATGGACATCCACCAATAACATTCATAGTTCTAATTGCGAAACACCCAAGGAGCGACGTGGAGTCTGAGTTTTATTGCCCCTGGCTCAAATGCTGTCTCCTTTCTTTTGACTCCGTACCGCCAAAAGCCCGAGCAGATGTGTTTAACCGTTACAAGCAGGAGACATGGTGGTCAATCACACCAACGCAACGCATGTGATGATCGTCAAAGGCAAGCGTCCAGCCGTCAGCAACGACCAGGACTTACACGACGTTTCGTCCCTTTGTTTAGGACCTCATTTGGCGTTTTTAAAGAAGCAAGCGGCGTCTACGCTGGTGTGACATGCACTCCAAAATTTGTTGTTTCTAATTTGGAAGAAAAAGAAGATTGGAAAAATGTCGAACGCACCCAGGACCTCCCCTCTTTCCGGGTGTTCGCTCTACCATTGAGCTAATCCGACGTCCGAGGACCGATTCCTCCACTCCTGTAAACCTAAGGCAGGCTCACATACAATTTAATAATCGCATTCTTCACAACCCAAGTTATAGGAACACAGTGAAGAACGGACGTTGCGTAAATCGATCAAAGGTTGAAGGAATTCAACTGAAAAGAACTGGAAATTTTTCAGATGAAGATTATTAACTAGTTAGAGAAAGTAAAGCTAATTGTGTAAGAAAAATAAGATGGCAAAAGGCCAACCGGACCGGATTCGCTCAGTGGTAGAGTGCTTGCCCGGAAAGCGGGAGGTTCGAGTCCCTGGTCACGACGGCATTTTTTCCATTTATGTCGTTCTTCCAAATTAGCTGTAAGCTATTTAAAGAACTTGGGGATTAAAATTTGAAATTCCTGTAAATGAAAAACTACTGAGCTGAAATTTTAACTGAGTGTTATCAACACACACGTGTAGTAACATACAAAATTTTGTTTTTGTTAACTTGTTTCTTGTTGAGACATTTTCAAAATTATTTTAAAAATTTGGTAGTTTTGAAAATGTTCGTTGCGCTTCGTATCTGAATATATTTGGCCTCTTTTCACATTAATATGTAATAGCTGACCATTTTTATTAATTTTCACCATCTAATTAAAACTGTGGAGATAAAACCTTCATACGGGTACTTAAAAATTGGCACTTTTCAGCAACTTGAAAAAATTTTTCACCTAAACTATTTGAATTAATAGAAAATTAATATTTATATTTGAAGATATCAGCATGTAGATTATGTAGAAAAGGAATCAGAACAATAACTTAATATTTGTGACGCATAAAAGGATTTTTATACAAAAAAAGAAATAGAAGCTGAGAAAAGCCGTTTTCCTGAAAAATAAAAACATAATTTGTTAATTTATAATAAAAAATATTCATTTAAATTATCCTATACACATGTTGCACTTTCCTTCTTTCTTTCAGTTTTATGAATTTGTAGGCATACGTATTAATGAGAAAAAATAAGAAAATCTTTTTTTTCTCCAGATTTTGGCCGAAACTTCAATCCCCGTGTCCCTTAATGACCTTCAATTGAATCATTTCTACTTCTTCGTCTTGTTTTTTGAAACACCCGATGAGGTCCCGAAATAAGGACCGAAACGACGTGTTATGAACCGATGTAATGAAATAAATTTAATAATTCTTCTGACTTATAGGCCTTTTTACCATATATTATTTCAAAATATTGTAATTTTTTTTCGGCGCGAAGGATATGTGTTTTGTCTTTGAAGGGGAATAAGAATCGATGGGTATTATCATCTTTGGGAGGCGAAACTTTGGAGAGGTATGTAGTCTCGCGGGTGGCAAGACGTGGTTCAAATTTAAAAGAAAATGTTATAAAGTTGTAAAGATATGAACATGTAATTATAATTGTTTAATAAAATACAATTACGGCAAAGTTAATTCAGCCATAGCAGCCTATAACCTGTTATAAAGTGTGCGGAGAATACGCGGACAGCTGATCATAGGAGATCAGGATACACCAGTATTTTCTCGACGCATCTAGGCGCCGACTGATGACGTCACAATGAAGACTTGCGTTTAATATTTGTGAAACGAAACACGGCATTAAGGATTTTTAGGAGCACTGGAATAAAATATCGAGAAAGTAGGCTAATACATAGCCTCTACAGAAGACAGGCAGCAGTAATTAGAATAGAAGATCAAGAAAAGAAAGCTGTAATCAAGAAAGGAGTAAGCCAAGGATGCAGTATGTCGCCCATGTTGTTTAACTTAAATATGGAACAGGCGATGAAGAAAGTTAAAACGGTATATGGAAAAGGAATCATACTGGAAGGAGAAGAAATACCCGTACGCTTTGCCGACTATATTGTAGAATTAGGGGAGTCAGAAGAAGACTTGGAAACCATAATAGAAGGCATGAACGGAGTCCTGGAGAAAGAGTTCAATATGAGGATTAATACAAGAAAAACAAGGTAATGGAGTATACTTTCGGGAACAGTGGAATAACAAAGGGTGACAGAATGGGAAGGGATATTTTGACGGATGTTAAAGAGTTCTACTACTTGGGGAAGCGTAATAACTAGAGATGGTAGAAATATAGTTGACATCAAGAGTAGGACAGCACAGGCAAGAAAGGCTTTCGCCAAAAAAGAGTAATATACTTACGGGTAATATAATTGTGAATATTAGGAAATCGTTGCTAAAAATGTTCGTATGGAGCGAAATGTGGAGGATAGAAGTTGGGAAAAGGAAAGGAATAGAAGGCTTTGAAATGTGGTGCTATAGGATAAAGTAACTATCGATGAAGTTCTAAACAGAATTGGGGAAAAGCGAATAATATGGAGGACGTTGACCAAGTGAGTGGATAGATTGATCAGCCACGGTTTAAGGCAAAATTGTAAAATTAGTATTAGAGGGAAGGCCAGTCTTAGGACTGAATACCACAACAACAGAAAATAGAAAACACAATTTCTTTTGAGTGTCACGTGCTGAGAAACAGAGCTCTTGTAGTTAGAAATAAGCCAAACAACTATATTTATTCTTTAAACTATACACAGCATTATTTCAAGAGATTTGAATTTGGTTGTCTTTTTAGCGAAATTTCCCCAACATACCCTGATAATAATGCATAATAACATGTTAATAAATCAATTAATATTTTCAAAAAAATACATTTCAATATAATATATCCTATTTTATTAATATAATATTTATCTACATCAGTCACTAATTTCATAATTCCAAACCCTAGTTTCTTTGTCACTTTGCACCCTGATTTCCTGAATACAAAATTAATTATGAGAATTATATTCTAGTATAGTCCAAGATTTCGTTTTATTTCCACATCGTACCATAAGATTTATGAAAGTTGAAACTATATCAAAGTGCAACATGGCCATAAGAACCGGTGCCTCATTAAAATATTTATAACATTTTGTGGTAAAGTGTTAATTAAAATTTTACTGAAAACTAAGATAAACGTGTTCAAAACCATTAAAAGAGAATAGCAACAGTAAGAAGTGACTGCTGTAAAACCGCCACATATAATTATCAAGTTGCCAAGAATATCGCCGCCAGCTGAAAGGTTACATTCGGCAATTATGAAAGTGGGTGATTTTTTTTTTCATTTGAGGACGGTAAACATCCGCAACGGGGACGATGAGGAGGAGAACAATACACACGCATGTGAGCTGTTTCTGAAAGAGGTGTGACGCAATCACCATGTGGTCAGTTTCACATGTCGAACAACCAAGGGGAGAAAGAGCGAGACTGAAAGGTTGAGCAACATGATCTCGGCTCTTGTTAATTTAATTGCTCTGAAGAAGCTGCCGTGAATGTGACATTAATGTGGCTTTTATATGAAGAGCGATATTTAAGTTATGACTCTGGAGGCTGTTATATACCGCGGCCGTCCGTTGGCCTGAGTACATCCTCCTCAACAGCAGCCATGGACAGCAAGTGTGTGATGGTGGCGCTCCTTCTCACTCTGGCGGTGGCTTCAGCCATGCAGCCGGAAGACTACGCGTGGAGGGCGTATCCGAGAAAAGTACGACCTCATCAGATAAAACCTCATCACAGAGATGTCCTCCCACCACCACTGGACGACGATTCGTCCTCCTCAAGTTCTTCTTCCTCAAGCGAAGATAAGTCCAGTGTAAGTCATACAGCAATATCTCTGGTGTTGTCTTATGCAACCCTCCATGCTAACCTAACTTGCGCAAGCATTTTCATTTCCGCATAACTAGCACAACCCAAATCCCGGCCTCCCTCTTTTGTTCTTACCCCACACACTTCACTCTAATGCTAAGTATACAAGACCCTCGTGTCTTAAAACGTGGCCTATTAATCTATCCCTTCTCTTGGTCAACGTCCTCCACATTGTTCGCTCTTCCCCTACTCTAATTAGAACTTCCTCGTTTGTGATCCTATGCACCCTACTAATTTACAGCATTCTCCCATAGCACCACATTTCAAAGGCTTCTATTCTTTTCCTTTTCCACAACTCCTATCGTCCACGTTTCGCACCCATGTAACGCCACGCTCCATACGAACATTTTCGGCAACGATTTCCTAATTTTCACACTTATATTACCCGTAAGTAAATGCCTCTTTTTCGGCGACAGCCTTCCTTGCCTGTGCTATCCTACTCTTTATATCTACTATATTCCTACCATCCCTAATTATTACGCTTCCCAAGTAGCAGAATTCCTTAACTTGCCTCAAAATATCCCTTCCCAATGTAAGAACCCTTGTTATTCCACTGTTTCCCATACTGCACTCCATTACCTTGGTTTTTCCTCTAGTAGTCCTCATATTGAACTCTTTCTCCAGGACCACGTTCATGCCATTTATTATGGTTACCAAGTCTTCTTCTGACTCCCCTAATACTATAATATCGTCGGCAAAGCGTAAGGTTATTATTTATTCTCCTTGAAGTATGATTCCTTTTCCATATTCCGTTTTAACATTCTTCATCGCCCGTTATATATATAAAGGTAAACAGCATGGGTAACGAATTGCTCTCGTTTCTTGATAACGGATTTCTTGATCTTCTATTCTACTTACTGCTGCCTGTCTTCTGTACAGGTTATATGTATAAGTCTCCTTTCGCGATGATTTATTACCTTGAGAAAATTTTATTTGTAAAAATAATATTCAATATTTGTTATTTGTACTACACCAAACCATTCTATTTGAATTCTGCAGATGTTTGTTAAACTAATAGCTATGCATTCGTTGACAGAGGAATCTTTCTTATTTTCAGGATGAATCAGATGAATCGTGGGTAAAATGGCCGAAACCAAAGCCTGGGCGTAAAGTTGGATATCGAAATTCTTATGGAGTTGTGGCGTCGTGGTAAAGGACGACAGCTGAAGAGATCCAGTTTCTTGCTTCGTTCATCAGCTTGGAGATTATTCAAATATATTTGCATTTAATAAGTATTTGAAATATTATAAGAAGAGTAAATAAATTCATTACAGTTTATTCAGGCTCATTTAATGGAGTAGTCCTTCGTCGCTTTTTTTCTATTTTATCATGGATTTAACGAAGAACAATCGGCCATATTTACCGTGAAAGTTATATTTGTGTGCTCATTTATCCCGGCGAAACCAATATGTCTCCTCTGCTCCGCTGACATACGTCCCAGCAATCCAAGGTTTCCCTCTCTCACAAAGAGAGAATTCCTGACTCAAAGAGTCAAGCCTGTTAAACACATTCTCAAAACTGTAAATCAGTAGGACCTTCCCCAACTTTGATTCCAATTTATTGGATTTTAAATTAGATAAAATTTTAGCATCTCGCTGGTCAGGAAAAGGGGTTTTCCGGCGTCGGGTTGGCGGCTGGATAAACACCTACCTGCGTGTTTATAACGGTAGGCTTGTTTTTCGCCGAGGAAGCGTTCATCTTCTGAAGGGACACTAGGTTATGAAATAATTTCCCGCACTTGACTGAGAACCCAAGAAGATTGGCAGAAAAACGTCACGTTAGATAGCGTTATCCCTTGGTGGGAGCATATACGGAGTTTAGCTGCGAAGGTGAAACCCGGGAAATTGTACAGTTGAGATGAGACATTGGCAAGTGGAGGAAGCAGAGAAGCAATATGGTTTGACGAGTCAAGAAAGCAGCAGTATGGTGTGAGACATTCGAGGAAGCAACGAAGGAGTAAGGTGGAAGACGTCCAGAAAGCGGGAGACGTAGAGCTGGCGAGGGAGTTAGAGTAGCACTGTGGTGATAGACGGCGAGGGGTGAGAAGGCGTTAAGAAGGAGGAAAACGCTGACTTTTCCTCAATTCCGGCAGCACGACTTCATACCGTTATCTACCGGCAACTTCAGGGACAGCCCGAAGGAAAAGGGAAGAAGGAAGTTCTAGTCGCTTGGTAATCCGCACCGAGACGCACATGAAAACAATAGGGGTTCGTCCAGTGAACGTAATCTCTGCTGCACGTGGTTACCCAAACAATAATTAACCCTGAGAATTTTTAAAATCGTCCTCTTTAATTTCCTTATTTATTATGTATTTGTAATATTTCCGCAGGACCCCATTTAAGACGATTGTGTTTTATTTACACAAGTAAAATTACCATATATTACAGCCTAAAGTAAATTCATTATTTCCCCCTACAAAACTGATACACGAGCGATTTCTTTCTTGAGGAGATTGAGGCAGAAAAGCAATTAGGGGTGAAAGTGTAAAAAAAGTCTTGTTGGAACGCATTTTGTTGAGTGCAAAGAAAACCAATTCATAATCATAATTTCCTTTTTATACTGTGAATAATCACAAATTTTTAAATAATTAAAAAATTTTTAAAAAATTAAATCACATACAAAATTATAATAGTTCAAAAAAATTTATGTGGTTATTATAATTGTTTTTTTTGCGCTCTTCAATGAATTTCCGAGCGAAATCTTTACATAATACTTGTGTCAAATTCGTTTATAGGAATACATAGAAGATGTTTCAGTGAGAAATCTATTCTGTATTGATGTTTGTTCCAATTTTTTGGAAACTAGATATTCCCCGTTGTCTCCTTGGAAGCTTCGGAAAAAAAAACGGGTGGGAACCTAACAACCAATCATCAATGTTGCTGTCAGGCTCCAATGCGGCAACAAGCCGTGGGTAAATAACATAAGGAACAAGGAAGCAGTATGCTGGCAAAATCAAACAATTTCAACGTAATTCAAAGAATATAATTTTTAATGATATTTATTTACGACAGAGGCAACTAAAAGTATGAAAATCCTCATCCAAAGAATACAATAAAAATAGAGAAAAGCGATAAGTTCTGCAGCGAAGTTCTCCGTCCGTAGAGTTTTCCTGTCTTGAAACGTAGCTTATTAATTTATCCCTACTCTTAGTCAACGTCCTTCATATCGCTCGCTCTTCCCCTATTCTGTTTAGAGCTTCCTCGTTTGTGATTCCATCCACCCATCTTATTTTCAGCATTCGCCTATAGCACCACATTTAAAAGACTTCTATTCTGTTCCTTTCCCCAACTCCTGCTCCACTTTCGTACCCATTATAACGCACAGCTCCATACGAACATTTTTAGCAACGTATTTCCTAATATTGACACTTAAAATACACGTAAGTAAATCATACCTTGGCCTGTGCTATCATACTCTTTATATCTACTATACTTCTACTATCCCTAGTAGCAGAATTCTTTAACTTCCGTCAAAATATCCGTTCCCAATGTAACACCCTTTATTATTCCACGGTTTCCATACTACACTCCATTACCTTGTTTTTCCCTCTATTAATCCTCATATTGAACTCATTCTCCAGTGCCCCGATCATATCTTTTGATTCTTTTCTCAGAATATTAGTTATATAGTATAAATAGTAATTTATTAATAAACCATACTGGAGAAGGGTTGTGATTCAAACATATGATGGTCATATATTAGGATATTTATACTTGGCATCATCATCTGCGGTCATACAGTCCGAAATCGTGCCTCTTACCTCTGTCCAGTACTAAGTCATCTTCCTTTTCTCCTGCCCAATCCAAGACGTGGTTGCCAGCCAAAGGATCTACCCCCTTCCAGGTGGACCGGTGAGCCTCTCTTCTCTGACACCTACCCTTCAACTAATCCGCCAAGGGAGAGACCACAAACCCACGTCCCTCACCACACTAAGGTATCCAGGTACATACTGGGCATAGTCCAAGATAAAGGTTGCCATTCATGATTTCGTCTTTAATTCTTTAATTGCGTATCCAGTTTATTCTCGTCTCCTCTGGGAATTCCTCACCATTCCACCTTACACCATAAAATTTAAATGACTTGAAAATATATCAAACAGCAACTCGGCCATAAGAAGAGCAGCCTCATTAAAATATTTATTATAATGTGCAAATTTTAAATTAGTAATCGCTGAAAACTGAAATAAATGTGCCTTAAATGTTTAAGAGAATTGCAAAGATACTCACGGCGACTACAAAAACACGATATTTAAATGTCAAGTCTACAATATATCGACATTGGAAAAGTGTTTAAGTGAATTAAAGAGAAAGCTGATTTGTTCTCTAAACGACACACACATCTGCGACTGGAAATACTGTTTTCGTCAGGTACTAGCAGCCAGATGTGAGGGGTTGGGGTGGCGAAAGCGGCCTGGTTAGGCAGCACAAAAAAAGGGGCTCCAAAGTAAATACGCAAGGACACTAGGATTTGAGGGAGTCCTTAGCGAGAAATGGCGGCGACACGTTGAGTTGAAGGACGTCGCAAAAAGGCGACGAATTGGAATTGTTTTGGGATTCCTATAGGTGTGAGTGGAGAGACGCCGACCTTCATCGAGACCCGCCATCATCACCGACGTAGACGCCTCTCATTGCTGGCCGCGCGGAATCTTCGAGACACAGGTGAGATCCACCCATCGTTAAAACAATTTTATCATGCATTGTTGGACCCAATATTTCAATTAAGTGTTCTCTGCTACTTGGCCCAAAATCCCCTAAGGAAAGGAGTACATATGTAACCGGAAAGTAAAATTGTCTGAAATGTGTTATTAAATTTTAATATTTTTTATCTGGAAATTGGATTTGTTTATTAATTAATCCCACTGTTTGAATTAGATTTTAAAAACTTATATTTTAAAGCCTTTTCTTCATTACAATATATATATATATATATATACATATATATGCGTCAGGAAATGACATTGTCATGTTAATTAAAAGAATTAATAAGGAAAGGAAAGGGAGATAGAAAGTAGATGACTTACCTGAGGTTCATAGATGGTAGACACCTTGTGAGGTTCGGAGATCTTTAAATTTTCGGAGGCACCGGCCCCTTCATCAGAAAGTTAGGAAGACATTTCCCGTGATCGGCTAGCCGACGATATATATATATATATATATATATATATTGTAATATTTTCTTTAACCATAATTGAAGCATTATTCATTTATTAAAATTAATCATTATTTATTTTGTTTTTAATATAACTGAAAACAATCAAATGATATTTTTTAGAAATGTGTTTTATAAATTAATAATAATATTTAGTTATACAATAACTAACTTTATTACAATCAAAATATTTACAGTTATAATAACAACAGGGGTAGTATATTTGGGCCTCGCAATATGTGTGAATTATCATCAAAATACAAGTTAATAATCGATGAGTAAATTATTAAAAATTCTAGAATTAATATTGTATCCAATTATTGATTTTCATTTACTAATTAATGATATAAGATACTAAAAGGAAATTTGATGGCGCAAGAATATTGCTACGTTTACATAAACTTTTTCACGTACCTCCCTTTTAGATTTACGCAAATTATCCAACTGTGTAATAATATTTCATTCCTATGGACGTCACCTAATTCCTCTTCCAATCACTTGCCACTTTCTACTGGATTTTTGTATCAGCGTTTGCTAACTTGTATCGCACTTCACGCTCTGACGTGACCAAATTTCTCTCCAATTCACTGGGCACCTTTTGCTGTATCTGTCACCCTTCGCTAACTTCTACTTCACTTCACTAACTTTGTTTGACCCAACTGCTGCTGGGTTCAATCTCCCATTAAATCCAAATTTAATATGTCAATGTTTTAGCCTTCAACAAATGCCCAATATTACGACTCAGTACACACTTTACGATCTTTAATACTGTAGTCGCTCTTTTCGATTTTTGCATAAGTAATAATGCAAGCGTTTCAGAGCACTATCCTTCTCCTCCAACATCTGTCTGTGGACTCCTAAACTAAAACTCCTGCTAGCGTGGGATCGTTGGCCGCTGTCAATTATACAATTTTGGTTTGGTTCCCTCCGCCGTCGAGCATTACTTTAATTACATCAGTTTACTTAAACAATTTCTGTTCATGAGAAACACCGAAACGACTTTTCTCACGTGTTTCTCTTGATTTATAATAAAAGTATTGTGTATATTACAATATACATTGTGGTGTAAAAACGAGGATACCTTTTGTTTTTTTATTTTATTGTAAATATTTGAATAAGGCTGCTATTATTGCTTAAATTGTTTGTAATATATTGCTAAGCTGAATCGGTGTTGCTAGAATGAGTGGAGTGTGGCGACAATATGACATTTGAGCGCGGATTGTATGTATTGTTGCGAACAAGCTGTGCCGTGAGGTGCACGCGTCAAGTCCGTTTGCAAATCATTGTTGCGTGGTCAAACCACGTGAATGTTGTCGAAGGAACTTAGACTTTTTAACGTAAGTGTGTGCTCGGCCGTAATTGGCTAAGCAGGTTACCTGACCCAGTTTTAGCAATGTGGCTGAAACGGGGTTAGAAGACGAATTCGGCAGACGGCAGGGAGACACCACGGTGTGTGCTTGAGGTTTTCAGACGGACGGAGAACGCCGTGAGGGACGGACGTTAAAAGTTGTGTGCTTTGACGGTGGGTGCACACGGAAGTGTGTACAAGTATATTTTAAGTGAGGCAGACGATGTGTGAACACAAAAAGTGCTGGAAAAACGTTATGATTTGCGGAGTTTGAGGGAACGGCAGGGCTGATAATTCAGTGGAGTGCAGATTCCCATATTGCTGAGGTGGAAGACCGGAACTGAACTAAGCGAGGAGTAACGAGGAAATGAGTGAGCAGCCAACCTGACGAGTCCATGTGTTAAAAATAAAGGATACAGATGTGATATTGTAGGGTGGAGATAAGCAGCCCAACTTATATTGGGGTGATTGAAACAATAGGTGAACATTTGTAAACCTTTCTTATTTTTGTGAGTATTTATTTATCCAATATTAACTTTTTAATGCTAATTTTTAAATTATTTTACAGCATCGGCTAGCTTCACACACGAGAGGCCCAATCCTCTGAGATCATAAATTTGTTGATTAAATGTTTTTTTATTAACATAGTAATGTGAAAATATGAAATGTATTTAATTATCTATTTCCTTATATATTGTAATGAAAAAATGCAAATTTTGGTTATATTGTGGCATTGTGAGGCGCAGTTCGGCCTACAACGAAAGAAGTTTTGTGTGCGACAAGCGAGGCCAACAACAATGTCGAATTGGCTGAAAGTGGGTGAACCCCCGATGGGGATCCCCGCGGGAAACTCCCTCGGGGCGTGTGTAAAAAAATGGTGGTGTGTGAAAAAGACCGATGGCGGGGAACCCCGGAATTTTGTGAAGAACCGATGGCGGGGAACCCCGGAATTGTGTGAGAAAACCGATGGCGGGGAACTCCCGGGGCGAGAACTTAAAAGGGAGCCGTTGGGAGGCTCGAGAGAGCAGATGAGTTGGGGAGAGGACGGACGACGGATCTGTCAGATGAGTCTGAAAGGCAGATGAGTTGCAGAGAGGACGGATCAGTCAGTGAAGCGAGCAGTTGCGGAGAGACAGGAGAGAGCAAATGATGAGTTGGACCTGGTTCATACTACCTTCATCGGTGTAAAAAACCTGCAAGACGCCAGAGAGACGTGGAAACATTCGTGAAGTTGGATTTTTGTAGGCCCAGTAATTGTGGGTAAGTTCTTAAAAGCTGTGAAACTTGCTCATTGTGCTGATTCAATAAATTTAAATGATTTCTTTTCTATTTTCAGTAACTGCATACTCCACTTCTCGAGAGACCCAAAATCTCCTGAGATATTGTTTCATGTAATCACTGTAAATTGATAAATATAAAATTTTCAAATTGATCAAAATTTGTTCAATTAATAAATTAATGTCTTATCCCACGAAAAGGATATTACAATATATATATATATATATATATATATATATATATATACCTGTTAAAGAAAGAGATAATGCAATTAACAATGGGTCAATTTATATTTTGATACACTCAAATAAAGGACGGAGACTGAAAACATTTTATACTTGGGATTAAATATGATTTAGGTTCGTGTTAATTATACTGCGCTTCGTAAGTTGTCATAACTGGAACGTGAATATCGCTTTTATATGAAGAGTAATATTAAGTTACGACCTGGAGGTTCTTAAATACCGTGGTCAACCACTTACTGGTGTGAGGACGAACTGGTCAACCATGGACAGCAAGTGTGCGATCGTGGCGCTGCTTCAGGTTTTGGCAGTAGCATCCGCCATGCAACCACCAGCAAGAGAACCATTTCCTCCCTATTACCGTATGTAACCAATGCCTTTCTACCAGCAGTCTACCCTCCACTCCAGTATCAGCAACCGTCTCGTCCCTCCGATAAGTATCCAGATATAGTATGAAGAGCTCTCTGCAGACTAAGGGTAAGTCTTTTCGATTGTTGGATGCTATTGCGGAATGGTTCTCGATAAGTTTCAATTCTGATTTCACGAAAAGTCCAGTATTCGGCTCTAGCGTTCAATATTAAAGGTTGTATTAATAATTAACTGTCGACCTTCTGTGGTCTAGTGGGAAGCATCGCTGACTCACAAAGCAGAGTCCCCGGATTCGAATCCTGGCATGAATGTTCGGCAATTCGTAATAAGAAGTGTAAATCAATATCAAACTGCACATGTTCACTCCGTGAACACTAAAAAGTTTCACTTTCGTCTCAATAAACTCAGGAAAGGACCAGCGGAGCAAATCATATTAGGGCAAACAACCACAATATGAGAGAGTAGATGTCAAATTGCTGGAATCTTAACACTTTCAGTTCAGAGGAAATGTAAACTATTGGTCCTGCTAACCGCCCTTTTCACGCCTTAAGATTCTGGGACACTTGTCGGGAAGGGTCGTGACCTGGATCGACGCATTAGTGCTTGAATTAACAAGGTCACCAAAAAAATGTAAAATGGATTACTCCCACAATTCTGGCAAGGACACACCTTCAAACCCCGCCAGAAAGACATAGTTAATGTAATACTGAACTGCGGAGAGGAAGAGGACTTTTCGGACATTCATTCAGAAATTATTTTTTTGGGCATTCAGTTCTCTTATCATTTTCTATCAACTAGTCGTTCTGAAGGAAGTCGTTAATGAGGATTATCGAATCTACAACATTCCTAGTAGACTTTCAGCTCCAATTTCGAGACGAAAAGTCTACTAGCACATGTCGGCTACATGAGGGTAACCCTGAAATAAGCAACTCCCCTGTAATAGCACAAGAAGGGAATCGAAAAGGGGGTACGTGGAAGGTAGATCAAGGTAGCCAAGGTTTGACTAGATTTTAGATGTATTATTCAATTCATTAGTCCTCGGTTGAGGAAATAGGATACGTCAAATATAATATTACAAGAATATAAAAAAATTTACAATTAAGAATTTAAGGACAAAAAGAGGAAAGATAAAATTCAATCTTCAATTTCAGTCGACGGAGGAGGCAGCAGAAGATCGTGCGTAGGTTCCCGTCGAACATTAGAAAATAAGTTGGCGGTTAAAATCTAGTAGAGTGTAGTTGTGAAATAATAGGAGAATTTGATAAAACACCAGAAAACTGTATTAGTCCTTCCTATCTACGAACTCTTTGAGTGAATAATACGCTCCATTCATTAACAGAGATTTATAAGTCTTTATAAATAATTTTTGAACCTTTAAAGCTTTTATTTCTTCCGGGAGACTATTGTATAGATTTATACCGGAATCGTGAATGCTGGTTTCAAAAATACTTAGACGATGTTTTTCAACACGGAGCTGAGAGAGATTTCTTGTGTTGTACGAATGGCTTGAACGTTTAGAGCATATAGATTGATGTTGCCCCATACAAATTTTAAAATTTCTAGAATATACGTTATGGTTAGAACTCCAAAGGTTTGCAAGTGGTATTCCACTCCGCACCAGATACTATTCATACGGCCCGCTTTTGTAGTTTAAAAATGTGAAGCGCGTGATGCGAATGACCCCAATACCGTAACACATGACATAATGGAAATATGCATGGTACATCATTTTTGATGTAGCTGTGTCGGCTTCCCGAGCTAACACTCTCGATAGTTTATTAATGTGGTGATTCAATTTCTAATTATTGTCAATCAGCTGACCAAGAAAAGGCGCGTGATCTGAAATGGTTACCAGGTTAGGAGATAAACTGTTTATGTTTGCTGTGAAGTTAACGAGTTTAGTTTTCTGCAAGCTTAAACGACCTCGAGCAGTTTGAGAGGCGCATGCACGGGGGTCTGAGACCTTTGGTATACGGTCAGAGTTGTTCCCTGATCCCATTGGACGAGTAGGTTAACTGCCCCTCAATACTGATCGAGGCATGGAGGCGGGTTTGTTGCGTTCCCCCAACAATCCGGTCTCCCCAGTCATCCAGGGCGTAGGAGTTGTTCTCAAAAACCCAACCTACCGGATGTAGGTTTTCTAGGGTTTTCCCTGTGTCACCTTTAGGTGAAACAGCGCGTAGGATCGGGGGTCCTAGTCAGTCAAACCTTAGCTCTACCTTCCACATCCCCCATTTTCAATTCACTCCCTATGCTATTAAAGGGAGAGTTACTGCTTCAGGATCACCCTCATGTAGCTTATTACCCACCAAATCGTTCTCAGTCAATTTCGTTTCTTTTTAACATAACATTTTACAAATTCTGTAAATGCAATGGCACCCAGTCAGGCATTCGTCTAAACTGATCCGAGGGAGAGAGTAAACCTTACAGTATTGTACTTTTTTTCTAGTTATAAAGGTTCCCTTAATTTGTCTTCACTCTTCATTACTCGCGACAACAATGCTACCTTCTTGCAACTGGAAGTTTTCACTTTATTTACTACTAAAACATAAATATTTAATAATTTATTTTTTCCTTCATTGGATATAACCAGTTTCTGGAATACAAGTAGTAATTCATGTCTTAACCCTACTGGAGAGGAGTCAGAAATCAGTCAGAAATCACTCACGAACATCTTCTACACAGTTTGAAAGGTTGATGTTTTGGATTTTCCATGTCTAAGTTTTTCTCTGTGTTCTCGTCTTCTGAGAGATCTCCTTATTATTATTATACCTCATATCAGAGTAGTTATGTAAGTTGAAACTAAATCAAAGTGCAACACGGTTATAAGATGTGCGGACTCATTAAAAAATATTATCGTCGTGTGCAAAATTTTAATTAGCAATTACTCAAAACTGAATAAAAGTGCTGAAAGTGTTAAAGGGACTAGCTACAATATACCAAAGGACTAGAAAACCACCATATATATCAAGTTGATAAAATTTCGCAACTGGGAGGCCTTTTTAGTTGAACCATAAAGGAAGATGATTTTTTATAAAATAGACAGCGATATCTGAGCCAGGAAATGCGAAACGAATATGTATATATACATATCTGTTGCTGAAAGCGTTAAGACAATTAAAGACAGGTCGTTTCATACTTTATACACAAAAATAAAACACCGAGACTCAAAGAATTTTAAATTCAAGAGAAATAAAATGTCAGTTATTGTTAATTTTCCCGTGAATGTCGGTTTTTATATGAAGAATAATTATTAAGCCATGACCCTGGAGGTTCTTATATACGGTGGTCAGCCATGAGGACAAACACATCAGCTATGTACAGCAACTGTGCGATGGTGGCGCTGCCTTTCGTTTTGGCGGTTGCTTCAGCCATGCAACCAATTCCCGAACCATATCCACTGTTACGAACAATCAAACCTCCACAATCAGAGTCTCGTAGCTCTTTCCATCTACCACAACTTCGTACGTCACCACGGGAAGCAGCGGAATGTAAAAGACTCTTGGTAAGTGTTTCCTAGTGTTATATGCAATTTCTTCCTAAAACTGAATAGTTCTCGATAGTTTTTATTAGGTTTCGTCCAACAGTTCAGTATTCATTTCGTGTGTTCAACATTAAAAGTAGTATTAAAAACTATATGCAACTTTGGTTCAAAGAATTTAGTAAGGGTTCAATGTTCCGGTGCAACGACATCGGATCTTACAGCGGCCTCGGTGACGGGCACAAAGTAAAGTGCTTTTCACGTCATGTTGTTTAACTTATATATAGAACAGGCAATGAATAATATGAAAACGGAATATGGAAAAGGAATCATACAGCAACGAGAAGAAATAAAAACCTTATTCTTTTCCGACGATATTGTAGCATTTGTCAGAAGAAGACTTGGAAACCATAATAAAAAATGGACGAGGTCCTGGAGAACGAGTTTAATATGAGGATTAATAGAGGGAAAAACAAGGTAATGGAGTGTAGTATGGAAAAACAGTAGAATAACAAACGGTGATAGATTGGGAAGGGAAATTTTGTCGGAGGTTAAGGAATTCTGCTACTTGCGAAGCGTAATAACTATGGATGTTAGAAGTGTAGTAGGATAGCACAGGCAAGGAAGGTTTTCGCGAAAAAGAGGAATTTACTTACAGGTAATATAATTGTGAATATTAGGAAATTGTTGCTAAAAATGTTCGTATGGAGCGTGGACGATAGGAGTTGGGAAAGTAAAATAATAGAAGACTTTGAAATGAGGTGCTATAGGCAAATGCTGAAAATCAGATTGGTGGATAGAATCACTAACGAGAAATTTCTAACCAGATTAGGGGAAAAGCGAACAATATGGAGGACGTTGGCCAAGAGAAGGAATAAATGAAGAGGCCACGTTTCAAGGCACGATGGTCTTGTAAAATTAGCATTAGAGGGAAGTGTGTGGGGTAAGAACAGAAAAGGGAGGAAAAGGATAGAATACGCTAAGGAGATTAGGAAGGATCTTGGTTGTGCTATACATGAGGAAATGAAAAGGCTTGCACTGGATAGGTTAGCATGGAGGGTTGCATCAGACCAGTCTTAGGACTGAACACCTCAACACAAAGCCACACCAACCTGCAAGTGAAAGAGTTTCCATCGGTTTTAGGTTAATTTAGTTTTTTAATGATTTGTAAAAAATATTCAATATTTGTAGAAGACATTCCAGAAATAATAAAGTCCAATGACGCAAGAATTTGTTTAATATATTTAAGTTCTGAGTCGTTTATTGAACTGAAACTAATATTTAGTATCGGAGACATTTTTTGTTGCAGGATGGACCTGATGCATTTTCCAGTCTTCCACGGCATTGTTTTAAATATGTTAGGTGTCGAAGAAGTGATAAAATTGAAAATGGGAACCAAGCAAACAATACAGCTCTTAATTTAGTTATGAGATTCTTGAAATATTTTAGATAAACCATGTAATAACTGTTTAAAGGATAAAAAAACCAGTTAATAAATGCATAGCTACTTTATCCAGTCTAATAGAATGGAGTAATGTTTAGTCGTTCTTCCCTTATTGTAATTTGTGTTGCGTCTCCTTATGTAGCTAAGGAACGAGAATTTTCGCATCAAAGGACCTAATATTGAGACAGCAGAACTTCCTGATGACTTGAAAGAGTTATTATTTGAAATTGCGGCGGACAGAACTTTGAACAGCAACGTTGGAGATTTCGGTGGGTAACGAATACCAAAGTTTTGTGTAATGCAACGTTGTCAACATTGTTGCCCTTTTCCATCAACGTGTTTACACGGAAGTGTTACTCGGCTTCGACTGCAATGGAAACTAAAGATAGGAACAGACTTCACCCTGAAGCTGATGTTGCACCACTCGTCAGCAGCATCAACCCTCTCATCGTATCTTTGATGGCACAAAATCAAACCCAAGAAAGGTGAGCAGACGACATGACATCTAGGGGAACAAAGGTTGACTACCAACCGCTCTATTATACACAATCCTTTCTCGATTCTTATTACGACTTTAACGGGTATTTGTTTGAACACTTTTCCACTCATACAATTAATTTCACAATCACTTTTGTTTCCCAAGAATCATAAAAAATTTTATGTGATCGTTTTATTAAATTTTTTAATGGAACTAAGACTTTACATAAATAATTTTTTGGGGGGTTAACAGGCTACATGAGGGTGATCCTGAAACAGGCAACTCCCCTTTAATAGCATAGGAAGGGAATTCAAAAAGGGGGGATGCGGAAGGTAGAGCAAGGTAGCCAAGGGTTAACTAGGGCCCCCGGGCTATGGTTTAAGGATCCTACCCGGTGTTTCACCTAAAGAGATGCAGGAAAAACCCTAGAAAACGTGCATCAGGTAGGTCGGGCATTGGGTACTATTCTCACGCCGTTCAGAATGACGGGAGAAGAGTTTTCTGTGGGGTCGCAGCATACCCTACTCGGTGTCTCCAACAGTTTTAGAAGGCAGTTGGCCGACTGATCCAATGGGATTAGCGGACAACTCTTGCCATATGTCCAAGGTCTTTGACCCCAGTACATATACCTCCTAAAATAGGTGAAGGTGTCTCGGCATGTGAGAACTTTGATAAAACACCCAGAGAGAGTGCGAGGCATTCCCGACATAATGAGGTGAGCCCCGCAGTCACTCTGGAGGGAAATGCCTGCAGAGAAAACTCCCGTAGCGCCCTACATAAATAATAAGTCATAATATAAATTTATCACTATTTATTTAAAAAACGCCAAAGGAAGAAGTCAGGAAAAGGAGACGAAACGTCGTTCTTTAAATAAGTAGTGATAAAATTATATGCTGACTTATTGGCCGTCTTTTTAATTATGTTAAGTTTAAGGCGGAAAACTATGTTGGAACTAAGAATTGCCGAGCTGTATTTATGAACTTATTTAATGGCGTTATGTACGCATGGTGTTACATTCTCGCAGATCTTTGGAATGTTATAATTTCGTGCATTGTAACCTGAAGAAGGTCAATGTCAGGACCGAAACATGTAGTTGCTTTTAAATGATATTTAATGTTTCACCTATTTTTGTCTGACTTTGGCCTTAATTTAACTTTTATTAAACGTACAGGCGTTAATAATTATTTTATTACTTACAATCGATCTCTGAAGAATGGACACAACTCCTACTTTCTTACTGATTTCAGATTATAATTAAATACGTAAATTGTGTCACACTTTATTTCCACGCTGTGATAATGTTACGAAAAATTTCCTCTACACTTGTATTCCACTTAATATTTTATTATAATTTCAAAAGCCGATTTTATTTACTTTCACTCTTCATTTAATGCAATAGAAGGTATTTAAAAACAACAAAAAAAATTATTTACTTATTTCGTGTTTTATGTTCAAACTTTTCCTTCGTTTTAACGTATAAAACAATTCCTGGTAATATGCATTAATAAGCCCCACCAGAGAGGAGTCATGAAGTAGACATTGATCATTTATAAACAGTTTCTGCATAATTTGTTTTTTGAATGGTGTTCATAAATTAAAAAAATTATATACACATCAGGATAAAACTTGCCGTTCAGGTTCTCCTATTTAATTTATGAATTGTGTATTTATAATATCCTCGTCTCCTCAAAAATTCCTTATTATTCAGTCAAATATGAAAATATTTACGTAATTTGAAACAGTATCAACATGGCCATAAAAAGCGTGCCTCATTAAAAAATTTCTTGTGGTTCACGCAAAAGATTTAACTGGAAATCACTAAAAACTGAAATAAGGGAAAAAAAATACTAGATATAATGGCCAAGTTTACAAAATATCGTTCCTGGAAAACAGCTTAAATGAATACAAAATACAACAACATCTGAGACTGGGAATATGAAACGAATATATGTATTTATTCTCTTGCCGAAACAGATAAGACAAGTAACGTCAGGTCATTTTATTATATTCCTTAGGCAGAAAAAACACCGATACTGAAAACCTAAGAAGATTATGGTTATTGTTAATTTCATTACGCTTCATAGGGTGCTGTAAATGTTGCTTTTATGCGAAGGGTAATATTAAGTTATGATCCTGGAGGCTCTTATAAACTGTTGCCAGTCGCTACAGTGAGGACAAACTCGTCAGCTGTGGACAGCAAGTGTGCGATGGTGGCGCTGCTTTACCCCAACTTCGGACTAACTAACCCAGGACCACTATATGTACGGCCAGCAATCGACCCTCAACTAGCAATATTCCAATCTCCTTAGGCAGTATAATATTCTGGGGCAATGCATCAGGGAAAGATAAAATATTTACACTTCAAAAAAAGGCTGTTAGAATATTATGTCAGGTCTCACCAAAAACATCTTGTAGGGGACTTTTCAAGAAAACTGGAATACTGACACTCACTTGCCAGCATATTCAATCACTCATGTTATTTGTTATTAATAACAGTAACCTCTTCACACTAAACTCAGAAATACATGACTTTGATATCAGAAGTAAAAACAATTTACACAAGGAAGGGAAGTCTCTAACCGTAATACAAAAGGATGTACATTACAATGCTATTAGCATATTTAATAAACTTCCCACCTCCATTAAACAATTAAAAATAAATCCAAACAAGTTCAAATATGAACTAACTAAGTTCTTACTAAGCCACTCTTTCTACTCTGTTGAAGAATTTATGAAGCTGAATGTATCATAGGGTAGATATTTATAATTATGTAAGGTAAGAACATTATTAGAACACTAATTTTTTAGTATAGGATGTAAAAATATTTATCAATTTTATATATAAAGTACAAATTGTATGTCTTCTGTATAGAACTTAAGAAAATCTTATTATAAGTTAAAAATTAACCAATAGTTACAGTATATTCTAATATTAATAAAGCAACCTATGTAAAATCTCTGACTCGTTCCACATCCTTGAAGCTTGTGCTTCTCTATAGGATTTATGGAATATGATTTTATACTAATACTAATACTTCGCCACACGAAATTGCAGAAAGATGTAAAAAAATCATAGTAAGTGTTTCCGACTTTTATACACAATTGCTTTCTTAAGCTATATACTTTCTCGATGGTTTCATTTTTCTTCCTCGAGCAGTTCAGTATTCAACTATCGTTTTCAATATTAAATTTTTTTGTGTTAATCAATTTGAATTGGGTCCGATATTAAAGCGGTATGTTCCCAAGAAACGATATTTCGTAGACATGGACCGCCTACCATTTGGACGATGATTCGCACCTATCGTCAGATCACGATGGTTGGCACTAAGAAAAGTTTTTTCCCACGAGGTAAAGTCACATCAACCAGCAAAGATGTTTAGTAATTAATTCAGTTTTTTAAATTATATGTAAAAATAATATTCAATACTTGTAAAAGCAACGATGGCATTAATTAGTGGAACTCTACAAACCCTTGCACTAATTAATTGATTTTAAGAAACATAAGACACACGTATGATTAAAACTTTGCGGAATGGTTTGGAAGGGTTTGCACTGACTTTTCATAAACTTTCGGACCATTAAAAGCAACAGTTTGAAGTCTATGAGTTGTCAAAGGTTGAGCTATATAAAAGAAATACATAAAACCCTGACTTTTTTCCGCAAAAACGCAAGAATAAAATTTTAAAAATTTTATTTTCAAATTTTGTTGTTGTTATGGTATTTAGTCCTACGACTGGACTGATGCAACCCTCCATAACTTGCGTAAGAATTTTCATTTCGTTATAACTAGCACATCCCACATCAACCCTAATTTTCTTAGCGTATTCCATCCTTGGCCTCCCTTTTCTGTTCTTACCCCACACACTTCCCTCTAATGCTAATTTTACAAGACCCTCGTGTCTTAAAACGTGGCCTTTTAATCCATCCCTTCTCTTATTCAACGTCCTCCATATTCTTCGCTTTTCCCCTATTCTGTTTAGAACTTCCTCGTTAGTTACTCTATCCACACTTCTGATTTTCAGCATTCACCTATAGCACCACATTTCAAAGGTTTCTATTTTTTTTACTTTCCCCAACTTCTATCGTCCACTTTTCGCTCCATACGAACAATTTTCGAAAGGATTTCCCTAATATTCACACTTATATTACCCGTAAGTAAATCCCTGTTTTTCGCGAAAACCTTCCTTGCCTGTGCTATCCTATTCTTTATGTCTACTATACTTCTACCATCCCTAACTTCCGTCAAAATATCCCTTCCCAATCTAACACCCTTTTTATTCCACTGTTTCCCAAACTACACTCCATTAACTTGGTTTTGCCTCTATTAATCCTCATTTTGAACTCTTTCATCAGACTCCGTTCATGCCATTTGTTATGGTTTCCAAGTCTTCTTCTGACTCCCCTAATACTACAGTATCGTCGGAAAAGCGTAATGTTTTTATTTCTTCTCCTTGCAGTATGATTCCTGTTCCATATAATGAGATGAGATGAGATCTTTCACGATAGCGGATGGTCACAGTGAGGATTCAAACTCAGGGGTAGTAGAACAGTAGAAGTGAGATCAAAGTTGGCCCCTTACAGCGTGTCGCGTCCAATACCACAGCAACATAGTTTCAGATCCCTATTGCTGCAGATCCCAACATAAAAAATACATGTTTTGTGTTAAAAAACAGTCTGATCTTTGTAAACGGTACCATTTATTTTTACAAAATTGGCTACTTTTTACATGTAAAAACGTTTTGGGCAACGTTCATGTGGAATATCTCAAGACATATGAGGATAATAGTTTTTCTGCTTCTACACGTCTTAACATGGTGCTGTCTTTCCGCTGTTGCAAAAACATATAGATCTTTTTCTGCTGAGTAAATGGCTTCCAAATTGTCGTCAAAATTAGCCACGAGAAGATTTTGTGGCGACTTTGGCTTGATCAGTTATCAAAACGGCCATCTGCACTACTATTTTGATCATAGCACTATATTATGGGGCTAGAAGTGGTATCGGTAAACCAGGTTTCACACTTATCTGGCCGCTACAACTGATTTGACAAAAGGATCAAAGTTGGGGCCTTTCAGCGGTGCGTGTCGCTTAACGAGGTGACAGCCCACTGAAGATGGCCTTGTAAACATCTGAACCAGCGAACAAGGAACTCTAATATTTCTCACAGTTTCAGTTAGGGTATGGATTTACTTCCTTACAAAATTTCATGTGATATGGGGAGGGTCGACTGGGAGCCATAGGTTGTTTTCCGGCGATTTGACATGGAATGTCGCAGACCTGTCAGCAATCACTCACGAACCGCTTTTATACAGTTTGAAACGTTGATGTTCTAGTTTCCATCTCTAAGTTTTTAACTGTGTTTTTTTGTGAATTCCTCATATCAGTATAGTTATGTAAGTTGAAACTAAATAAAAGTGCTATAAGAATCGGAGACTCATTTAAAAACAACATTATCATTGGGTGCTAAATTTTAATTAGCAATTACTCAAAACTGAAATAAAAGTGCTCAAAGTGGTATACAGACTTGAAACAATATACCAAGCGACTAAAAAACCACTGTATATCAAGTTGACAAAATGTCGCGCCTGGAAGGCTTCTTAATTGAACCATATAGAAAGATGATTTATTATATGAAAGACTGCGATGTCTGTGCCAGGGAATGTGAAACGAATATATATATATATATATATATATATATATATTGTGATATACTTTTCAGGGTATAAAACATTAATTAATCAATTCAACAAATTATAATCAATTTGAAAATTTTACATTTATTAATTAAAAGTGATTACATGGGCTTAATCTCAGGAGATTTTGGGTCTCTCGAGAGATGGAGTATGCAGTTACTGAAAATAGAAAAAATATCATTAAATATTATTCAACCAGCACAATGAGCAAGTTTCACAGCTTTTTAATAACTTACCCACAATTACTGGGCCTACAAACATCCACTTCACGAATGTTTCCGCGTCTCTCTGGCGTCTTGCAGGATTTTTATCGATGAAGGTAGTAGGAACCAGATTCGCAACTCATATGTTTCCTCGAATCATCTGACCTCTGTAAACCTCTGACAGCATCTGGCGACGTCTGACCACGTCTCAGCTCTCATTCCATCTGCTCAACTCGTCTGCATATCCTCTGACACCATCTACCCTCTGCAAAACTGACTGCATCTCCTCTGACTTCTGGTCACGTCTCAACTCTCACTCCATCTGCTCGCAACTCATCTGCCCTCTGACAGATCCGTTGTCCGTCCTCTGACCACCTCTCACAGCATCTCCTTCCATCTGAGTCCGGAGCCACCCATCGGCTCCCCTTTTAAATTCTCCTACGGGAATTCCCCACCATAGGTCTATTTCATAAAACTCCGGGGTTCCCCGCCTTATGTCTTTTACCAAATTCCGGGGTTCCCCGCCAGTTTATTTCATAAAATTTCGAGGTTCCCATCCTTCATTTTTTACACACGCTCGGCGGGAGTTTCCCACGGGGGATCCCTCGGGGATTCCCGCGGGGCACCCCCTTTGGGTGTTCACCCGCTTTCAGCCGACTTGACATTGTTGTTGGCCGAACTGCGTCTCATAACCCCACAATATCACAAAAATATTGTAGCGGATTCTGTCGTTCCTCCGTATTCGAGGATTTCTTAATTCCTTCAGGACGCCAGGTATTTTTCATAAAAATACCAAACATTGATTTTAATAGTTTTAATTTCAATCAGAGCATGAAAAAAAATTATATCTGCATGGCGTGGTCATTCACTCGTTGTCCCGCCGACACAACCTGCTTCTCCCATCACCCCATGACGACTGCCAACGTCTCGACAGACCACATTGTTGGCCCGGGTTGTGTCAGTTACTCAACAATTGCAACTCGCAGCCGAATTCCACCTCAACGCAACACACAAGACGACTTCAGCTGCACCACGTTCTACGTCATCACAGCTACAGCTCATCGGGACTCTGCTACATCGCTCACTAGTTATCTCTGAACTTCGGGAGAAAACAAAGAAGAGAAACCGTCTCGCAAACATGCCAAGTTTCACTAAAATCTGAGATCATGGGTGTCGAATCGTATTTTTTTTGGGTGGATTTGACATGGAATGACCCAGCAGCAAAACACTAGCTTTTGAATTGTATAATGTTCTTTTGCTATTAATACGCAACACTTGTTCTAAAGCCTTCAAGACTAACACATGGAACTTATATAGAGTCCTTATCGCGACCGCATCTAAGCGCAAATCGCTTAGCCATATTATTCAACTCTACATATGCAAGCACTTAACATTATAATTACAAGTTTAATAAAGCATTTCTTGTTATTTTGTCGTATTTGATCATAAATAATATTTATCTATTTTTCCCCTCTATAACAGTCGTGCCACCACAAGCTTACAACTACTAGCGACATCTATGAGAGCAATACTCAACATTACGTAACTACTAACGCTAGGAACTCTGGGTATAGATTTAAGCTTTATATGTTATAATTGACTATGTAGGGGAATAAATGAAGCAATTTATTTTTTATTTAATTTTCAGCTTGAATGTTATTTGCTACATCCACTTTTTCGTCTCTATAAAAGTGGAAGATACTGTTATTTCAATAACAAAACACATTCTACAGGTGCATAAAAATTCGGAGAAGAGTTACAATTACATTGGATATGTTAGAAAAAATACCAAATCCTACAGAAAGGAGATTCCTATATATATATCTATATATATATATATTATCGTGGCAGAGCGAAACAATTTTTTAATATCCTTAAAGCGAGTTTATCTCCACAGATTGTTTTGCACTGAAAGGCAAAGTCATTCACCGTAAACCTCTATTAATTAATTTTTTCGTAATTTTAAATTATTAAAGAAAATATTTCAAGAACATCACCAAAGTTCAGTCCACAAAATTTATTTATTTCAACATATTTTTCTGTCTTTAAAATTTTCAATTAATAAAAAATAGGCCAGAAAGTCAGCTTTAAATAAATCACTATTTATTCACAAAAGCAACGTTTCATCTCCATTTTGAGACTTCCTCAGGCTTAAAATTTAGCAATACATGATATTTACTTCCGAAAAGGTTATTGAATTTCCATGTGAAGAATTTGGTGTCGCGCGCGCATGTGGAGCATCTGACGGTTACTCCCGAAATTAAATCACTATATATCACTATTTAGTCACAAAAGCAATTTATTTATTATCGAGCAAAATGTTCTCGTCTTCACCAGTCATTAAGAAATAAATTGTGTGCTGAACTTTGGTTATGTTCTTCATTATTTATACCTTGTGTATAACTGTTATTTGTACCTGATAATAAAAAATATACACTACAGCGGTGTTATGTAAAAAAAAATAACAGTAAAAGTAGAGGAAGATGCCAGACATGTTACTGGAAATTTTCTGGACCTTCATGGTCGTTGAGCCTGACTCTTCAATGACTACTGTGATTGTTCCATGAAAGAGAAGAATGGCCAATAAACATGTGGAAAAAATAGTTGTAACATAGCAAATGGGTGTGCAACTTCACGCAGTTGGAAGGGGATGGAAATGAAAGCAAATTGATTCATTGATTCATTGTCGGGAGAAGGCTAAGATTCAGAGGGGCGAAAGTTCACACAGATGAGATGAGAAACCACCTTGAATCTACTTTATACGCACCACTACAGAGGAAGATGTGTTATTATTGTTATTATGAAATTATGCAATGAATGTTAAAAATGACACGGACAATTTGAACAAAATTTACGATACTATTTTTTTGTATTAGTTGACCGCTTTAATATTATTCCCCATTGTTAAAATTTAATTGTCGAAAGCACTCATCGTTACTACATCATTTCGGCCGTAACCGTCGCTGCAGATGGTCCATGCGCGGCACCAAATTCTTCACGTGTATTCTTTTCGGCTGAAGGAGCCAAGGAATAAATATGATGTAATGCTACATTCGTAAGTTTTTAACCGTGTTTTTTATATATAAATTAAAAAATTGTAACATAGAACTCATATTTAATGGAAAGTAATGTTATGTTTGTAGTAAGTTCGAGGAAGTCTCAAAATGGAGATGAAACGTCGCTTCTGTGACTAAATATTGATATATTTAATGCTGATTATTTGGGCGTCTTTTCATTTATTGTAAATATTAAAGTCATGAAACTATGTTATTAATATTGAAAGTTCGACATCTAGGTCGTTGGTGACAAACACATAAATTTTACATTTTTTTATTTAATAACATTTACAAATTACAAAAGTTAAAACAAGTGTTTCCTGGAGGAATTCTAGAACAACGTGGACGACTGCTGCCAGGTTAGCAGAATTCCTTTAAGTCCCGTCAAAATATCCCTTCTCATTCTAACACCCTTTGTTATTCCACTGTTTCTCAAACTACACTCCATTACCTTGGTTTTCTCTCTATTAATCCTCATATTAAACTCTTTCTCCAGGACTCCGTTCATGCCTTCTATTATGGTTTCCAAGTCTTCTTCTGACTCCCCTAAATCTACAATATCGTCGGCAAAGCGTAAGGGTATTTCATCTCCTTGCAGTATGATTCCTTTTCCATATTCCGTTTTAACTTTCTTCATCACCTGTTCTATATATAAGTTAAACAGCATGGGCGACAAGCTGCAGCCTTGTCTTACTCCTTTCTTGACTACAGCTTTCTTTTCTTGATCTTCTATTGTAATTACTGCTGCCTTTCTTCTGTAGAAGCGTCCTTTCTCGATATTTTTTTTTTGCAGTGCTCTTCAGAAAAAGTGTATATGGTACAAATTGGGTATCAGATTCAGAAGATGGTAATGGTAAAATATAATGTTGCGAATCACTCTTCCACAAACCTTGAGCTTAATACTAAAATTTTTTAGGCTTCAAAATTGGGAGACCTTTTACATTTATCGCCGCTTTTCCCAACATAAAATTGAAGTGTCGGTGTACTTGGGCTCGTGATTCCTGCTGAAATTTTTACCTCGTGTCCTCGAAGATTGCCTAAGCATGTAATTTGAATAGCAGTAGTAATAACTTGCATTCCTGCATTCATAATAACAGCTTCTTCGTACGGAGCAGATTAAATCTATTTCTGCAAAATAATGGCGTCGAGGTCTGAGCATAAGTGTTAAGGGAGTCTCTGTCGTATTGTTGTTGTGGTGTGATTAGCATGCGCCAGGGCGCGTGTCCATTGTTGCATAAGGTGTTGACGCAAGTCGGGATTCCCCTCGCACCCGCAGGAAGGCAGGCACGCAAGTTCCCTCCTCCCTACAAGGTCGTCGCACGCGCCTCAGCATGCAGCTCGACTGCAGCCATTTGTCTCTCCAATTTATTCTTAGACGCCGCCATCACATTGGCGTATGCTGCGGGAGTTTTCTCGCAGGCGCTTCACCCCAGAGTGACTGCGGGGCTCACCTGATCATGTCGGGAATGCCTCGCACTCTCTCTGGGTACTTTTTATCAAAGTTCTCATATGCCGAGACACCTTCACCTATTTTAGGAGGTATATGTACTGGGGTCATAGACCTTGGGCATATGGCAAGAGTTGTTCGCTGATCCCATTGGATCAGTCGGCCAACTGCCTCCTGACACTGGAGGAAACATGGAGAAGGGAATGCTGCGACCCCACAGCAAGCTCGTCTCCCGTCATTCGGAAGGGCTTGAGAATAGTAACCAATGCCCGACCTACCTGATGCAGGTATAAAATCCTCATATTGAACTCTTTCTCAACGACTACGTTCATGCCATTTATTATCGTTTCCAAGTCTTCTTCTGATTCTCCTAATAACACAATATCGTCGGCAATACGATTCCTTTTCCATATTCCGTTTTCACATTATTCATTGCCTCTATGAATAAGTTAAACAGCTTGGGGGTTACCAGGCTACATGAGGGTGATCCTGAAACAGGCAAATCCCCTTTAATAGCATAGGAAGAAAAAAGATTTTTTTTGTGGTAACAGGCTACATGAGGGTGATCCTGAAACAGGCAGGTTCCCTTTAATAGCAAAGGAAGGGAATTGAAAAGGAGGGGAGGTGCGGAAGGTAGAGAAAGGTAGCCAAGGGTTAACTAGGGCCCCTGGGCTGTGGTTTAAGGATCCTACCCGGTGTTTCACCTAAATAGATGCAGGGAAAACCCTAGAAAACCTGCATCAGGTAGGTCGAGCTTTGGGTACTATTCTCACGCCCTTCCGAATGACGGGAGAAGAGATTTTTCTGTGGGGTCGTAGCATTCCCTTCTCCGTGTCTTCAGCAGTTTTAGGATTCAGGTAGCAGTGATTAGAATAGAAGACCAAGAAAACAAAACCGTAACCATTTAAGGAGTAAGACAAGAATGCAGTTTGTCACCCATGCTGTTTAACTTATATATTGAAGAGGCGATGAATAATGTGAATTCGGAATATGGAAAAGGAATCGTACTGCAAGGAGACTACATCCTTGCCTTACTCCTTTCTTGATTAAGGCTTTCTTTTCTTGATATTCTATTCTAATTACTGCTGCTAGTCTTCTGTAGAGGTTATCTATTAGCCTCCTTCTCGATGACAGTGCTCTTCAAAATTCCTAGAAGTGTGTTCCAGTTATCAAACGCTTTTTCTAAGGCTAGGTTTACACGGGCAGTGATGACTGCCAGAAAACGAAGGGCAGTGATGTCAGTGGCGTGTCAACATACGTCAGTGCTGCACTGACAACTGCCAATCCATCGCTGACACGAGAGCACTGCCTCACTTTTCTTGGAGCGTGTCAACAGTATGTCAGTCATGACTGACGTTCCCCCTCCACCGACCTAGACGCTGCCCTCATGGGAGGCCAGTTAGTGGCAGTTACGGTTGTCAATTATCGATTGTGAACGGTGAGGCAGGGTTGACTATCGATTGCGCGATGGTAAACAATTTGTATTTTGAATTTTCAATACGCGTGCAGTTTGGTTTAGTGTTTGATTGGAGTAAATGAATCTTTGTTGTGAACAGCGGCTAGAATTTTGGTTCAGAAAGCATTTAGGATAGAGTTAGTTTGTTGCACCAAATCGCCTATAAATTTTTAGGTTTACTTTCCCCAAATAATTATTGTCCACCCTCCAACGGCACAAACTTTAACTGGAAAAAAATTACGCAAAAGAATGATGTATACTATCACACATAATGAAACTAATTCATTTCGTTTTGTTCAGTAATTGATACCTTTAAGGGGATAAAACAAGTAATAGAAACAGAGCCAATTAAACACTGAAAACCACCTTCAAAGTACAGGTACTGTTTTTATTATTGCTTGATTTCTGTAGTAATAATATAAAGCAATATTAATAAACAACTGTTTTCATTTGTATGTATTTATAGTACAGTAAGGTAATACTGAGTTTGACTGAGAATCTCAAGAACCCTTCCTCGTTACATCTATTCTATCACAAATACAAAGTGATTAGTTCCTGTTTATGGACATTATACGTACGCGAAAACACAACTTGATATAAATAATATATCGACACTATGCAACATCAACATTACAACCGGTCGTAGTTGCCAAAACATAGCAGAGAAGTATAAACATGCATCAGAGTTCTCTGCCCGTTCTGTAGTGAGGGCAGCACTTATTGTCAGTGAAGAAGTGGGCAGTTATCTGCCCAAGATGTAAACAGTAGGCAGTGCACAGCCAACCCAACTTGGATGAACATCACTGCCCGTGTAAACCTAGCTTGAATCTCTCTAGCGGCGTCCACCCTTTACCGTAAGTGCCGCAAGACTGCTAAAGTTACAATATTTTAATTTGGGGTTCACATTCCTTTTTGCAGGGCTGCTTAGCTTTGTCGCTTGTCTTTATGGAGGCCTCATCCACCCCCCTATTCATCACGGCTGGCCTTTACCCTTCTGACCATCTCGTCGCTATTGTCCGTAAGGATTCAAGGCACACTGTCTGTGATAGAATTTGATAAAATAATCTTCTTTGCGATTATACACGCCACAATTTGTAATGTGGGTTAAAGTACGCGATGCACTGTATTCCAGTGAGCCTGAGGAAAGAGCGCCGGCTGAGGGAGTTATGGTTCTAAGTAAGCCTCGTGCAGAACTTCCTCAATTCTTCTTTGATCTTTCCTTTTTTAAGGGGAAATTCCTAGCTTGTCCCTGTCAATTATACGTTATGCCTGCATCTCTGCATCAAAGTTACTTTGTCTTTTCCTCTCGTGATTGTCGGAATCGACTGACTATTATAAGGTGTATGTAACGAGTGAATTCCTTTCCTCTGATGCTGTAATTTGCATTCTCTCTTCGCCAAATTGCCACACTTTTCCTTAGCGGATTTCATGAACTGAAGTGCAATGTGGCAGTTGGCTGGTGCATGTGTAGCAGAGCAAGGATTAATGGAACTGTTGGAGTTATAGTCCCCTTCATGAAGCCAAGCCCCTCTTTACATTAATTTCAAAGCTCTATAGAATGAAGGGAAATCTTTTAATAATTTACAAATGTTTTAATTTTTAAATATTATATCTTTAAATAAACAGACCGCATTAAATATATCACTATTTATTTACAAAAGCGACGTTTCATCTCCATTTTGAGATTTCATCAGGCTTACTGAAAACATAATATTGCAATAAATTAATTGTAAGTTCTATGTTACAATTTAGAATTTATATATAAATAACATAAACAAAACTTACAAATTTAGCAGCACATCATATTTCTCCTTGACTCCCTCAGTCGAATTTATTTATTGTAATATTATGTTTTTAGTAAGCCTCACACCTTGCTCTACCTTCCGCTTCCCCCCTTTTCAATTCCCTTCCTATGCTATTAAAGGGGATTTGCCAGTTTCAGGATCACCCTCACCTAGCCTGTTAACCACCCCCCCCCCCCAAAAATACTCCTTTTATCACAGGCAGTGACTGCGGGGCTCGCGCGATTATGTCGGGAATGCCTTGCACTCTCTCTGTTTTTTTATCAAAGTTCCCACATGCCGAGACACCTTCACCTATTTTAGGAGGTATATGTACTGGGGTCGACGACCTTTGGCATTTGGCAAGAGTTGTCCATTGATCCCATTGGATCAGTCGGCTAACTGCCTTGTAAAACTGTTGAACACACAGAGTAGGGAATGCAGCGACCCCACAGCAAACTCGTCGCCCGTCATTCGGAACGGCGTAAGAATAGTACCAATGCCCGACCTACCTGATGCAGGTTTTCTACGGTTTTCCCTACATCTCTTTAGGTGAAACACCGGGTAGGATCCTTAAACTATCGCCCGGGGGCCCTAGTTAACCCTTGGCTACCTTGCTCTACCTTCCGCATCCCCTCTTTTCAATTCCTTTCCCATTCTATTAAGGGGAGTTGCCTGTTTCAGGATCAACCTCATGTAGCCTGTTAACCCCCCCCCCCCCAAAGAAAGTCTCAAAATGGAGAAGAAACGTCGCTTTTGTTAATAATTAATACTGACTGTTTGTCAGTTTTTTATTTATTGTAAATAATAAATTTAGTGGTTTGTGTTAAATTGGAAATTATTATTGCATAAATCCCTCCATTTTAATTATAAAGTAAATTAAATAATAAATAGTAAAAATCAGAAATCAAAAGTAAAAAAATTGTGTAATGTCTTTTACAGGGATGGAAATTTATTATCAAATTTTTCAATTGCCATTTATAAAAATTATAATTCTTATTGAATTAAAAATTCTGTATTTATCAAATCAATCTGCTCAAATCTCTAAAATTAATTATACTTTTCACGAGAGATGAGCGTAGATCTCAGGGACATTGGTGGATTCAGACTCCAGACTCGTCGTTAAAACCTATTAGTATCATGATTATAGACAATCTCCTTGCTCGGACCTTGGCTTGGCTAGAGGTGGGAATTATTACAACTTACGACCTTCATGTCTACATATTGAACTCGGTGGCAAGATCCATCTTGAAGAAGGACACTGGCAGTGGCTGGTCAAGCTGCCGACTAATCAGAGGCCCAAAAGGGCCTATTTAACAATTCGCTCAGAGCTGATGTTGGATTAAACCCCTGATAGCCCCTCTCTACTTTGGGCCAATACATTGGCCGCCAATCATAGTTCACTTAGCTCCTATCCAGACAATGATCCCCAATACATCGGCCACCCACACGCCCTGTATGACTCTCAGCACTTTTCCCGAGTGTATTTACCCACCTTTGATGTGGAGAAACCCAATTCCAAGGCCAATGTCGTCCACTCCATTTCCAACCTTCACAAACTTCGGCCAATAGCCAGGGTGGACCATCCTCCTTTGGGATTTGTTGGCTCAGTATAACCAACTTTCGTTTCTGACCAATGGCGACCCTCAGTGAGCGCACTGGCCTCCTATTTATCACATCTTCCTCCTTGTACGTGGCACTCTCTTCGGAGTCCAGACACAAGGAAACACCAAAATATATTTTCATATGCACCGATTTCACGCACTGCCCCTGCCACGTGTTAACAGTCTTCTCAGAAACAAATGGATCAACACAAACATTTAGTTCGTTTCATTTATCCCTACCACAGTCGTAAATCAGTATACAATAAGCTTTTTATACAAAGCTCGCGTTACCCCATAATCAGATGTAATCAGCACTATGACTATATTTATGTGCTACTACTTTATTTTCAGTAATAGCTCACAGCTGATTATAATACCAAATGATTCACGCTTGCCAACTATGAAAATAACAAATATTACTACTGGGACAAGATATTCGCCCAAGACATGAAAAATACGTCTTCAAATCTCCATTTAAAGATGGATCTTTTAAAAAATTTTAATTTAAAATCCATTTCTAAGGTCGCCGGCTAATTTCTTTTACCCAGGGGAAAATTGCAAACCTGCCTAGGTCTTCGTGCACGCGACGTCACTCGGTCAATGTTCTCGTCTTCTTAAGCACGATACTGTAGTGGGTAAGCATTTCAAATGAACAGGTTGGTGAATTTACCTACATCGTATTTATTTTCGATATTTATTAATGAACGTACTTGTAATCTGCTTTAAACTTCAAAGTTGAGAGAAAACCTTGTCGAAAATCCGCTTTAGGCTTCAAATCTTGCCACTATAACAGCGTGTACGTACACTCTACAAATAACATAGTGTAAATACAGTTTGGGGAGGGGTTAAATAAAAATGAATGATTGCATTGGATTAAATAAAAACAAATTAAATTTATTTACAGAAAACCACAATAATTACTAAACTTTAGGGGCCAAATTAACTCTATCTGCTTAATGTCTTTTTTTGTGGGCTTATCGTACGGCAAAAAAATTGTCATCACGCACTTTCCGATATTGGCACTAACACACCTGAGATTTATTGTGGGTCGTAAACAGCTTCGGCCTTTACCCACGTCGGTATCTTGAGTCCGTCTTCCACGAATTCTTGTCTCCTCTGGAGCTCGTTCCTGGCCTCTGGGAAATTACTTGCGACAGGACTCCATCTGCTTGCAGTTCGCCTAGTTGTAGGGACATCCTTCCTTCTATTATGCCAGCAAGATTCCTCGTTTGATCTCCGCCTGATTACTTCAAAGCTTGTTCCTGATTGACTGAATTTCTCTAGTGTCGTGGCTGAACTACCACGCACTTTCTTGGCACCCTACTGGTTCAATTGCCCATGCCCAACTGACCAAATTTGTCCCATCCATCCTCGCAGGTCATCTCGTACATTCACGCCACCGTGGGGATGCATGGTGGATCACCTGACCCTCAGCCTCTAATTAAAATCCAGCATGGCCGGCTGTTTTTTCTCCCTACTTTCTGGAAAGGGACGCGGTTTCCAAAATGGGGGGAGGGTCAAGGTACCAGTTTTTTTAGTCGTCAAACGGTGATTTTGGCACGTTCGGTATTACGATGTATCGCTTCTCTGGCGCCATGGTGTTTCTTTGTACTGAGTGTCTCCAATATAGGGAATTATTCACCCAGTGACGAAAAAATGACGATTTCCACTTACACTCATTACAATACTTATTCAATGGACTATGTTATGTTTCACACTCCAAAATTATATCCAAGAAACTTAGTGTTGACCTTTGCTATCGGCGACCATCCACTCCCTCTACAAACATACGTCATGTTCAATAAGTCTTTCATACAAATCGTAAACTCACACACGCCAAATTGTCACAATACTAATTAAATTTATTTGCTGACTTATTTGGCTGTATTTTTATTTATTTATCATGGAAAAATACTGTTACAAGGGTCTTCTTTAAGTTCTTCTTCTGTGCCTTTTCCAAAAGATATCTGTTCATCGTTATTCCCAAAGAAAAATTATCACCAATTTATTTTATGTAAACATTCCTAAACAATTCAACTTTTTCTCGTGTTTCTTTCAATAGAAGAAGAAATCTATTATATCGTGGAATAGATAAGGGACTAACAAAACTATGGGCAAAGTCTGGATTGTGGCATTGAACGGGACAGAGACGTGGGCGTTAAGGCGTGAGTATGAGGAAAAGTTGGAATCTTTCGAGGTGTGAATGTAGAGGAGGATAGAAAGCGTGATACATGAAGAGGGATGGTCGGTGGAGGAGTCTGTTACAAATGTTAAGGAACAGGAACACTCTTTGAGACTGGACTGCTTGCTGACGGAGTCTGTGAGGTGGGACTGGATCATAGGACGAGAGGGAGAGAAAGGGGAAAAAATATTTATTACACGATATAGAAGGATGTGACGGAAAAGACAACCTGTCAGTGGACATAAAAGTGATGACGATGAGATTTTTATTACAAAATAGTCCTAAGAAATATTAAAAAATAATCTTTGAGACTAAAAAGATGCATTTTATTATCATTTACAATGTTTTATACAGTCTATACCCCAGTATACTGAAAATACCTAATAATATTCACAAAAATTTAAATTAATATGTGTAAAATACTTTATTTTAAAATGAGAAAAATTTACAAAGGAAAATATGTAAGTGTAAAAGTTTACAGGAAGAGAGAAAACTTTTTCCTGTATTTTTAGAAGTACGTTGTTGCATTAGGAGCTGTCGGGTGGAAGCAGGCATTAGCCACGACGTTTCGATGGCGTTCACTGTCGTCGTTATCAAGTGATATCTGACTGTCCGGTGATCTGTGCCGCTTCATTTATACAGTCCTCTGTAGGTGGCCTTCGAGTATCGTGCACTTCTTCCTGTTTCGTAGATTTCGCAAACTATCCCAAACAGCCATGATCTTATCAACTCTGCTGGAATGTTATCAATTCCTGGCGCTTTACCATAACACAGGTCTTTCATCACCCTGTCAAACCCTGACCTTAAAATTTTGTCCCGCAATTCTTCATCATCCACCTCCTGTTCTTCTTCTATTACTGACTGATCTAGATTTCCAGCATGATACAGCTCTTCTATTATTCCTTCCATCTTTCTGCTTTTTCTTCTTTATCCAGAATTGGCTTCCCATCCGCTCTCCTGATGTTCTTGCTATTATTTTTCATCTCCCCAAATGTTTCTTTGATGTTCCTATAAGCTGCGTCCATTTTCCCTTTCCCTATGAATTCTTCAAGTGCTTTGCATTTCTCTTGTAGCCAACCTCTCTGGCTGATTTACACTTCCTATCTGTCTCATTCTTGAAGCGTCTGTACTGCTCTTTACCATTTGCATCTCTCGAGTTTTTATATTTAAGCCTTTTATCAATCATTTTAATTATTTATTGTGTTATCCATGCCTTCCTATTGGTCTCATAAGAAGTATAAGAGTGATCAAATACATAAGGGAGGAATAAATTGTAAATAATTATAATTTCATTTTCAATGTAACAAACGAATATTATTAATAAAGTAATTAAATAAATGTGTCTTGTTATACTAAATAAAACGCAAATAATGGCTAAAAGTCGGAAATGGAATAATTGATTTGAAATTAACCGTTTCGTCCACGAAAATTTCGGGACCTCCTCAGTTCTTTAGTGAAAATATTTCATTGCAATGTTCGATGCTGTTACTATTATTATTCTAAGTCAAGCAACATTTATATGAACGCTGTACGCTATAGTAATCTTTTTATTGTTATTTATAAATTATGGCTGTGTACTTTAACTTCGATCAGTCTTTATCTTTTCTGGCAGCCGCAAGATTATTATATACTTCAACTTCGATCACTTGTCATCTTTCCTGGCAGCCGCAAGATTATTATATACAGGATTGTAGATTGTGTCGCAGTCACGTAGTCATCAGGTTACGTGTATAACTCTCAGTCTTGTGATTTGACCCTCTCTGGGTACTTTTTATCAAAGTTCTCATATGCCGAGACACCTTCACTTATTTTAGGAGGTATATGTACTGGGGTCAAAGACCTTGGGCATATGGCAAGAGCTGTCTGCTGATCCCATTGGATCAGTCGGCTAACTGCCTCCTGAAACTGGTGGAGACACGGAGAAGGGAATGCTGCGTCCCCACAGCAAACTCGTCTCCCGTCATTCGGTAGGCCGTGAGAATAGTACCCAATGCCCGACCTACCTGATGCAGGTTTTCTAGGGTTTTCCCTGCATCTCTTTAGGTGAAACACCGGGTAGGATCCTTAAACCATAGTCCGGGGGCCCTAGTTAACCCTTGGCTACCTTGCTCTACCTTCCGCATCCCCCCTTTTCAATACCCTTCCTATGCTATTTCAGGATCACCCTCATGTAGGCTGTTGACCAAAAAAAAAAAGATTTGTCACATGCCGATTCTACGAAATGAAGGGCAACTCACTTTTTGGTAGTGGCTGCTATTGTAAATGGGAATACCCTAATTCCTCCATTTGCTGCTCTCGCTCAGCTTGCGTCATTGCTTAGAAGCCGATCGCTTAGATTATTATTGCTCTGTGTATGTAAATTGTAAGTCTGAATAGTTCCGTGAAGAGTAATTTTAATCATCACATTTTGCATCACCGTTCGCAGAACGAACAAAGTGGTTGGTTAGTTTTCCTGCGTATAAAGGTTCCAAATTCCTTTCTGCAGCAGGGCCACCCTCAACCATTCACCTCACCCTCAATCAGATGGTGCATTGCCCGACTCGTCATCGAGGGTCTATAAGGACACTTACATCCCAATAACATTAAAATGCGGGGGGAAAAAAAGAACAGAGTACGAAGCTGTTTGTGACGCACGAAGAATCGCCGATACCAGGAAGAATAAATGCTTTTAGGACACACCCATGTGACCTTTTCCTCTGACGAGTTCAGAGCCTTCACTGCTTCTCACCAAAACAATCAACAGAAGTGGAGTTCTCACGTGGCGACCCAACACTGATCCCTGCGGCACACCACAACTTATTTTATTGTCACTCAAAGGGATATTCGTTTCTTCTGACGATGAAGTATTTTAATATAATCGTTTATATGTCACTATATTTTAAATGCACAGTCGTTGACACGCCTGGCTTACTTCAGAATTTTTAACAATTATTTTGAATGCTTTGCATAAATTTGTAAGTTGATTCAGGTTTCTAGGTTACCACTTTTTTAATTAGATTAGATTTTAATTTTATTTATATACTTTTAAAATTTATACGCATTAGGAAAGAAAATGCCCTGATTAATACAGAAAGTGTAAAGGAAAAAGACCTTTATCTTTTTCTTGGGAAAAAGTCGACTGACCCCCGCACCTGTAGCCGCTGTCACCTATGATCTATGAATCTAATCCGCCTAGATTTATCTTCTCGTTCTTGTTGATTTTCTCTCTCCTGTATGCATACATATCCTTCGTTCTTCCTGTATTTCCTTCCCTCTTCCTTTTTACTAGAATTTTTTTAAACACTCAAATTGGTAGTCATTTATTTATTTTTATTGTAGAGACAAAAATAATTTATTGTTGTAGCTTGCGATTATCAACTGTTTAAATAGCTAAAGCATTTCCCGGTGCAGTCGTTGAATAAATAGTTGTCGGGTTTCCACGCGGCTAACACAGCGATGTGTGGAAGATGACGACAGAGATTACGGACCGTCGAAACGTCACGCCTTAATCGCTGTTTAATGAATTAGTTAACAGTGTGTCAAACTGAAAATTATTCCCTGGTTTACGTCGGCATAATATTTAAATGAGAATCAAACAATAACGGAAAGTTTATTCAAATAAATTCAGTTTCAAGAAACGACGTTTCGAAACGTAGTCGTGACACGGCAGAAAACTTGTGTAGAACGGTCAGCGAAACGTCAAATTAAAAACGTTGATCCGGAACTGCTACAAAATTGCATTTTACCTCTAATTTTTGCAATGAATTCCTTTTATGTAAATTAATAATAATTATTTGCTTCTGTCTATTAGAATCCTATGATTGTGCTTAAACGATTAATTTTACTACGCATAATTCGTTAACTTTATGCAAGTTACGTAAAACACGTAGCAGTTTCTATGTGGGAAATTACCCTTTAATTAATTTGCGTAGGGGGAGGATAAGACGGAATAAAATATTTTCTTTTAAGATTTAAGTGATTTGTAAGAGATATTTTTAACAATATTTCCTTATGATGTTCTAATATCGCAGTCACCTGCATTTAATCAACATAATCCGTCTGCCCAACGTTTCTTGAAACCCTCCGTTTTTTATCACTAATTTTATTACATAACTTTACGGTAAAGTCACGAACTGAATATGATACAGTTAGGTACCGAAACGTTGCTGTCTCAAAATAAATTCTTTGGTATTGCCCATAAATTACATTCTATTGTATATAATTAAATGCAAATGTAAGGTAAAAATAATTTTGTTAATTCTATTTTTATATTCATACCAACAAAGAGGTCATTAGCGGCTTGCTACTTAGGTATCTGATCTTACTTTCCTCTGTCGGGATACTTGAAAACAATTGCCAGGAATCGAACCCGGGGCCTCTGCGATGCGAGGCTGTGACCACAGAAGTGGCCAAAAAATTTAACTTAAATAAGATTAAGTGAATTAAAATATAGGATACCTATTAAAGGCCATTTAGCATTTAAAAAATTGATATATGTAAAATGGTTAATCGTTAATGATTGATTAAGTGAAAATCAGACTCTCAAAGCTTTTTGAACGTGGTGGTGGCAAGTCACTGTGGACACCTGACCGAAGTTACTGAAAATCATGAAATAGAGCTACTTCATCTTAAATGAGAAACATTTGCACTCTATGTGAAATATAAAGTCTCAAAGGTTTTTTTACAATTTATGTAGATGTTCTGTGTGTCCACCCTTAGTCAACAGGAACAATTCTACTCGATCGTCCAATTCACCCCCCGATACATAATATCAGGACCGACGGTAGTAGAAGTGGAACATAAACGCCATATTTGATGTAAACCCTAGTAAATAATCGCCAGCCATCAATTCCGATCACCAAGTAGGTTACTGGAGTAGCGCCAGGTCAGATGCACGGCCTATTTAGCGTCCAATTCAACGTTCAAAAGCATGGCGACGTCTCATTCAGATAGTATCTTGGACAGTTGTGGAAATGTAGAGTGACGCCATCTCGTTGAAATCCCTACTGTCAGCTCCCAATTGTTGCGGAATTTTCATCAACCTCTGTCGGTGGCGCCTCTGTCAGAGGTTTTCCTTTATAACATTATGGAAACATGTTATAAAGAAACTCTCAGTTTGTCTTTCCGTACTGTGTCAATTGTTATGTTGTGCTTAGTCATGTACGTTGCAAACATTTTTACCAACGATTTCCTAATATTGACACTTATATTACCCGTAAGTAAATCCTTCCTTGCCTGTGCTATCCTACTCTTTATATCTACTATACTTCTACCATCCCTAGTAGCAGAATTCCTTAACTTCCGTCAAAATATCCTTTCCCAATGTAACACTCTTTGTTCTTCCACTGTTTCCCATACTACACTCCATTACCAAGGTTTTCACCCTATTAATCCTCATATTGAACTCTTTCTCCAGGACTACGTTTATGCCATTTGTTATGGTTTCCAAGTCTTCTTCTGACTCCCCTGATACTACAATATAGTATAGTCGGCAAAGCGTAAGGTTTTTATTTCTTCTCCTTGCAGTATGATTCCTTTCCCATATTCCGTTTTAACATTCTTCATCGCCTGTTCTATATATAAGTTAAACAGCATGGGCGACAGACTGCATCCTTGTCTTACACCTTTCTTGATTACGGCTTTCTTTTCTTTGTCTTCTATTCTAATTAATACTGCCAGTCTCCTGTAGAGGTTATGTATTAGCCTCCATTCTCGATATTCATTTGATAGACCAGGAATATTTTTACAGAGTTCCTATATAACTAGTTGTAATTTCACATAGCCCCTTCTCCTGATAATACTCAAATAAAAGCGAAACAAATTCTTCTGCAATTTCACGAGGTTAGAAGCGATTATAGTGACTCGTCGTCTCAGGAGGAAACGCGCCATCCACAAATCACATAGAAAGCGCTGACCTCACAAGGCCGACCAGGCTGTTGGACGTCTCTAAATGTTCCCACCAGAGAAAAGAAGCAGGGGGGAAAAAGAAGAAAAGGAAAATGGGGATTAAATTTCACCCATGTAGCGGTTATTGCACGGACGTGCACGGCCTTGTTTCGACTGCGCGTGTTCCACGGTTTTGTTCCAGGAAAATTACAAATAATTTAAGTTAAAGTCAGCGATAAAAATAATTTAGTTTGCAATACAGAAGATCATTTCAAGGTTAAATTTTAGGGGAATGCTCACCACTCAAAAAAAAACTTTTGAAAAGAGTATGTGAATGCCATTGAAAGAAACACTAATGAAACATATCACAACGCGGAGGAAGGAACTTCATCAAGTTCAGGGACGTCTGTGGAGTATTTTTTATTAAATCATTACTAAATTTAAAAAGAAAATGAAATTTTATTTTGTTGATAGTGGTATTTATCATATTTAAATAACTATTAATAATGATGATATACTTTTAAAGAAACAATTAATTAGTTTTACAACTTCTATGAAAAAGATAATCACATATAACCTTTGTTTTCGTTCTCATACATTCACACTTATTAGCTAAAAGCTAACATCTATTATAAATCAGGGAAGTTTTCCTCCTTTTCTTACTACAACACGACTGACTCCAGTGATCAAGTCACGTTGTTCCCTACTTCCGTTTATATCCACCAGGAGCGCTGTCATATTTACATATACAAATTTATACACTTTACATTCTACATACATTATAACATTCACATACTTGTTTTCTCTTAATATAAATTTTACATTTATTATTATTATAAATTTCACACACATTTACATTTTATTTTTCTCTATTATTAACATCTCTTATTTATTATTAATCCGGGGGACACGGACAGCCACCAATTAGACTATATTATGGTTATACATCAGGTGCTAGACTGCAATGCGTACCCAGGAGCAGATGTAAACTCCGACCAGAACCTGCAGGCTGAAAATTAAGAACTTCAAGAAAGTAATTAAAACAAAAAGATGGGAATTAGAAAAACTGAAAGAACAGGAGGTGCTTCAGATTTTCAAAAGAAGATATCAAAAGTAGGTTAATAGAGAAAGGAGAAAGAAACAATATAGAAGAGAAATGTGCACTCTTAAAGGAACGAATGACTACAGCAGCAGAAGAAAATATAGGAAAAATAGCTCATATCAATAGCAAAGCATGGATTACACAAGAAATAATAAAAAAGATTGATAGAAGTCATAAATATAAAAACGTGAAAGGTGAAACTAATAAAGAGCAATACAGGCGCTTGAAGAATGAGATAGACCAGGAAGTGAAAACAAGACGCTTAGCTGCAAGGGAAATGCAAAGCGGTAGAAGATTGAATGGTGAAAGGGAAAATAGACGCAGCTTATAGAAGAATCAAACATTCGGAGAGAGGAAAAATATTAGCACGAACATCAGAAGAGCGAGATAACAATTGTGGATACAGAAGAAAAATCGGAAGGATGGAAGGAATATCTCAAAGAGTTGTATCATGGTGGAAATCTAGATCAGGCAGTGATAGAAGAAGATGGGGAGGTGGATGATGAAAATTTGGACATTTAAGAGGTCAGGGTGCTGAAAGACCTGAGCAATTGTAAAGCGCCAGCGGAGTTGATAAGAAGCAATATCATGGCTGTTCAGGATAGTTTGCGAAATCTAATAAACAGGAAGAATCCCAGAAGATTTCAATAAAAATATAATTATACCCATACCGAAGAAGATGTGAACAGCACAGGACAGTTAGTTTATGGGCAAAATATTAAGGAGGATATATATATATAGCAGAATGGAAAGTCAAACAGAATGCGAGTTAGGAGAAGACCAGTTTTGTTTTAGGGACAATGTAGGGACAAGAGAAGCAATATTGACTTTGAGTCTAATTTTGTTCTAGAACCTTTTTGACAACTTGTGATGGTCCATAGATCTGAAGGAAAGATTGTGATTAATTGCATGAAAAGACATAAGTCCTTCTGAAAATGCTAATATATTTTCGCGTTTCCATAAGCCTCCATTAATTTTTGTTGGAGATCATATTAATACTTTGAAAGTACATATTTAATTATAAACATATATAATTTGAATTAAAATTTGATTCAGTTAAAGAACGCCATTTTGAAGATATATCACCGTATATAATAGCTCTTCGGGAAACCCTCGGAACAACCACGGTAACGCTCTGCTTTAGCTTCGTCAAAGAAACCACGTTGCAGAGAGTATACACTTCAAAACAGTTTTCCATAGTAACAATTACGTTATATTATTATTTAGTTTAAGATCATTGGAGTACTTCGATCTAGTTACTTAATACTTCTCTTGCATATCGTAAGTAATAGATTTTCATAAATTATAATAACATACATACTTAATACTTATTGTTTTGTTTAAGTTTCAAGGTTAGTGACTAAAACCGTAACATATTGAAGAAGACGCACGACTACTACATAAAATACTTTTTGGGACATCGAAATAAATATAAAGGGTTTGCGTCTATTAAACCTAGCAGTTTTAATTGAATAGATTCTAAGCCTATTTCAAGGTAGCCAACCTCCCCTACTTCTTTCACGCCGAAACAGTTCTTTTTATTTTGCCCTAAAAACGAAACAACAGTTGAATTAATTGAATATATAAAGAGTCCTGTATCATCATTTTTTATCGCTTCAGAGCAAACCTTATAACTCGCAGTTGATTTTGAACAGGTCCCGCTTTCACACGTTCTGGAGCAAATAAAAATGAGTTATTGTTGTTGTGGTATTCAATCCTAAGATTGGTCTGATGCAACCCTCCATGCTAACCTACTTTGCGCAAGCCTTTTCATGTACTCTAGACAAGCACAGCCCACATCTACCCTAATCTGCTTAGCGTATTCTAAAGGCTTCTATTGTTTTCCTTTCTGGAGCTCCTATCGTCCACGTTTCACACCCATATAACGCCACGCTCCAAAATTTTTAGCAACGATTTCCTAATATTCACACTTTTTTCGCGAAAGTCTTCCTTTATGTCTACTATACTTCTACCATCCCTAGTTATTACGCTTCCCAAGTAGCAGAATTCCTTAACTTCCGTCAAAATATTCCTTCCCAATCTAACACCCTTTGTTATTCCACTGTTTCCCAAACTACACTCCATTAACTTGGTTTTCCCTCTATTAATCCTCATATGGAAGTCTTTCTCCAGGACTAATGAGTAATTATTCAATATTAAAATTTACCTGACGCGACAAATTTACGTATACATCGTATCGACGATCCAAAGAAGTTTATTTCTCAGGGAGGTAGCTCTCTGCCAACAATAGGCTAATAACGGCGCGAATCCTACTGCAACAATAGATAGAGTGCTTCGGAGCATGAACGGATCAAGAGTATAGGCAACCATCATTCACTTTGGAGACTTTAATGCGCGTATAAGAAATATTTATATACATTATACCTGTGTGTATATATATTATTTTATTAATGTCTCCTGCAATATATTGAAATATGCTAGAATATTTAAGTTAAATCTCGTGTTTTTAAACCCTCAAATTTTCATTGAAATCCATTGAGTCGTTTCGGAGCCTGTTCGAGACAGACACATTAATTTTATTTAGAAATGAGACGCATGGTTAAGACAGTCGGTTTCTGAGTCGTACACCTGGAATTGAACAAACACACTGTGAATTATAATGTGTTCTCAGTTTTCATTCATCAAGAGTTTACTGTCGAATGAAATACTGAAGCGAGCTAATGTAAATAAATTCGCGGGCAACCAGCTAGGATAATGTTGATATAACCGATGTGTGGAAATAACGTTGTAGGCGTTAAGTTTAAGTTAACATTTTATTTGTTTTGTGGCCATTTTATTACACATCAACATTTCTCTGACATTGTTCGTTTCATTTAAATCAACTTGCACTGTTGCACTGGATTTATTTAAAATGTTATGAAGTATTACGACGGTAAAATAACAATTGAATACGGTAATAAGGCTTGTTGCGGCTTCAAGGTTCCACGTTTCCGTCTAAATACAAGCTCCGTGAAAAAGAGTTCACAGGTCCTGCTTAATCAAATACTGCTATGTTTTTCTCGAGTAAATTATAATTAAAAATTATCTCACGAAATCGCGGTTTTAGAGACCGCTGATGTATCTCCTGGATAAAGACGACATATCTCCTGGCGACATTGAAATGTTGGCCCGAGCGTGAATGAAATATGTGGGAAGTCGATAATATGAGAAACAGAAGGTGACGTCAGCGGTTTACAGATATACCAAAGAATACATTTAAAAAAATTAAATAATTTCGCAGCGTATTTAAAAGCTTGTACTCAGTAGTGACAATCTTGTCCACTAAAGACTGATTACGACACACACACACACAAACCCCTAAAGTAAATATACAGAAATAATTTTGACATTGCTTATGAAAGAAGATCTACAGCTTCCTTTCAATTTAATTTTGCTTTCGCATCTTCCACGTCTCATTTCTCATACGCAATCGCTTCAGTGTTTTCGTCTCAGGAAGTTCATCAACTTTACTAAAAAAAATTTATTTCCGTTGAACTAAAAGTCTGATTTTCGAAAGAACTACTAGGGGTGACAAATTCATTTTTTATGCTTAGTTTCCAACGAAAAATAATATAACGTCTCATTTTGCACAATCGAAACACAATCGCTGTTTCACGATTACAATATTTACAATTTAACTTCTTCACTATGCTTTCGCTTTGAATAACAATATCATATCCACGCATAATATTTTCTTTGTCTCCGACTGTGCTTTCAATTACCACTCGATTTCGGGGGTGGGGGAAGTTTCTTCACAGTTATTTTTAAAAAATTAAAATCTAACGTCGTTATTTTCCTTTTATTTTCGACGGGAAACGACGCAAGATTTGCTTCTGCCTCCGCCGTCGTCTGCAAATTGTTGATTAATATTGTTATCATTTCTCTAATTACTGTTATGTGAGTATCTCAAATTCTACAACTATTTTTTGCAACTTCAGGATGTCTATCTCTCTTCCGGGAGACAAATGGCCAATACTCATAATAATTATTAAATTCTGTCTTACGAAATTTATACTCAATTTTAGTAAACTGCAATTTCTGGTCTTTCTAATTGCAAAAATTTTATTCATTCATTGTAATATTCTATTTGATGTATCCTGCATCCTCGACCGAGGACTAATGGATGGAATAAAAAAATTAAATCAAAAAGTGTTTTTCTTTTGGAGAATATCGAGAGACTTTAACGCGCGGTAGACGAGAAACCCACCGTTTTCTGAGGAGCGAGCGATGTTCTTTAGGCTCTTGAGAGACACGGGGACTGAAATTCACAGACTAATAAATGCTTTATTCGACTATTGACTTCCAAACAGTCTCAAATTATAACTGTTTAATACTATTTCTTACAACTACTCAGTTTCTTCTATAATAATAGTTTACTATTCAGGTAATTCATTTAGTAAATTTATTATACTCTAAAATTCAATGCAGTGTCTACAAGCTCATTCGTAAATTGAAAATATAACTTCATTATTATCGATACATAAATAAAAACCTTACGATTCGCCTACGATATTGTAGTATCAGGGGAGTCAGAAGAAGACTTGGAAACCATAATAAATGGCATCAACGTAGTCTCGGAGAAAAAGTTCAATATGAGGATTAATACAGGGAAAACCAAGGTAATGGAGATTAGTTTGGGAAACAGTGGAATAAGAAAGGGTGTTAGATTGGGAAGGGATATTTTGACGGAAGTTAAGGAATTTTGCTACTTGAGAAGCGTAATAACTAAGGATGGTAGAAGTATAGTAGACATAAAGAGTAGGATAGCACAGGCAAGGAAGGCTTTCGCAAAAAAGAGGGATTTACTTACGGGTAATATAAGTGTGAATATTAGGAAATCGTTGCTAAAAATGTTAGTATGGAGTGTGGCGTTATATTAGTGCGAAACGTTGACGATAGGAGTTGAAGGGAAAAGAATAGAAGCCTTTGAAATGAGGTGCTATAGGCGAATACTGAAAATCAGATGGGTGGATAGAGTAACTAACGAGGAAGTTCTAAACAGAATAGGGGATAAGTGAACAATATGGAGGACGTTGACTAAGAGAAGGGATAGATTAATATGCTACGTTTTTAGTTTCATGAATACGCGACTAGAAATCGTTCAGCTCTAAGGTCGGACAAGCATCGCCTTGCTCTACACCAGAAAACTATTCACAATACCGGGATAATTTTATACAACAGCCTTCCGCCAGAGGTTAAAAATAGTACCTACAAAAGCTTCGTGAAGCAGAGTAAAACTATTCTTTTAAATGGCGCGTTTTACTCGGTACAGGATTTTCTTAATCGTCCTTCTAGTATTTAAATCAAGGTTCCTGCAAAAAGTGTTGAATGAGCTGCCTTATAAAATAGCACATCACATATCTTTAAAATTTCTATTCAGTTTTTTCTGCTCTTTTGTTTGTTTGTTTCATGTATTGCCTGGAGCTACGACAGAGGGAAGGACAGTTTCCTGGTCCAAGTAGTTAAAACTCCATTGCGTGTTCCTCAGTGTGTGCTTGTTTGTGTTTCCCAGTGTGTGTCCGTGTTGTGTTTATATTGATTTTTGTCTATATACACTTTCTTTTACTAATTTATTTTAAGTTTATTTGTCTTTAATTATGTACTTTATTTTGTTCATTTTTAATTTTTAATGTTTGACGCATCCTATTTCCTCAATCGAAGATTAATGGAAACAGCAATAAATCTAAACCTAAGACACGAGAGTCTTGTAAAATTAGCATTAGAGGGAAGTGTGTGGGGTAAGAACAGAAGAGCGAGGCCAAGGATGGAATACGGTAATCAGATTAGGGAGGATGTGGGTTGTGCTAGTTATAAGGAAAGGGAAAGGCTTGCGAAATATAGGTTATCATGGAGGGTTGAATCAGACAAGTCATAGGACTGAATACCACAAGTACAGCATTTTCGATACAGTTTTTTTAAAATTATCCAGAGATTTTAGAAATGCTGTCAGGAGGACAAAGAGTTGTTATCTCAATGGTTGGGTGAAGAAAGACAGTTGTTATTACTAACGGAGTTAAGTCGTGTTAAGATGTGGATTATCTCTTTGTGATCTTTTTCCAGGCCGAGGAAATTGGAGTTTCACACGCGGCAAAATGGCGGCGTATCGAGGTTGCCCCGCGAGTTCCGACACAAAAGGAAGAAGGGAAAGAAACCTCAAAGTGGTTCCTCCTGCTGACGTCAAGCGGAGCCTCTGACGTACTCGCCGCTTGCACTAATTTCTTTTCTTGCGTGCGCTTAACCTCCAGCTGCGAAACATAAACATTTATCGTTTTAGCATCAAAATAAGAAAAGAGATATTAATTAGTGAGACGGGCATCTGAGGAATGTACGCGCGTCACTACCGTGAGAGAACAGTGTCCCCTTTTCTTCCTTCTCCTTCCACTTATAATCTCGACACACTGAAAACAATGTGCAAAAATAATTTTTTTTTCAGGTGTCATAATGTGTCGTTTCCCTGCAATCTCTTCCCAAGTTATGATCTCCGGCTAATTTCTTCACATTAATTATGTGCGATTTCTCCTAAGATCCGTATTAATTAACCTGTCCGTTGCAAACATTTATCAACTAATAACTTTGTACATTCAACCAGCGTTGACTAACAGAATTTATATGATTCACAAAATGTTGTACGGCAGAACGAGTGAATGAATTTCTTAAATAACATAAGAATTAACGACCCAGGTAACACAGAATACAATAATATTTCGAACCTGAATGAAAAATTTAGAAGTTAGTAGACGTTTCGACCAATCATTGTGGTCCATACAATATTTAAGACAGACTGAAATAAAATGAACAAAGATAATTAGAAACAAAGAGTAACGAGAAAATATGATGAATAAACCATCTTATATTTAAGTGAGAAGTGTCTTCTTTTACATTTACAGAAATTTACGGGATTCCATATTAACTATTCTTAAAATTTACTTTAATATCTATATTATTAATTGTTTTATGTCTGACACTTGTTGTTGTGGACATCTCGTTGTGCCGTTTTTATTTAGTTATGATTCGAGTCACTAGATTACGTAAAATTTTAAAGAAACACAGGATCCAAGTTAAAAGAGATTTTTGTTGTGACTGAAAAGAAAGATTATTAAAGTTAATAAGATTATCAAAATTAAGAAACTGGTTTAGTTTCAGACAATGTTTAATGATAGGAGAATGTATATAGGTTGGAAAAGTCAAATTTTCTTTATTTTCCTTAATTCTAGTTGAAAAGGAGTCATGCCAGTACTTTTGATTGTCATAGTAATAATTGTTCATATAGTTTTATTGGTCGGGCTAAACGATCTCACTGATGCCACTAATGAGAGTGATGCAATGGAAAACACAACTAAATGCGGAATATGTCGGGACAAAATCAAAGGCGGTCGGGTTGAGAGGATTTGAAGAAGGCTGCAAACAGGGTAATAAAACCTAGACAGTTTGGCGGCGATCTGGGATTTCTGAAAGCGTTGAGACGTCTGGATGTGACGCGGCTTGGTATTTTCCCCCAACATCGCTGGTAAGTGGGGTGAATGGCTCCTCCGAATTTCTGAAGGTAAATACTATTGATTGGAGATGATTTTATCCCCGCCACCGAAGGAAATTAAATAATGGAGTGGAGAAAAGTTATTAAAAAGGAACGTAAATGCATTCTCAGGCAATAGAAGGTTTCTAATGGGCTATATGATTATGATATTAGATGGAGAAAGACTTGGAATGTGAGCGAAAGAGAGAAAAAGAGAATGTGTTAACGAGGAGCAGGATTGAGAGGCTTTTATCAATCAGTTGAGTGGTCGTGAATTGGACGATCCAGGGCGGAATCCTCTTGATCGTGACAGCGGAAAAGAAAAGTTAATGAGCAAGGTGTTTATTTCCCAAAACGGAAGTTAGAAGGAATCTGCTGGAACCGGCTCGAGATCTGAGGACGAGCGGCGAGTTTCAGACAAAGCCGAAGATGGTAATTACTCTGTAACCTTTCTCCTGATTTCCTCGTACAGCTAATTCCGAGGTAGGCTTCTTTGTTTCTAAATCTGCCCTTAAATACTACTTAAGAATAGATCTTATTGTTCTAAATGTTAATTTACAAGTAATTTAGCTTTCAAAACATTATACAAAGTGAGTATTATGAATCCTAAACAAGTTGGTTTCGTAAAAAAGGGTTTGAAAAATAAATTATTGTATCGTATCAATTAATAAATGTGATTTAGCTACCGTCATGGAAGATTGGAGAGTGCAAAACATTCAAGGCATTTAATTACATTCGAGCGGTTCCGTTAAACACTCTGCTGAAGGCTTTTAGAGTGGCTCCTGCTCACGCCTTGCCCTCTAATTAAGTGGCTTATATACTGGAATTATGACAAATATATTGTCCGCAAATTAGCGCTTTGAAGCCAACTCTGCTTGAAGGTTATTATTTTAAACGCTAAAATTATAATATCGCCTATAATGACACTGAAAGTACGTTCATGTGATGCTAATGGTTGTCATATGTAGAGAAAGCGCGTCATGTTTTGCCATAAGGAGGCAAGGATATACTTTCTTGAGTTTCAATTAATTCTTTTTTTAGAGTTCAGGAAAGTATTAACGTATATCCAATTAAAACTCATGTGTATTTTTTCATTACTCCCCAGAAGCTTATATGTCTTTGGCTTTGTCTGAAACTCGCCGCTCGTTCTCAGATCTCGAGCCGGTTCCAGCAGATTCCTTCTAACTTCCGTTTTGGGAATATGTCTGGATATGTAACTATCCTCCTTTCCCCTCCAAAAAAATACTTCAGAAAAGCCCGTACACGCAGCTTCTTAACCACTTCTGAAAACGACAAATAAGAAGCTCATATGAGACAATTGTAATAATTGACCAACTTAAATAATAAAGAAAAACCCAGCTATTTTTTCATGTAATGTATTAACAACTTTTCGTCCATATTTCGGAATTTCATGGGACAATTTTTAAATTGATAAACATATGTACAAATGCGGATAATTGTATGTCGAGGACTCCGTCCAGCGATGGTTGCGTTGTAAATATATTGAATAAATACTTATATTGAATTTTTTATTCATAAAATAATACACTATTAAGGATTTTAATGATCGCTGAAATAAAATTTCGAGAAAGGAGCCTTATAGATAACCTCTACAGAAGACTGGCAGCAGTAATTAGAATAGGAGATCAAGGAAATAGAGCCGTAATCAAGAAAGGAGTAAGACAAGGATGCAGTCTGTCGCCCATGCTATTTCACTTATATATGGAACAGGCGATGAAGAATGTTAAAACGTAATATGGTAAAGGAATCATACTGCAAGGAGAAGAAATAAAAAGACCTTAGGCTTTGCCGACGATATTGTAGTATTAGGGGAAGCAGAAGAATACTTGGAATAAATGGCATGAACGTAGTCCTGGAGAAACAATACAATATGAGGATTAAGAGAGGGAAAAACAAGGTAATCTAGTATACTTTGGAAAACAGTGGAATAACAAGGGTTGTTACATTGGGAAGGGATATTTTGAGGCAAGTTAAGGAATTCTGCTACTTGGGAAGCGTAATAATTAGGGATGGTAGGAATATAGTAGACATAAAGAGTAGGATACCAAAGGCAAGGAAGGCTTTGGCGAAAAAGAGGAATTTACTTACGGGTAATGTAAGTGTGAATATTAGGAAATCGTTGCTAAAAATGTTCGTATGGAGCGTGGACGATAGGAGTTGGGGAAACGAAAAAAAATAGAAGCCTTTGAAATGTGGTGCTATTGGTAATGCTGAAAATGCGATGCGTGGATAGAATCACAAATGAGGAAGTTTTAAACAGAATAGGGGATAAGCGGACAATATAGAAGACGTTGACTAAGAGAAGGGATAGATTAATAGGCCACGTTTCAAGACACTAGGGTCTTGCAAAATTAGTATTAGAGAGAAGTGTGTGGGGTAAGAACTGAAGAGGGATGTTAAGGATGGAATACGCTAAGCAGATTAGGGAGGATGTGATTTGTGCTAGTTATGAGGAAATGAAAATTCTTGCGCAAGACAGGTTAGCAAGGAGGGTTGCATCAGACCATTCCTAGGACTGAATACCACAACAACCAAATAATTCATTATTTTTTTATTGGATATTCATCGTTTACATCTCATTTTTAAGGTGAAGAAATTATCAAGATAAAGATTCTTTCAATATCTTTTATCTTCGAATACAAGTTGATGAGGACAAACAGGAGACATATTATGCTACTAGTGCATGATAATGACGGATTTAATTTGTTTTGAAGAGCGAGGATGGTTGCACCGCGGTCGCCGTGCTTGATAAATTAAAAATATGCTGCTCTCATACGGGGTCTCCTAAAAACAGTTGGATGGACAAAGATAGATCAGTCATTAACAGTTTCACTTACTAAACTCAAGGAACCGGAGCTATTACATTTTTATTGATCTCCAGTAAAGCTTTTATTAGAGTCCGCATCATTAATCTGGGATCTTTAAACAAGAAAATAAGTAGACAGAATTCAGAAAAGTTTTCTAAGACACCTATTACGTCGAAACTGCGCGTTACAGCTTAGACTCGCCACATGTCATATAGATGAGCTCTCAGCCAAGAGTGAACGAGCGTCAAAACTTTCCTGGTACAAGATGTGCAATGGGAAAATCGATGGCAGATCATTGTTATCCTCCGTCTATTTTCGTGTATCTAACAGACGCCGGCCTTCACTTAATAACTAATATTAAATCACTAACCACCACAATGGCTGCAGTGCACGGAATCATTGCCTATGCAATCAATTACCAACTTGAGTTAGATTTACTCAGATTCTATAGAAATTAGATCGGACAAGCATCGCCTTGCTCTACACCAGAAAAGTATTCACAATACCGAGATAATTTTATGCAACAGCCTTCCGCCAGAGATTAAAAATAGTAACTACAAAAGCTTCGTGTTTTACTCGGTACAGGATTTTCTTAATCGTCCTTCTAGTATTTAAATCAAGGTTCCTACAAAAAGTGTTGAATGAGCTGCCTTGTAAAATAGCACACCACATATCTACAAAATTTCTATTCAGTTTTTTCTGCTCTTTTGTTTGTTTGTTTCATGTATTGCCTGGAGCTACGGCAGAGGGAAGGACAGTTTCCTGGTCCAAGTAGTTCAAAACTCCATTCCGTGTTTCTCATTGTGTGCTTGTTTGTGCTTCCCAGTGTGTGTCCGTGTTGTGTTTATATTGACTTTTGTCTATATACATTTTCTTTTATTAATTTATTTTAAGGTTATTTGTCTTTAATTATGTACTTTATTTTGTTCATTTTTAATATTTAATGTATGACGTATCCTATTTCCTCAATCGAGGATTAATGGAAACAACAATAAATCTAAATCTAGTTCTTATCCAATAAAGGCTATGAATTAAGAATACTTAAATATCTCTTTTGTTTGTTTATGCAACAGATACTTCACAATTGTGCAATAATTCTTGCAATGATGTACGATTATATAAAAAGAAGAAGCAGTATAATGGAAGAGATAAGTTATTTCTTGTGCTTAATCATTTATCAAATAATTTCAGTAATGAGAAAGATATTAAAAATCTAATTACTTTAATTGTAAACGACACAGGTTTAATACAATTTAACAACCTTAAAATTATTCTAACTAATAAGTACATCTGCAAGTTCCTGTGGGGAGTTTTCTCGCAGAGTGACCTGATTATGTCGGGAATGCCTCGTATTCTCTCTGATTTTGTTTTTCAAAGTTCTCACATGCCGAGACACCTTCACCTATTTTAGGAGGTATATGTACGGGGGTCGAACACCTTGGAAATAAGGCAAGAGTTGTCTTCTGATCCCATTGGATCTGTCGGCTAACTGCCTCCTGGAGACGCGGAGAAGGGAATGCTGCGACCTAGTCAACCCTTGGCTACCTTGCTCTGCCTTCCGCATCCCCCCTTTTCAAGTCCCTTCCTATGCTATTAAAGGTGAGTTGCCTGTTTCAGGATCATCCTCGTGTAGCCTGTTAACCCCCCTCCCCCCAAAAAAAATTTCTGGCTATTAAACTGTTCCGATACAATTTAAATTTTACGTAGTTTAGTGCTGCTGCTGAAAATATGACCTGGATGTTGCTGTTTTAACATTAAATTTCAATAAGACTTTAAGACTGAAGCGGTCTCAAAATTATGGGGACTAAAGGTATTTTTTTATTATTAATTTTTTTATTTCTGAATTTTAGCCATTTATTGTGCCTTAATTATAATATTATATCATATTAATTTCAATATTTTATTTATACCTATTTCTATGTAGTTTAGGTCTAATAATTAGCCTACAGAGATATAGTTATTTGTGATTTGAAAGTTAAACCATGAAGGTGAAAACATTATTATCTTTCAACGAGATGAAAAAAACTATTATTTATATTTTACCTCACTATGTTCGTCATTGCAGTAATCTTGAAGACAAAATGATATAAAAAGTTAAGTGAACTTCACAGCATAATTTTTTTGTGTTTGGACTCGACCCCTCAGATCGTAATCGTTACTAAATCAGATCGTAATGTTGCACTTCCAGATATAGATGAAACGGTACTGTTGTTGATGATGAATATTACGCAAGAAGACAAGACAAGGAGCAAAACAAGGAGACTGTAGATGAGATAATGAGCCATTACCACACGGAGGATACGCTAGGAGCTTTCTTCGAACTACATAAGAAGTGCGCGTGAGAAAATTGGTGGAAAATTGCATACTAGAAACAATAATTTAGTCGTCTAATTGAAGGTCGAACGTATTATTTATATTTTCTAGGGACGCGATGAGAACAAATTTATATCTCCCTGCATGTCCGTTCTTGAAACGGCTGATATGAAACTACGATTCAGTTAGTTTGATAGAGTTTCTCCTGATGTTGTTCTCGTATAATTTGAACCCACAGGAGGAGTGTTTGGAGGAGTATTACATAAAAAAGAGACAAAATAATCGAGATTGGTGTCTATTCCGGGGCTATGAATGTAACCGAATCAATTTTTATATTCAATACGTAGCTTAAGTTGTACTTCAGCCTCAGGTTCAGGCCTATAATAATTTAATAGCCTGGAGACCCTGGACACCCAGTTAGTTTGTTAAGGTTAAGAGTTTAGTAGAAGTTATTATAAATTTTTTCAAGATCAATTTTATGATATCACTGATGAGATAATTCCTCTGCCTTATCTACCAGATTATAAACCATAACTTCAAGATAACACAAAGTTTCCTTACGGTTTTATAATTCAGTAAGATTATTGTTGTGTCCTCTCATTTTCTTTTCCTCTTTAACAACAATTTCGTTAGATTCGTAAGGTGATTTCTACTCGCCTTGGTCTGAAGGTGTGAGAACTTGAGAATGTTAACAGATTCGGAGCCTTGGTTCTACTAATGAGGTAAGTGCTACAGAGTAGGAAAGATTGATACGCAGCGCACAGGACTTGCCCTTGACACGAGACCGACAGATTTGCGTCACAAGTGAGCTATTTCCAGGATTCCAGAAACGATCCACCTCGGGATTTCCGGTGGCCACGGACCACGGAGACAAACTCGCACGCAAGGACCAGCAAATCTTCAATCAGAGGAACGAACATGTCCCGGGCGGCGGGCCTCAGGGCTCTATTTTACGGTCACCACTCTTCCTCCTGTATATTATCATATAATTGATCTCTTGATCGTGGATTATATGAATTTTTATTGCAAAAACTAATTAAACATATCTCTATACAAAAGTAGAGCATTAAAACATAAACCTGTTTGTATTTGGATCTTTTAGAATTATAAGGTTGCTTTTATCTACCCCTGCAGAGTTTCAAAATAAAGGACCAACACATTGTACTGCTTTTATGTTTTAAGTTTTACTATTTACTGCTTCATTTATTTATTTTAAGATCGGAGTATAAATAATTGTAAAGCGCCAGGATCTGATAACATTCCAGGGGAGTTGATAAGATCATCAGGCGAAGAAGCAATATCATATTGTACAGGATAGTTTGCGGAATCTATGCAACAAGAAGAAAACCAGAAGATTGTAATAACAACATAATTATAGCCATACCGAAGATGTGAAGTGCACAGGACAATGAGTTTAGTAATATTAACGAAAATAGTATATAGGAGGATGGAACGTCAAATAGAATTCGAGTTTGGAAGAGATCAGTTTGGTTTTAGGAAGAATGTAGGGACAAGAAAAGCAATATTGACTTTGCGTTTAATTTTGGAAGACAGGATAAGAAGACACAAGTCTACGTTCATGGATTATGTAGTTTTCGAAAAAGCCTCTGTTAATATAAACTGGAACACACTATCAAGGATTTTGAAGAAGATAGGAATAAAATATCGAGAAAGAAGGCTTATACATAACCTCTACAGAAGGCAGGCAGCAGTAATTAGAATTGATGATCAAGAAAAGAAAGCAGAAATCAAGAAAAGAGTAAGATAAGGATGCAGTCTGTCGTCCACGCTGTTTAACTTCTATATACAACAGGCGATGAAGAAAGTTAAAACGGAATATGGAAAAGGAATCATACTGCAAGAAATAAAACCCTACGCTTTGCCGATGATATTGTAGTATTAGGGGAATCAGAAGTAGACGTGGAAACCATAATAAATGGCATGAACGTAGTCATGGAGAAAGACTTCCATTAATGGAGAGAAAAGCAAGGTAATGGATTGTAGTATGGGAAACAGTGGAATAACAACGGGTTTTAAATTAGGAAGGGATATTTTGAAAGAAGTTAAAGAACTTTGCTCCTTGGGCAGAGTAATAACTAGGGATGGTAGACATAAAGAGTAGGATAGCACAGGCAAGGACGGTTTTCACGAAAAAGAGGAATTAATATGTGTGAATATTACGAAATAGTTGCTAAAATGGTCGTATGGAGTGTGGCGTTATATGGGTGCGAAAAGTGGACTATAGGAGTTGAGGAAAGAAAAAGAATAGAAGCCTTTGAAATGTGATGCTATAGGAGAATTGTAAATATCAGATCTGTGGATAGAATCACTAACAAGGAAGTTCTAAAAAGATTAGAGAAGAGCGAACAATATGGAGGACGTTGACCTAGAGAAGCGATAGATTAATAGACCACGATTTGAGACATGAGGGTCTTTTAAAATTAGCATTAGAGGGAAGTGTGCTGGGAAGGAAAACAGAAGAGGGAGACCAAGGTTGTAATGAGCTAAGCACGATAAGTTAGCATAGAGGATTGCTTTGGACTACCATAACATGAACAACATTTATTTATTTCACTGAAGTCAGATAAACTTAATTTTGATTTTAAATTATATAAATACGATTTATGTTCATAAATTATCAGTATATATATATACCCCTGAGTATTGCCCTTCGTGAAACACTCTAGAAAAAACATGGAAACGCCCGGCTTTAGCCCCGTCAAAGAGAGTACACTTCAAACCAGGTATCTATAATAATCTATAATATCTATAATATTTCCATAAGCGTAACCTACTAAAGAAGAGGCATGACTACTATAAAAAGTACTTTTTGGGCTATCGAAATAAATATCAACCGTTCGTTTCTACCTATTTTAAATGGTTGATCCGGTAGAAAGAAGATGACGCATGGTTAAGACAGACAGCTTCTTATTTATATACCGGGAATTGCAGAAACACATTGATAATTATAAGGTGTTCTAAGGTTTCCCTAAATCATTCATCAAGAGATTACTGTCGAATTAAGTACTGTAGTGTGTTGAAGTATATGAATTCCCGGGCATCGCCGGGCAGCCAGATAGTTTGAAGTTATTTATTAGTAGAAAATGTAAAATGTTAACTCTGTCTAGATCGCAGTTTTATAACAAATTGTAAAGTCAATTGAATTCCATATTATTATTAAAAACAAAATGAATGGTTAAATCGCGCGATTTCCTTAGATAACCCTCTGGCGTCCTTCTGGAATATATTAAATAGATTTGGCTCCAATGTTCCTCTAGTCTCGTCCTATATTTTTATCGTTGGAGCTACTCGTCGTCACAAAGAAGTGTGACATCTTTCCCTTCTTTCTCTCCGATTTACAACGTGCTACTATACCTGAAAAACGATGCTGAAGTGAAGGAGAACCTCGTACGCCATTATCCCTCGGTCTTTATATATAAAAAACTACATTTTTTACCCCTGGTGGTCTACACGATAAAGTTATTCTCAACGAACGTGCTGAGGAATGGCGGGTCAGCACAGACTTTGGTAATTAAAACAAACCAATATCTCGAAATGTCTCATGGATTTACCATCGCGGACACACTTTATGTGCGTTTAAGTCTACTTTGGCTCCTGGAAAATATAAAGGAGATATTCGACCTTGCAACTCATTCAACATTCCCAGATGCAATTCCGCCATTTTTTTCAGGTATGAAAACTATGTTTTTAACAATAATGGATATTTTGACAAGAACCGATAAAATTATTTTTAGTCCAGTTAGCATTTATTTTTTATTTCCTGTAAATTATATCAACATAATAATCATGTGTAGAATAATTTTTTCATAAATAATGTGTTTCAATGAAACTGATTTTACGTATATATAAGATATAAACATTTCTGGATATGTTGAAATCCCTTCCTGTCAGAAACAGGAATTCAACCGAGTCGTACGGCCGTACAGTAATTAAGCTGTCACGTAAGACTCTCCTATCTGCAAATCTTATATATGACGTGCCTAATTGTAAAGGTGGAAATGTGCTGACAAAAATATTTACGGAGAAAAACATTTAAATTACCTTCCTAGTGTAAGCAAATTCATCATCCGGAATATGACGTAAGTAGTAGTAATTTATTTCGTGTGCCTCCTCGTGCGGCCGGTCTGAATTTTGCCTCGCATTCAGTCTTCTTCGTAGTAGAAATTCCCCCAGAGGACTCTGATTTTGTTGGCCGACGCTAATACGAGAATACGTAAACCGTAGTTAAGATATTAATATCAATATAATATAGGGTTTTTTCAAAGTTCACACATGCCCAGACACGAGGAGGTACATGTACTGGTGTCGAAGACCTTTGGCACATGGCACTGGATCAGTCGGCCAACTACCTCCTGGAACTGGTGGAGATATGGAGGAGGGAATGCTGTGACACCATAGTAAACTCGTGTCCCGTCAATCGGAAAGGCGTGAGAATAGTATCCAATGTCCGACCTACCTGATGCAGGTTTTCTATTGTTTTCCCTGCATACTTTTAGGTGAAACACCTGGTAGGATACTTAAACTGTTGCCCTGGGTCCCTAGTCAACCCTTGGCTACCTTGCCCTATCTTCCGCATCCCCCCTTTTCAATTCTGTTCCTATGATATTAATGGGGAGTTGCCTGTTTCAGGATCACCCTCATGTAGCCTGTTAAGAAATATATATTCACCTTGGTGTGGTGGATTTTTCGTATCTGTAGAACTTTTTGTGGATCCGCGTTGGCGTCAAGGACTAGCCGTGGACCAGCGTCATCGTGTTGAGCGTCTTGATGACACGTATCTCTGTATCACAGTCCTATTTCTCAGCCATCACCTGAGTGCTTTCTATTTTTTAATAAAAACGTTTACAATTAGATATACTATGACGCAATGAAACTAATGGACCATACGCCCACTACGTCCTAGTTCGAATCCCTTTAACTATACCTTCCTACCTCTACCTTCCGCATACCCCCCTTTTCAATTCCCTTCCTATGCTATTAAAGGGGAGTTGCCTGTTTCAGGATCACCCTCATGTAGCCTGTTAATCCCCCCCAAAAAATACCTTGACGAACATTAATGCACTTTCGGAACCTTAACCTTCCTACAGATTTATTCCCCTATGAGCCACTATCTACCATGCTTTTACTTTATTTTGGATGGGATGTGGATCGGGGGTTATGGGCTATATGAAATTGGAAACTCTCCTTTAATAGAATACAAAGTCTAAATTTGAAAAAAAATGCAAAGAAGAAATACATCTTCATATTAAATGGCATGAACGTGGTCCTGGAGAAAGAGTTCAATATGTGGATTAATAGAGGGTAAACCAAGGTAATGGACTGTAGTATGGAAAAAAGTGGAATAACAAAGGGTGTTAGATTGGGAAAGGATATTTTGACGGAACTTAAGGAATTCTGCTACATGGGATGGTAGAAGTATAGTAGACATAAAGAGTAGGATAGCACAGGCAAGGAAGCTTTTCGTGACAAAGAGGAATTTACTTACGGGTAATATAAGTGTGAATATTAGGAAATCGTTGCTAAAAATGTTCGTATGGACCGTGGCGATATATGAGTGTGAAACGTGGACGATAGGATCTGCGGAAACGAAAAGAATAGAAGCATTTGAAACGTTTTGTTATAGGAGAATGCTGAAAATCAGATGGCTGGATAGAATCACTAACGAGGAAGTTCTAAACAGAATAGAGGAAAAGCGAACAATATGGAGGACGTTGACGAAGATAAAGGATAGATTAATAGCCCCCTTTTAAGGCATGATGTTTTGTAGAATTAGCATTAGAGGGAAGCGTGTGGGGTAAGAACTGAAGAGTGAGGCTAAGGTCGGAATATGATAAGAGGATTGCACATGATAAGTTAGCATGGATAATTACATCAGACGAGTCTTAGGACTGAATACCACAACAACAACATGAAAATTATAACTTAAGAGAATCACTCCATCAGAAACTATGTTCCGACGCGGAGTAGACCTAAAATAATTGTTAGTGCAATTAAAAAAATGAGTGTTATTCGAAATGACTGGAGCATAAAGGTTAGAGCTGAGCACGTTTAAGAAGCACTGCAAATGGATGAGAAAAAAAACCTGTATTTAATTGCGATAGACAATTGAAATCAAGCTTTATCCAGGATTCTAGAAGGGGAGAAAAAACTAATGAGTAGAACATCATTACTGCAATTAAATGTAAATGTGATCATATTCTTTGATTTTAAAATTGGTAATGACCTCCCATTACGAAGAAAAAATAAGTTGTTGGATTGCTGCCTTAATGTTTCGCTGTGGTCGCGGAGTTGGTGATTTTCCTTTCGAAGAAGCCAGATTAGTATGACGAAACCTCTCCGTTGCTGTAGTGTAAAACATTTATTTATTCATTCAATCATTCAAAAAGTCCATTAGTTAAATTGGGAGTCACGAGCGTTTCTTAATGTCTTTGATTCTAAAGGTCACCACCTTCAGCGGTTAAAAGATTTTAATCGCAATCAAAGAAGAAAGAAATAAAATATACTTATTATAATATCAACAGATATTTTAAATCTACGTAAATATTAGTACTGTATGACTTATTAGTTGTTAAAAAATGTTCTGTAAGACCTCATTACTTATATTTATAGAAACTACAAACCGTCTTGTGAAGGAAAGATTTGCGTCGTCATCCTGAGAAATTCGGAGACGTTGAAAGAAATGGTCAAACGATGGACAAAACATGGTGTAAAAATTACAAGTAAACAGAACCACTCCGTTGTTGAAGAAGAACGAAAAGAATTGTTAGCGCAATAAAAAAACTCTATGTGAACATAACTCAAGAAGACTCAACTCTCTGATTAAGATATAGGAGTCTCATGAAATTATTATTGAATTTATTTATAAAGTACAGAGTCATAAGGAACTGAAATTTGGTCTGTCAAAAGAGAGTAACAGGGCAAATTACTGAAAAGATGCGGTTTAAAATACCAAATGCTCAAAATTAAAAACAACTAGCAAAATTATATGAAGAAGGTGAGTTGGATTGGAACCATCGGCTAGATGCATCCAAAAAGAAAGGAATTCTGCGACCTCATAGCGAAATCCTCTCCCGTCATTCGGAAGAGTGTGACAATAATACCCAATAGCCCGGCCTACCTGATGCAGATTTTCTAGGGTTTTCCCTGCCCCTCTTTTTTAAGTGAATCACCGGGTATGATCCTTAAACTATAGCCCTAGTCAACGCTTGGATTTCTACCTTCGACATCCCCTCTTTTAAATTTCATTCCTATGCTATTAAAGGGAAGTTGCATGTTTTAGGATCTCCCTCGTGTAGCTTGTTACACCCTCCCGCAAAAATGGATTAGTAAGCTAGTTCCATTAATAATAATTAGGAAGAAATTAACGAATGATGAGTAGATGGATAACAAACAATGAAAGGAATCTTTAGGTCACTTTGAGAAGATAAGACAATCACAAGGGATTTACAATGGTAGAAGTATATTTTATATTAGAGTTTATATAATATTTATTAATGAATATTATTAAGCGACGGGAGCCGTTTCAGTTGCTGCGAGCGGTAAGTGGCGCCAAGATGTCGAGTGACTAATCTCAGAAGGTCCGCACCCGGCAACACAAACTCTAACCAAGTGCTACTGGGAAATAAAAATATGAATGACCAGATAAGCAAAGTGGGTTGCGGATCACTTTACCAGATATCCTAATATTCGTCCTAGAGAGGACAGCCAATAAATTTGATTGGAGAATATCGAGCCCCGCCACCGACGGAATACGAAATAGGGCAGTGGGGGAAAAATTATTAAAAACCCCAGCAGACACAGATTAAGGAGATGAGGAGTTGGACATTAAGGACGTGGAGGTGTTTAGGCTTCGAACATTAAGGGAGCAACAACAGCTTGGACATCTAAATAACGGAAGCTGTGCGTGGTCCAGTCCGGAGTTTTAAACGTGGAAGTTTGGTTGTGCTCAGCAACAGATCCAGGCAAGCTGATTTCCTGGTCCTGCCAGTTGCGAGTAGGATCAGTGTTAAGTATTTCTGTTCTATGAGAAGACCCATTTAAAACGTCTCTCCGATTTAGTTATAATGAAAATAATTTGTATCATTTTTTGTAAATATTTATAATGTTTACCATAAAAAGAATTGCCGGCTTATAATTTTGAAGGGAGCAAATTTCAATATTTATGTAAACTTGTGAAATATAGAGTAAATTGTTTTTTATTATAAATGGAATTTCATTCTTACATTAATATTTTAATATAAAAAAATAAATCTCTCCCCCAAATATTATTTCAACTTGAAAGATAATAACTTTAAACTGTCGTTGGCGCGGAAAGGAACTTGCAAAGTGGTCAACGAGGAGGAAGTTACGCACGGGATAAATCAGATTTATGACAATGGAAGAATTGTAACAGTCAGGTTGTTCCAGTGCCTCGAGGATACTGGAGAAGGAGCGGAATCCATTAATTTGAAATTGTTTCACATACCATAATCTGAAATGAAAATATAAATGTATAAAAGCAATTTAGACTGATATTCGCAAGTTGTATTATTTAATTAAGTATATGCAAGTAATGTAACATAACAACCAATCAACTTTTCAAATGTGATACTGAGTTTATTTTCGAGATAAAAAAAACTACTGGTTAGTACGTGAACATGATCAAACATCGGAAGGGTAAAGCGTAATGCTTAACATAATAATAGAACTGTTATTTGAAATGTGGTGCTATAGGCGATAGCTGAAAATCAGATGGGGGATAGAATCACTAACGAGGAAGTTCTAAGCAGAATAGGGGAAAAGCGAACAATATGGAGGACGTTGACTAAGAGAAGGCATAGATTAATAGGCCACGTTTTAAGGCACGTGGGTCTTGTAAAATTAGCTTTAGAGGGAAGTGTGTGGGGTAAGAACAGAAGAGGGAGGCAAAGGATGGAATACGCTAAGAAGATTAGGGAGTATGTGAGTTTGTGCTACTTCTGAAGAGATGAAAAGGCTTGCGCATGGAGGGTTGCATCAGACCAGTCTTAGGACTGAATACCACAACAACAACAAATAGAACTGAACATAAATTATTATTTAATAGTAATTCGAACATTTTAATCAGAAATAATCCTGTGGGTAGTGTAAATGAACTCGTCTTACAGCAAAACGGGAATTTCATTCAAAGTTGTTGAGTATAATAAATCCTGACGAAGAAGTAGCTGGGTAGAAATTCCTTTCAATCCTCCTTTTTCTGTAGTTTCTAGTTAAGCTATAATTAACCTGTACGATGTAATAAAAGTTATTTACAGCTAAATACAAGAATGTTGTAAGAGGGAAAACAGGAATCGCGACCTTCCAATGGTAACACGTGTTAACACAAAATAATAGGGATCCGGTACGGGGGATATGAAAGAATCTCTCTCTCTCTCTCTCTCTCTCTCTCTCTCTCTCATTGTGTGTGTAAGCAAATAACAAAATGGCAGTGATCAAGACTCATCAGACAGGCGCCGAGTTTAACACAATAATAAAAACCAGTTCGAAGTAGCTCTTTATAATCATGTTTAAAGGGGGAGAGCAGCTGATAACACGTATTTACCTGTCACTATTAATTTAATGTCTCTCAAGCAATAAAATTAATTTATAGCTGCAGTGGCGAGAGCAAGTGAGTTTTTTTTAATTCGTGAGACACTGGGATATTTCATGTATTTATTTATCTGTTCGTTCCGAGTTAAAACTAAGAAAATATGAGAAAACTACCATTTTGACTATCGCTTAAAAATTTCAGAAACGAATTTGTTTCAGAAGCAGCGATGGAAATTTCACTTCAGTAAATATTGATACATATTATGACACACATAGACGTACATTGCAACAAGAGAATATAACGAGATTTAATTAAAATATAAATTACTTACAACCGCCGCCGCTAATCACGCTACTATCGCTCATCACTGCTAAAGTAAGAAAAAGCCGCCGGAGCGCAGATTTTCTTTTGTTTCTCCAAAGATTCTCTTGCACAAGTAGCCGCAGATATATCAGCAATTTGTACGGTTATAATTCAATTTGTCACACAGGAAACTCGTCTCCCGTCATTCGGAAGGGCGTTAGAATAGTAGTACCCGACCTATCTGATGCAGGTTCTTTAGGGTTTTCCCTGCGTATCTTTAACTGGAACACCGGGTTGTATCCTTAAAATACAGGCCGGAGGCCCTACTTAAACCTTGGCTACCTTGCTCTAACTTTTCAATCTTTTCCTTTTCAATCCCCAACCCAATGTTTTAAAGGAGAGTTGCCTGTTTCACAAACACCGACATTTTGACTTTTACTCATATATATTGTTATATCCTTTTCAGGGGATAAAACATTTATTTATTTATTGAACAAATTTTAATCAATTTGAAAATTTTATATTTATCAATTTAAAGTGATTACATGATTATATTACAGGGGATTTTGTGTCTCTCGAGAAGTGGAGTATGCAGTTACTGAAAATGGAAAAGAAATCATTTAAATTTATTCAACCAGCACAATGAACAAGTTTCACAGCTTTTAAGAACTTAGCCACAATTACTGGGCCTACAAACATTCGACTTCACGAATGTTTCCGCGTCTCTCTGGCGTCTTGCAGGTTTGTTACACTGATGAAGGTAGTATGAACCAGGTCCAACTCATCATTTGCTCTCTCCTGTCTCTCCGCAACTGCTCGCTTCACTGACTGATCCGTCCTCTCCGCAACTCATCTGCCTTTCAGACTCATCTGACAGATTCGTCGTCCGTCCACTCCCCAACTCATCTGCCTTTCGATCCGTCCCAACGGCTCTCTTTTAAGTTCTCGCCCCGGGGTTCCCCGCCATCGGTTCTTCACAAAATTCCGGGGTTCCCCGCCAGCGGTTTATTTCACAAAATTCCGGGGTTCTCCGCCATCGGTCTTTTTCACACACCACCACTTTTTACACATGCCCCGAGGGGGTTCACCCGCTTTCAGTCAATTCGACATTGTTGTTGGCCTCGCTTGTCGCACACAAAACTTAACATGTACTAACCTCTTGTTGTAGGCTGAACTGCGCCTCACAATGCCACTATATAACCAAATTCTGCGTTTTTACATTACAATATATATACTGTCGACCTAATATCAGCAGAAAAATAACAAAAAAGGCCGAAATATTCGAAATGGCACATTTCCGTTTGGCCCTTAGTTCAGTTCTGTTTCAAACAGTTCAACAATCGCAACATTATGATTCCAAGGAAAAAAAATGTTGTAGTTATAGAATGACAATAATGTAAAATTTTATTTAATATTGTCTCTCCCGCCTCCCCCTTGATAAATATGTGTCTGTTGTGGCATTCAGTCCTAAGACTGGTCTGATGCAACACTCCATACTAACTATCTAGCGCAAGCCTTTTCATTTCTTCGTTTCTAGCACAACACACATCCTCCCTACTCGCCTTAGCGTATTCCATCTTTGTCTGTTTCCCTCTTCGGTTCTTACCCCACACATGTCAGGATAGACAGTAGTAATTTTAGTGTTTAATAAATAACTTTTTTCGGTGTCTTTATGTAGTAGTTACTGAAAGAAACAGCAATTTATAATTCCTGGTCGCATTATACTTCAAAATCAAAGTTTAAGTGTTCCAATCAATCCACCTGTACTAATAAAACAACTACTTTCCTTTTATTCAGTGTTGTTGTTTTCCTCACACAAGACAGTGATCGCCACAGAAGTCTTGTAAGGCTGATTCACTGTTTGAGTTTATTTTATTTTCTTGCCTTTTGTAGATTGTTTTTTCCTCACACACACTGCTGAATAGTGCTTATCATCCTTTCTCTCAATTAATTGTTTGTATCACACTCGATTCGAGTTGTTCCTTTTTTTTCGAACCTCAATGACGTTTCGCCTAAGTACAATTGGATCGTGACTTGAAATCGATCTGAATGTTCGATATACGATCCCTTGTTGCGTCAAAAAGTCATATCCGTTGCTTGGATGACGTTGCAGAAGTACGCGAGAGAAATGGGTTAGCAGTCGCAGTCGTCTCTGTTCTCTTTGGATGAAAAACTATAGCCCGGGAAACCTAGCCAACCCTTGGCTACCTTGCTCTACCTTCCACATACCCCCCTTTTCAATTCCCTTCCTATGCAATTAAAGGGGAGCTGCCTGTTTCAGGATCACCCTCATGTAGCCTATTAACCCAAAAAAGGTCTTAAGTATGTAATGAGCGTAATTTTCGTTCAGTATATATAGTAAATAATAATTGGCGGGCAAGCAAGTGAGAGTTCGTAGAATCTTGGGTTGCACTCCACAGGTTCATACGTGATGTTTTTGGCCCTAAACGGATTAGTGAGTTGACCTGAGCCTGTAGGGGAAGATCATCGATCTGCAGAAGCTTCTAGAAACCCTGGAAATGGCGGCAAAAGTTCCGACAATACCCAAATTCCATTGGATGTTACGAGCACGGACGGTGCTACAAGTGACGTCAGGGGAAATGGAGAGTACGAAAGGATAGTCTGCGATGATCTGAGATAGAGAAGAGATCTGCCAGGAAGCTTATCTACGGTCGCTTCCTAATATCCTTACGCAAAGGTGCGTATGTACAACGAGACGAGAATAAGCATCGGTCGCAGAACATCGCTCGCTACCGACAGGTTCCGAGGGACGAACCTGGGAACTCCAGCGGCTTCCTCCACCGCCGCGGACGTCAGAGGGGAAAAAGAACTGCGTGTATTTACGCACCTGGATTTATTCTTTATTACATGGCCCGTAATTAAACCTTGTAAATTGGTTAAAGTCTCATGCTCTGTTAAACCTAGAAAAAATAATTTTACAGGCATTCTTATTTATTATTTAAAATCGATTTAAACTCCATTGAGTTAAAGACTGCGAGGTTTAATGAAAGCAAACGGTTGATATTAATTTGATCAGCCCAAAGAGTACTTAATGTGGAAGCCATGAGATTTCTTCAATATATGTTACAGTTATAGAAGTATGAAGATCACTTGTTTGAAGTGTACTGTCTGCAACGTGGTTTTTTTGACGAAGCTAAAACCGAGCGTTTCCGTGATTACCTCGAGCGTTTCACGAAGAGAGTTACTCAGGGTTGTGTATATATTAGTCACTTAATATGCTCATTATTAAACAATAATATCCACTCTCTTCTCCTACCTAATAATCGTGACTTATGAACTTTGTCACTGAGACATTGAACCACATTTTTTTATGCTTCAAATGACGATGTTCCATAATGGTGAACACTGGTTCTAGTAGAATTGAAGGTGCTCTTTACAAAGGGATGAGAAAAAGTCAAATTTAGAAACACCCTTTACGGAATTTGTCAGGGAAAAGAGTCTATTTTATGACAATTTTGTGTTTGATACCATCTTTGAACTTAAGTAAAATTTAAACTAAGCAAAAATATTTCAAGAGGTTGTTAAGTTAGATATCATTGATCTCTTTACCAAGTGACTAATTTATTTAGTTGATGGTTGATAAGTTATAAATTGTTTGAAAACCGGGAAATTTCTAATTCAGATTTTGTCATTTTTTTGCTTTTGGCCAATTTTTCAATTACTGAGATAGTCTCCAATTCTTAGACTGGCGTTATAGATTTGGGTAAGAAAGTGGATTCCTTTATTAGACAGTCGGTTTACTAATTCACCGGCTATTATGTAATTAACCTGGAGAATTTTGTGGATTGGTTTCGTCTACTATTTCCTGTACTTCATTAATTTTAGACGGATATATCGGTAGATGCGTTGGAAAAGGAGATTCAAGAAGTTCGAGGATTTCTCTATCTGTTTGAGGAAATTGAGAGATGTGATGCTTTATCAGAATTGCTACGAGCCCAAGATTCATTTTCGTATATGGTTGGTGATAAAAGCTGTGTTGGTCTCTTTCTACACCATATTAATTTTCACTGTAATAAATCGTTAACTTCTGTAACTGATATATTTTCCAGGTATTCCTCTATGCTACTATTTTTTGTTTTGTTGTTGTTGTTGCAGTAAGAGCTGGTTGAGTGATTTGGTTTCTTTGTTTACTGCCGTCTTATTTGCATCGCATCTGGTTAGTTGCCATCAAGCTCGTAGTCGTCTTTTTTGCTACTACTTCTTCTTTTATTAACATGGACATTGTACATTTAAAAAGTTTTGGCGGTTCAGGTGTCGCTTCCCATGCAGTCTGCTGTTCTACTTCTGTGTCTTCCATGGCTGCAAGTTCGATATCGTACCATTTTTTTATTAGACTCGATGTAATCATCATCGGAGCGGACTCTCAAATCCGTATGAGTTGTTGTCACAACTAAGACTGGTCTGATGCAAGCCTTCATGCTAACACATCTTGAGCAAGCCTTTTCATTTCCTTATAACTAGCACACCCAACAACCTCCCTGATCTACTTTGTGTATTCCATCCATAGCCTCCCTTTTCTGTTCTTACCCCACACACTTCCCTCTAATGCTGATTTTACAAGAGCCACATGGCCTATTAATCTATCCCTTCTCTTGGTCAACGTCCTCCGTATTGTTCGCTTTTCCCCTATTCTGTTTAGAACTTACTGGATTGTGATTCTATCTACCCATCTGATTTTCAGCATTCGCCTATAGCACTACATTTCAAAGGCTTCTATTCCTTTCCTTTCCCCAACTCCTATCGTCCACGTTTCACACCCACATAACGCCACACTCTATACAAACATTTTTAGCAACGATTTCCTAATATTCACACTTACATTACCCGTAATTAAATCCGTCTTTTTCGCGAAAGTCTTCCTTGCCTGTTCTATCCTACTCTTTATATCTACTATACTTCTACCATCCCTAGTTATTACGTTTCCCAAGTAGCAGAATTCCTTAAGTTCCGTCAAAATATCCCTTCCCAATCTAACACCCTTAAATAGAATATAAATTATAGTAATAGTAATATTAATCAAATAATTCTTCCTCTAGGCCTACCGAGGCGGCTGCGGACTGTCATCTGGCGTGACACATTTCGAATTTGGGGTGATACGTGGTCAGTGTATCAATTCCCCATCAGCCTTAATCCCGGTCATAGCGACCATAATCAAATAATTACCTTAAACAAATTACATAACTCTGCTAATATAAATTATTCAAAACCCATAGTATCAGAAATAAAATTAACATTTGCTAACAGTGGCAACAATAATAAAGTCATAAAACAATTACAGTATAAAGTTAGTATAATTTTGAAGCTACAACTACTCGACCAACGCTTCATGGAGATCCGAAAACGTGGGACGTAACCGGAAAACCGGAGTTGTTTCGACAAACAAAATGTAGAAAAGTGGAAAGGCAGGAAGGGCGGAATGCATGTAGGACGGCTTTGGCTCCCAACCTTCGTAAAAAGAATGAGGAGATATGGAAATTAAGAATGCTTTCCTTCAGTCTCTCCACGAAAATAATAAAATAAGAAATAATAATAATTGTAAAACACATAGAGGCGCTGCGGCAGTTTTATCGCAGCCGCTTCACCCCAGAGTGACTGCGGGGCTCACCTGATTATGTCGGGAATGCCTCGCACTCTCTCTGGGTTTATTATCAAAGTCCTTCACCTATGTTAGGAGGTATATGTACTGTGGTCGAAGACGTTAGGCTGATCCCATTGGATCAGTCGGACAACTGACTTCTGAAACTGGTGGAGACATGGAGAGGGAATGCTGCGACCCCACAACAAACTCGTCTCCCGTCATTCGGAAGGATGTGAGAAGAGTACCAAATGTGCGACCAACCTTATGCAGGTTTTCTAGGGTTTCACCTGCATTTCTATAGTTGAAACACGGTGTAGGATCCTTAAACCATAGCCCAGGGGCCCTAGTCATCCCTTGGCTACCTTGCTCTGCCTTCCGCATCCCCCCTTTTCAATTCCCTTCCTATGCTATTAAAGGGGAGTTGCCTGTTTCAGGATCACCCTCATGTAGCCTGTTTACCAAAAAAAGTAAAACAGATGACTCTTCACAATGTGAATATAAATCACTAAAATATCTTACATGCTAAAACCAACTTTAAATATACATATATTTTTATTGTTGTAATCATATATATATATGTAAAAAATTAGTTTATCAACAAAAGAAAAACATTGTTAAAAAAACGACGTGTTATTGAATGTAGAAAGGTCAACTAAGTTATTATCAGTAAAAAAAGAGCTACTTGGCTCAACTATGCCTTCGGGTTGTCGACTGGGACATTTTAATTTCGGTGAAATGACTTTTGTATTTTTATTTTTCACGACAAAGCATTTAACTACTTCTTTCACGTTGGTTGCCACTGAACCTACTTTCAAATAATGTCTTAATTTGTCCTTTCCCACCTGAGCCACAGTTGAATTGGCATGAGAAGCGGCAGATGTTCTCCTCTGTTCTCCAATACAGTTGCATAATTTTTATATATTCCTACGAGTCTGCCGTTCATAAAAACGGATGCTGTCATCACAATTTATGGCGATCCAGAGAGCCTTTGCCACGCAGACAATCCTAATACGCGTTCTCCTGTTGTGATTTATTTGCTTTCCGAGAACAACTGTTAAATTCGAACGAGGATAACTATCGGCGATGATTTTCTCTTGTTCTTTTGGGCGCTGGAGTTTCCTGGAGTGTACGTCAGGGTGACGGCCATACTTGGCAGGTGGAGGCACTGCGTAGTTACCTCTGCAGGACCAGGGCAGCTGATGGTGATGCCAAGGCGTTGGATGGTCAGAGTAGCTCTATGGGTGCATGAATTCCTAAAAAGAATAGGACCCAAAGCGCTACATATTTTGGGAACGCAGATTTACCCACTGTTTTTCAGCGGGAGTAAAGTCACAAATGAGACCTTTTCTGATGGCTACACAGTTTACAGAAAAATTAGGAACGAACAAGGTACAAACGAGCTACAAAAGGACTTATTTAAATTAGAAGTTCTCTGGAGTGAAGGTATGGAGGGAGGCTTGGTTACCACATAGCAAACTAACGTCAAACTGTTCTAATGACCGCGCAACTTGCAGTGCACGTTCTTGGCTTACTACTCCATTCATAATTATATAAAAATCGTCTGTAAGTAATTAAAGTATATTTTCCCGCAAAAGTGCTGAATCAATTTTATTTATTACACTGTACGTTATCGTTCACCAATTGTCTTTGTTTTAATTTTGTTTCATGATATTGTTGCGCAAGTATTGACGAGATCTGCTGTCGCCTAAATGCCTACGGATTCAAAAGTGTTCAGTATAAATTGAGAAGTTTGCTGTCTGAAGTGTACTTTATACAATAAATAATAATTTCATCTTTATTTTAGATTATAACACTGTGACGTGGATTTTACGATTTATAAATATATTAAAAAAATTAGAGGTATATTTAAATGGGTGGGCGCCTATAAATCTCAGGTTTTAACTTGAAACAGTTTTATTACCAAAGGTAAAATATTAAACAAAATTAAAATATTTAAATTTAATGAATTAGTTTACTTTTACTCAGGATTGTATTACGTGTTTATACGAGAGCGAGAGATTATTTTCTTTTGGTTCCTTACTTTACGTTCATCCTCCCCTAGGTTCCTTGTTGACCGGCAGTCCTGTATTTAACACAAAGGCAGCTTCTGGGTCAGCATAGAAGCAGCAGGTGGAGTCGTTTCGTGTGATGCTCCCAGCCCAGATCGCCTCTCCTCTCAAACTCGAAGCCGACATTCGTTTCCTCGTACTCAACTCTCACCTCCAACTTCCTTTTCCGAATGCCTTTCTACCTCGGACTCACCTCTCCTAAAACGTGATTGATCTCCCCCATTTTTCTATCTTCCCCAGGTCCTCCAATGGGGTTGGTGTCTCTACTCTTCCCCTCCAAAAGTTCAAAATTTGGGAGGGGCCACCATAGCAATCCTTTGGGTCAACCACCTTGCTAACCTGGAGGGACCTGGGTATTTTTTGGCGGGTCGCAAATACCTTTCAGACAAAGACTGCGCCGGTAAGGCTACAAGTTATGGCTGTGTTTTTCTTTCCGGGTTTTTCCCCGGAAGGGTAACTTGCGTAAACCTCAGAACTGTTCTCTACGGAACTTTGTACAAATATGCTTAATATTGTAAAATTATTTTATATGAATGGATCAAAATATGTGACGAAATTTTATACACTCGTGTAGTATTTCATCAAATTACTTATGCTCCCTTATGTATTCTCATCCAGACATATTTTATTTACAAATGGTATATATTGAATTGTTTTAAGCTTGTCCTTGTAGTTTCTTATTTTCTTTTATATTATTTTTTATTCATGTATTATTGTTGTGTTACGCTATGTAATCATGTTGTATTATATTCTCTTGGTTTCATCTTTATGATTTATATTTTTTGGCTTATCCTATTTCTTCAGTAGAGGACTAATAGCATGAAGAAGTCAAATCAAACTGATAGCGTAACCATTTATTTGAAGCGCTGCGATTGGATCATTCAAGGTCACATCCTTCACGGCATTTAACTATCATCGAATTTTTTTCCTTATGTTAAACAGAGTATAGATGTAGTTAGTGATGACGTCATCACCTGGGTACAGCACTGAAAGTGAAATCGTACCACGAGGAACAAACTGCAAATTTTTCGGTTTCAACTTTAGCACCAAACTCGGGTGAGAAGAGAAAGTAGCTCAGTGTAGTAGAAAAGCATAAAAATATTTACAATTTGTCATGAAAAACTTGAAGCAGGAATGTGCCAAATCGATAGAGGAAGCATGTTTGCCATTGATTCAACAGCTAATGGACAACGGAGGATCATGTTGATAATAGAATAACTTGAAAAAGCACACAGACTAGCAGCGGGACTGAACAGAGATTTGAAAAACTAGAAACATTAGGCAGCGGCACACTAAAGAATATAAAGGGGACGGGGGCGGAATCGTATACTTTTAAGGCATAAGAAAAGTAAAATGCGTGGCTTGGAGTTTATCCGAAAATTGAAAATGACAACGGGGCCATACATTCAAAAATAAACCTACAAATCAAAGAACAGGTTTGTTCCATCCCAAGTAGATTAATTAGACATTAATGCTCTGCCTTACATATCCTTTCAACACTTGTTGCATTCTCCAGCTTCCTCTTCCCTTTCAACATCCGTTCTCCATCTTTCTCCTCACTTCCACGTCCTGATCACCTCTCCTCCTCTGCCTCCTCGCCTTCTCAACGTATTGTACAACTCTGAATCTTTTTTCCACCTTCTCGCCTCCCAGCTAAACTCGTATATTCCCCTTCTCCAAGGGAAAGCGTCATCCCACATGATGTTTGTTCCGCCAATTCTCACGAGTCCTTCGTCCAGCGCGGGAAATTTTCCCATGACAAAGAGAACAGTTTCCTTCGGAGAGTTTGAAGGGTGAACGTTCCTTCAGCAAAAACAAGCCTAATCTTATAAATGTGAAAACGGGCACGTCTCCCGTCCGGCAGCCTGGCGCCGGGAAAACACACTTCTTACCATCCTGTCGCCGAGCCAGAATGTTTTTGATAACCTTTACATTATTCTAGAATTCGAATAAAATTAGGGAGGGGGTCCTACTGCGCTGCAAGTTTTAAATGATTAAATGTAAGGAATGGACTTGGTTTTAGAATAATTTCTGTATAGTTTGGGGAAATAAAATTAATAATACGCAATATATAATTAGTTTTAAGCTAATTTGAATAAATAAATTTCCTCATTTTCCATATTATTCCACCCTAACTTGCATGTTTCGCTCCTGATGCCATGAAGATCACTTAAGCTGGGTGAAATTCCCCATCAACAGTGGCAAGTAACGTAATGAAATGACAGTCCGAGTCATCCGTTTTGGAACACATGAGAAGCCACAGTTTAGGCGGAGAGTCGAGCAAATCGCTGCGGTTGAGCCTAAGAAACCTCCCTGGCCAACTCCTAAGGTTGTTGTCGTTTTTGTGGTTGCAGGCTGCACACGTGGAAGGACACGAGATACCAAAACACGTGGATACTCATTTTCGCCATTACCGTGCTTTTATTCCTCCCTATATCCAGTATAAACATACAGTACGTTAATTATATGCACTATTTTAATTTTGTATTCATTATTTTAATATTATATATACTGGATCATGTATTGTACAAACTGATAATCTTAATGATAAACGTTTTCTATATGAATAAAAGTATATACATCCAGTGTCTCTCAATGATTTGAATTCCATGTGGGAATCTGTGCTGCCTTCCTGAGGTATTCTTTTACCTTCTTCATCGTTGTTCCAATTCACTTCATTTCTAAAACTAGAGCATCCACTCTTCTCCTTTAATTAATTTTCGGACAGCTCTAGACTTCATGCGACTGATACTATTCTTTTTTAAATGGAAGGAAACCTGAAGAGATCCTAATGTAAGGACGAAACGTCGTGTAGGACTAACACATTAGAACGAATAATTTTTTTATTGAACTTTTTATTCTGACTTATACGGGAAGCAACATTTATACGATTAAATCGATTAACGTCTAATATTCAAACAATTAAAATGAAATATTAAATTATTTAGTTAGCCTCTTTGTCTGTATTTTTTTTATAATTTAAATATGAAATATTACGATGTTTCGTTTCTCATTTGAGACTTTTTCAGGTAACAAGTTAGCTGTACACGGAACCTCACTCCGTGGCTTTTGACAAAGAGGCTAATTATATCATTTATTATATATTTAATTGTCAGAATAATAATTTAATTAAAAAGAAATATACTAACGACCAGTTTCACAGACACAAATTTTATTTAGATTAAAGGACGTGTCGTCACAACAATTGGGACATCTTCAGACGTTACTACGAAAAAATATACCAAATATTTACGAAAATATTAATAAAGTTTCAAAAAATTAATAACATACAATATTGAAATTTTAATGAGATAAAAAATACCAAATGTGTAAAAATCAAAACTTGATTGCCTCCAACCGAAGGAAATGTGGGAAGGTAAAAATAGGTTCATTCGACAGTAAAACTAAACAATGTAAAAATTAAACATATTGAAAATAAAAACAAAAATTACACTGCATCATAAAACAACTCCTCGATAAACATTCACAAAATAATTAAATTTAAAATAAGAATTTTATAAAATTTATACTATTTTATTTTACAAACGGTAATGACAAAATTAAATGTTACAAAGTAAATAACTATAAATATTACTCAACTTTAAGGTATCATTATGATCAATTGATCGTTTAATTTAATGAATAACAAATTAAACTGTCATACTGATACCATAAAATTGAATAATGTTTATAGTCCTTTATTTTGTCACTTTTAATACTTTCATTATTGTTTTTAAAAAGGTTGTATAATTTTTTTGTTTCTTGTTTTAAGATTAATTATTTTTATTGTAAAATTGTTATCTGATTGATGCTTTCAATATGTTTAATTTTTACATTCGTTAGTTTAATTGCTAAACAAATCTATTTTTAACTTCCCACTTTTATATATTGGTGGGTTTCACTGTCTACATTGGTCTTGTATCACATTTCGACTGAAGATGGCCTTGGAGGCGGTCAAGATAAGATTCTTAGACATTTCGAATGTTTTTCTATCTTAAAAATTTTATTATTATTAATGTTATTAATTTTCTCATAATTTATTACGTTTCAATAGTAATTATTTTGTACAATTTTCGTAGAATCAACTGAAGTAGCCCCAAACGTGGTGACGAAACGTCGTTTGGTCTAAATAAAATCTGTGTCTGTAAAATTGGTCGTTAATTTATTTATATTATACCTTTCAAGAATGTCAGATGATTTTCAATTGGAAAATGTGCATTTTTGGATACGAATGGAACGGGATGTGTAGCGCGAATGTTAGTGTAAATTACTAATCTAATACCTTTGTATATCTAATGGTTAGATGGCAAGAGATGATCTTCGGGCAATTAACATACAGTATTTAACAAAAATAAAGGGGCTTATAAACAAATTATATTGAGGAAATGTTTTCGTTCATTTTGTCCCATCATCCATCTGGCAGTAGGTTAATTAAATGGATTAACCGACCTACATTCCAACATGTAAATTATAAACTATATTTTAATTTTGTATTCTTTATTTTAATATTTTATATAGTGAATCATTATTTTTTATATGAATAATAATATAAATTCATCTGATACGATGTCCAGCAGGAAAACTGATGGAAAATAATTCAGCATACTTGATGCAGGATTCTCTAGGAACTCCACCCGGATAAATACGTCATCGACTGGCGAAGTTTAACATGATGACGACGAAAGTAATACGAAACGTCACGTGATATCAACGGGTTTTCCCGGCTGGAGTCCCGAGAATCCTTTACCAAGTTTGACCACCCATAAAATTTTCATTTTATAATTTGACATACTAATCCTGAATTTCTGGATCGACTTTATTCCTTCATAGCAGAAGAAGGGAAGCTTTCGGGGAATCTGCTCAAGGGAACGAACATTCTATTCCTTGACGATGACGAACTTGTAAGAAAAGAAACAGGACTCTGCAAAATATGTCTGTACCACTTTTAATATTTATGATACGATCTAAAAAATGAAAAAGTTTATGGACAGCAAAGAAGGCATGGAAACAAATGAAACAGGTTTCAATAAGAGAAATAGTATTCATTGCGGTATCGGATTTTGAGGTGGTGTAACGAAGAACCCAGAAAAGAAAGAATATAGAAGATCTTGTAACGGTCAAACACATCTGCTCGGATTTCGGCGGTGCGGAGTCAAAAGTGAAATGTGAGGACGTGGCTAAAACTTGAAGAACGGAAAGAAGATAGCCAACAACAGGAGTTTATGAGATTGAAACGGAGGTGGACTCAGGATATTTCCGTCTGGACGGAATCAAAGACGCTAGAATGGAGTTGGAAGATTTGATGAGAAAAATGAAAGACTGAGCTTTAAGGAACCCAGGAGGCAGTTAGCAGTAGGAGTTATGTACAATGACTGCTGTGTTCCTAGCTCAGAAAGGATTCGGAAGCTTCCCCCCTCCCCTTTCCGTACTGCCACTACAATAAAGTGGGAGGTCGACTAATTAGAATCCAAGATGGGGCCTGAGGGGCCCCTCCCATACTGGTTCTAACTAGACTTTAGCTAGGTTAGCAGCGTAGCTCAACCCTAGACTTTTCTCGTTGACGTGTCCTAGCCACAGGAAACCACCGCAGCATTCCAGTGTCCTGTTTCTCACCATCGGCGTCCGGTGATTAAATAAACACAGTTCATGCTAGCTGTACGCGAACGAATTTACATTCTCATTAATAAATTTTGAAGAAAAATAAAATTTTCCGAATATATATACCAAAAGAAAGGAGACAGTATTTGAGCCAGGGGTAATAAAACCTAGATTGTGGATTGTCCCGCGACCGCTCGAATGTTGATACGGTGCCTAGGGAGTAAGCGTAGATTTTCCCCAAAAACCGTGGGGGAGAGGGATAAACCTTTCTTTTAAGAGACGAGTAATGATCAATCCGAATGGTTAATATCCATCCTTGCTACTTTCGGGATATGAACTGAAGAATTAGGGAAGAGGTATTAAAAGGCTTGCAGACAGATATTTTTTTGGGGAGGCAGATGATCGGACTTAGGCAAGAGAGATTGAGGAGAGCGGTTGTGAGATCTCAGCGCAGATGATCATATAATCGGAAAGAGGACACGAGGCGAATTACCTAAAACGAGGGACAGAGCAGCGGCGGCTCTGAGGCGTGATCGACTACGACCCAAATAGAAAAAAATTGCAACGAGGAAGTCGCAAGAAGGCCCATTATGCTGACACGGTAATTACCCCTGTAACTTTTTGCTGATTTCCTATACTGCCCGGTCCGAGTATATTTTGTGTGAAATATTTTGATCTACGAGAAGGCCCATAACATACGACCCTGAGTGTAGGGATCGAAAATTGTTAGCTGTAAGATAATTAATTATTTGTTTAATTTTTGTGTAAATATAGATGTGTTTATTATATAAAAGACCGGCTATTCAAATTAAAACTTTATGCAATCTGTGTTTACTAATAATAAATAATGTTAAAAATTAATATAAGTTACATTGCTATGTTTCATCACATTATAAAATAAATAATATCCCCCCCATTCATTTTTAAATGTGGAAGTGTAGAAGAATTTTGAATGGCAAACCATCTAAAAAGTTACTGACCTGCTGAAAATGTAGATTAGAGGAAGAGGATTATATATTTTTATCGAGAAAACTTTCCTTGGCGCAGAAAAAAAAATTATTGTCAGGAAGTGGAAATACTTCAATTGAAGCTCAGTAAAGCATAAAGTTAATTTTTAGAAGAAAGACAAGAATGGAAAAATGTCAACCGGACCAGGGAGAAGCTCTTTAAATAAAAGAGGAAAAAATTCCGACGCGTAGTGATTCACTTTGAGGCATATTCTTGGTCTTCCTAGTCAGGTATACGAGGAACTTGTTACTCCCCACTTAAATAAGATTAGGCTTCTAGTGAGAGGAAAAAGAATGAATTGCTCAAATTGAGAGCTAATAATGGAGCGAGACTGCGGTTTAGTTTCTAATTGACGGTCTCTCTCTCTCTCTCTCTCTCTCTCTCTCTCTCTCCACACCTTCATGATACCGGTGTTGCTCATTTTTGTTGCTCGTGCGTAATGACATAAGTCTGATGACATGGTTCGTTAAATAAGATTATATACTAATATGCTCGAGGATATAAATCCGAGTTCGGATAATGGCCGAAAGCATTAAGAATACAGGGAGGGAGGGTAGAGAGAGAGAGAGAGAGAGAGAGAGAGAGAGAGAGAGAGAATGGATAATTCAATCCTAGTTGGCTGAGTGTTATAATAACATACAAGGAAGACAGGTTCTGTAGCCTTGGTCCATTCATTCCCAACGAACGCCTGCTCGGAGCAAATAAATACCCAGAAGGGAGAACGGGAGACATTCAAGTCCACACTCGTAACATATTTCTAAGTGATTAAAATAAAAAAAATGCAGGGATTCTTGGTCCATACGCAAATCCTAAACTTGATTCTTGAGTACGGAAGCTCTTCAGTAATTTAAAAAGATAAAGATTAGCGTCAACGTTGTCTACATCGTCACGATTTATACAATCAACAGGAATTACTAACGGTACGAGCAGAATATGTGAAAAAGTTGTGGCCTGGTTCCCCGAGACGTTGATAATGCCGATTACTGACGTGAACGCTGTAAAAAATTTTGGACCCGATACATGACCATGTGTGAGATGGTTGAGGATGGAGAATAAGGGCAAATATGAAAGTGGAAGAGATACTCAAAGGCCAAGACTTATACAATTTATTAAGTACATTTGATGGTGCACTACAGAAAGGTAAAACAACGAAACTAAATTTTGTATGCATTATTTCTAATTATGTGGTGCTATAGGCGAATGCTGAAAATCAGATAGAATCACAAACGAGGAAGTTCTTAACACAATAGGGGGAAAACGAACAATATGGAAGACGTTGATTAAGAGAAGGGATAGATTAATAGGCCACGTTTTAGAACACGATGGTCTTGTAAAATCAGCATTAGAGGGAAGTCTGTGGAGCAAGAACGGAAGAGAGAGGCCAGGGATGGAATACGCTAGGGAGATTAAGGAGGATGTGAGTTGTGACAGTTAGAAGGAAATGAAAAGGCTTGCGAAAGATAGGTTAGCATGGAGGGTTGCGTCTGACCAGCCGTAGGACTGAATACCATAACAAAAAATTAAAATAATGCAGGTAATTATAACTGTGCCGACCTCCTGTGGTGCAGTGGCTAGCCTCTAGTTGCTGCCTCACAACCCAGAGGTCCCGGGTTCGAACCTTGGCATGGGCTTGGATGTTTTTGTCGTTATGGTCGAGAAGACCGGGATTAAGATTGTCGGAGGATCGATACGCTAACCACGTGTCGCTTGTCATGCAAGATGACAGTCCGCAGTCGACTCGGTAGGCCCAGGCCCTCAACGGGATGTAGAGCCATGGAGAAAAATAATTTATAACTGTGAAGTTAAAATTATTGGCGTCATGTAAGGACAAGAATTATCTGTTGGCTATACATTAAGCTGCTTGTCGTTCTTTGCGGTAATTCCAGTTGGACCCAAACTGCTTTCATTATGTGCGTAATGTTAAACCAGGAGCAGCAATATTTTTGGTAAGACGCCATTGCAGGTTAGCAGACGCGGCCGTGATAAGAGCAGGGCTTTACGCATTCGTCGCTTCCTCCCCGCGGCGCTGTGACGCTCGCGAGGGATGTTTGACGCCAGAGATAGTGGTCCTGACGCAGATTCCAGCCTTTCCAGCTGGCGGCGCAAACTGCCGTTGGGCGATAACAGCGAACACTACTCAACAAGCTACTCAGCCCCGGAAGCCTCCTTGACGTCACGCTCTCTCGCCTCGCCTAGCCTCGCCTCCGTCCGGGTCCGACGTCGACGTCAACGGCCAGCAACTGCGCGCCGGACTTGCGCAGCGCCTTCCTACCACGACTCGTCCTGGCTCCTGTCTACTGTCGTGTTCCAATTCTTAAGATATGATGACTCTGGTCTCATGACGACTGGTCCGTATTCTCGGACACACTAACCAATTCACCAGATACGTGCTGGTGCAACTGTACAGGCTATACTCAACGACGCCACTGGAAACAATACAGACTATAGGCAACGTCACTCCTATCCCTACATATATATCTTGTAACATGAAAAGTTACGATGAACAATGCAGGCCAGCTTGCGAGTTGCAATTGTTGAGGAACTGACGCAACCCGGGCCAACAATGTGGTCTGGCAGTCGTCATGGGGTGATGGGAGAAGCAGGTTGTGTCGGCGGGACGACGAGAGAATGACCACGCCCTGCAGATGTAATTTTTTTTTCATGCTCTGATTGAAATTAAAACTATTAAAATCAATTTTGGTGTTTTTATGAAAAATACCTGGCGCCCTAAAGGAATTAAGAAATCCTCGAATACGGAGGAACGACGGATCTGCTACAATATATATATAATATCCCTGAGTAACGCCCTTCGTGAAACCCTCGTTTAATCACAGAAACAACTCGGCTTTAGCTTCGGTACAGAGCGGACACTTCAATTCAAAGTACTTAGTTTCTGTTGCTTCTACTTTCATAAATTATATATTTCTTATTCTGCTACTAGGGATGGTAGAAGTATAGTAGACATAAAGAGTAGGATAGCACAAGCAAGGAAGGCTTTCGCGAAAAAGAGGGATTTACTTACGGGTAATATAAGTGTGAATATTAGGAAATCGTTGCTAAAAATGTTCGTATGGAGCGTGGCGTTATATGGGAGCGAAAAGTGGACGGAAAGGAAAAGAATAGAAGCCTTTGAAATGTGGTGCTATATATAGGCGAATGCTGAAAATCAGATGGGTGGATAGAGTAGCTAACGAGGAAGTTCTAAACAGAATAGGGAAAAATGGACAATATGGAGGACGTTGACCAAGAAAAGAGATAGATTAATAGGCCAGGTTTGAAGGTATGAGGGTCTTGTAAAATTACCATTAGAGGGAAGTGTGGGGTAAGATCAGAAGAGGGAGGCCGACGATAGGATACGCTAAGCAGATTAGGGATGATGTGGGATGTCATAGTTATGCGGAAATGAAAAGACTTGCGCAATATATGTAGCATGGAGGGTTGCATCAGACCAGTCTTAGGACAAAAACATACTTCTTATTTATGAACTGGGACTAAATATCATAATCGAAATAAATATCAAGTATTAACTTTTGCTTCCATTAAACCTAGCAGTTTTAATTAAATATATTCTTAACCTACTTTATGAACTGAAACTTAAAATTGCAAGCCAAAATAAACGCTCATATAAGGAGAATAATAATAAACTCTTACGATTTTCTTAAATCCTTAAATTTTACCCACATTTCAAGTAACCAGGACAGTTTTCAAACTACATTGGCCTAAGACAAAATTGTAAAACCAAAACTAAGATATTTTAATGATTATAATTTAATTTAATTTTGGTCTATTGTATCAGTGATAATTTTCGGTAGTTTTGCTTCTTGCTTTTTGTGTGGTATTCAGTCCTTAGACCCTTCATACTAACCCTTTCACTTGTACATAGCTACCGCATCCTCCCTAATCTGCTTTGCGTATTCCATCCTACTTCTTACCCCACACATTTCCGTCTAATGTAAATCTTTCAAGATCCCTATATCTCAAAACGTGGCCTATCAATATATCCCTTCTCTTGGTCAGTGTCCTCCATATTGTTCCCTTTTCTCTTATTCTGTTAAGAACTTTCTCGTTAGTGATTCTATCCACCCATCTAATTTTCAAGATTCTCCTATAGCACCACATTTCAAAGGCTTCTATTCTTTTCGTTTCTGCAACTCTTACCGTACAAGTTTCGCACCCATATAACACCACACTCCATACGAACATTTTTAGTAATAATTTCCTAACATTCTCTCTTATATTACCCGTAAGTAAATTACTCTTTTTTGCGAAAGCCTTCCTTGCCTGTGCTATCCTACTCCTTATGTCTACTATACTTTAGTTGTTACGCTTCCAAATACCTGAAAATATCCCTTCCCAATCTAACAACCTTTGTTATGTTTCCCATACTACACTCCATTACCTTTGTTTATTGATGTCTTTCTCCATTTATTATGGTTTCCAAGTCTTTTCCTGACCCACCTAATACTAAAATATCATCGTCAAAACGTAGGGCTTTTATTTATTCTCTATATAATGCATAGCTAACGATGGATAATATTTTGAATATAATATGCTTTATCATTTTCATATAATAAAAGTGTATTTTGTATACAAAATACGCCTGGTACATGCAGACTAAAGTAAGATTATATTCTATGTCCTAAATAATATACTTCCAACGTAATAGTAAATTACACGTTACTGCAGTACATATACATATTAAATGTGTGTTAAATATTACCAATATTTCTTATCATTTACTGTTGTCGTGAAAAGGGGAGAATGTCTTCATCTTCGGTCTGTATCAAATATATCTCTGTGCTTTCATTTTAGAGTAGCGGAATATCTTTGATAATTTATCTCTGTGTAATATAATGTTATCACTCTCTGCCCGACAGTTGTCTCATCTTCGTTTCCATGTTGTAATGGGTTCTCGTTGGTGTCATCAGCAATAGAAAAAAACCAGTTGCGGACTAGAATAAGGAAAATACTAAATATATTCAGCGTCAGTCTAATATCCGAGTGGACATTTGATGGAGATGAGGCAGTCCTTGGAGATCCCAGGACGTTAATTAAGAGTTGCATCCTGTGTGCGTTTATGTAAATTAAATGTGTCCCTAGAAACGGTGACCTCATCGGGAAGAGATCAAGGTTCATTAATACCATTGACTCGTATTAATCACCTCTTCATCTGGTAAATCAGGCTCCATTACGGGTTACAAAGTTCAATATGTCTTTTACTTAATTTCCTTGACATATTCTGTGCCAAATATTCGTCATCTCCCAATACGAACCAATTAAATTCAGAACTTGGAATGGGAATTTTCCTTTTTATGAAGACTGATATCACCACGTCTACCAACAGTAAAGAGAATAAATGCCAGATCTCTAAATTAATATACTACTTTTTACTTTTAAAAAAAAAATTGTCAATGTAAATAAATTAACGACCACTTTCACAAAAACTATTTTTATTTTTATTAAACGACGTTTCGTCTCCACAGTTGGGACATCTTCAAGTGTTAAATTTTGAAATTTAGATGTAAAAATGCCAAACACATTTCTGTTGAAGCTGCACTTGGAGACCGTCACGTTTTAGAGACATTTGGCATATTTTCACCAACTGAACACGACAGAAAAAGCCCCAAATGTGGTGACGAAACGTAGTTTAATCTAAATGAATACCGCTACTATAAGTCGTAAAAGAGCTCTCCTTCCTTCCCCTTAATTCTAAATTTCTTACTGTAGTTGTATGCTTCAACGTTCTCTCTATTTTATCAGATTGTTAAATAAACGTATTCACGAATAATTTCCATCTTTTCCACTACACAATAGTTGGATTGTCATCAACAATGTTATGTCAATAAACGGATACATTATTAATGTTCAACTTTATTCAGACTACCTCCTAGATAATTGTAGAACGTTGGTGAACCTTTTCTGATCACTACTACAGCTTGTGTTCATAACGCAACATCTATTAACAGATTTTTCAGGAAAAACTCGGTCAGTCTTTAAATTTTTTAATATCTTTTGACGCAAAAATATATTCTTTCTTTTCTAATAAAAACGATACTTTTTTATCTCCCATCTTCTCCAAGATTGTCGCGTTCTAATCTCACGATATTTCGATGGCTCCGAAAAAAGATGCCCCACGCTGGGCGCCAAATGTAACGTGATCCACCCCCACAAACTCACACGTCAGTATATACGTTTTTGAGTTTCTAAAGGAGGGATACGTTGCAATATAACAAGCGAGAAAGAGATACGACGTTCCTGTATTAATGGAAAATTGTGAAGAACATTTCAGAATGCGGACAAAAGTTTTTTTAAGATAATTTTGGAAACTTTTTTTGCAATGAAAGTAATTATACGAAATTTTGTAAACATTATACCATTCAAAAGTATTAAAACACCTTTATGGTTTTAACAAAATAATATCAAGAATTATTTGGAAATATTATTAGCCGTATCTTCTTTCCATGCTTCAACTTAAGTTATTATTATGATAATTTTTATTAATTCAATTGAGGACATTTATTCATATAGCAACTGTTAGAGCAAGGATCTGTTTAATCTCGGCAATGTGTAACGTTTCCCAAATTACATTCGCATATTTCTCATCCGGCAGAGCCAATTCAATATATAGTTGGCCTAGCAACTACTCCCACTATTCTCTCTCTCTCTCTCCTCTCTCTCTCTGACTTACAGTGATACCCCTAATAATTATACCCCAATATAACCATTTAAATCGAACCCTAAAGTGCTCGTTACGTAAGAAACGTAAAGAAAAATAAAATTTTCCGACTTAAAAATATTCTGCAATCACTAAACATTGCCTGGAACTTTATCTCTATTTTAATTTTCATCATACTCTTATTTTATCCGCAAATATAAACTAATTGTTCACAAAAAATCAATGCCTTAAATTTTTTTAAAAGGTTTCCACCATTTTAACTATTGTTTGCTGCGTTTTATACAGTATTTACATTTACTCCTTTATAGGGTTGTCGACTTATTCATTTTGTTAATAAGGAGATCTTGATAAAGGGATTATCCATTACTGTTACTATTTAAATATGTTTCTTTATGTGCTACGCACAAAATTAGTAGTTGACCCGTTGTCCAATAAAAGTTTACTCATTCCAGCTTAATCGATTATTTTTTTTATACTTGGAATTCACGTAGTATAGGGTTTATCTTACTCCTGGATCTATGGAATTGATTTGAAATTTTGGATACGAATCACTGCATTTTCTTCGTACTAAAGAATTTATTTTTCTTCATGAATCCCATGGACAACTTGTTTCTTCTAAATGTGCATAAACAGTGTTTGATTATTTGATTCAGGCACGCATCAGTTTTAATCAACCGTGGCCCGTATAAAAGGTTATGGAAATATCATTGAACGAAAAGAAAAGACTTTTTTAAAAAAAATATTGCAACTTAAGTTTATTCTCTTGGTATAAAATATATTAATAATAAAATTAAATAAATTATGGTTGGTCCGCTGCAAATATGCAGCAGTTCTTTGGCGTTGGTTTAGTGAGTCGTGTGAGGCAGATCCTTCCTCCCTCAGGACTTTGTGGAAGGAACCAGCCTCGCTCCTTTCTTAGACACCAGCAACTTCTTGCGATTCTGCTTCCTCCCGCTAGGCAACAACTGCAACACAGAAAAAGGGGATTTATTAACAAACGTCATCTCCAAAAAATTATATTAAATACACTTTACAAATATTTGGGATGGTTAAAACAAATGAGATCTAATACAAAAAATTAAAAATCAAGTTAAATTTACATTTTATACACTTTATACCTGAAAATCAGTGTGTACGTTCTTGATACTAATAGACCTGAATCCATCATAACTGGATAACAGTTAGCAGGAAATAAAACGTACCAGAGTAATAAGGCTCAATTAAGTTAAATAATTTTTGTTGAACTTGAATCTGGGAAGGATATGCTTGGAACATTAAGACAGTTACACCTAGCAACTAATAATTTACAAAATTGTTATAACGCCTGTATAAAACTTAAATTAACGACCCCTATAACAGATAGCACAAAGCCAAGAATAATCCAAATATGTGACTAACAAAGACTATTTAATAAACCATTATTAATAAATTTAATTGAGAAATATCTTGTTTTATATTTTCAGAATTTTTTTATGTTTAATATAAATCATTTCTGCAATTAATCTCCTTTTTAATTTACTTCCTTATTGAAATAACAGTATGATCAAAATTAAAAGAATGATTGAGTTACAGACAATGTTCAGTGATCAGAGAATGCTTATACGTTGGAAATTTAAAATTTATGTTCCTTATGTAACGGCCACTTTAGGGTTCGTTTGAAATGTTTATATTTTTTCTATTGAAGGAAAAAGATTAAGTAGGGGATATAGTTGTAAGAGAGAGAGGGAATAGTTAGGTTAAGGTTAGGATGGAAGTTAGTAAGTAGAACATCTACTCCGGGTTTAAATATTTGTAAATGGTTCAATAATATGAGCAATATACGAATGTAATTCAAGAGAAACGTTGCACATTGCCGATACTAAATTGATCCTTGCTCTATCTGCTGACTTCCGGGTTTGCCAGTTGGGCTGAATGAATGTTATCAATTGGTTGCAGCTTAGAGATTCAATTAATAATAATTTATCACAATAATAACTAAAATTGAATCAGGGAAACAAGAGAGTGTTAATAATATTTCCAAACCTGTTAAATGTTTGTTAAAATCATTAAGATGTTAGTTCATCTGAATGTTGTTAGCAAAAATTCTTGTAATAATTATTCTTATTGTTATATTGGCCAGACTAAACGTCCTCTGTCAACTGGAATTGGGGAACATAAAGCATGTTTAAATTTTACAGCTTATAAACATTTTCGTATAACTAAACTTCGTCTGAAACTAAATCACTGTTTTAATTTTGATAATTCCGTTATTTTAGATAAGGAAATAAATTTCAATAAAAGGTTATTTTCCGAAATGCTTTATACTAAACCCAATCATTTTTCTGTTAAATTAAAACAAATCACGTTTTAGTTAAGTTCAATGTATGATGGTTTAATAATCTTTTTACGGTCTTTTTTAGTCACATCTGTGGGTTATTCTTTGTTTTGTACTGTGTTTGATCATAAGACTTCAGTCTGACGTAAATATGAATAGAAGGGTTGGTCCAAAGATCTACTAATTTTCTTTTTGTTCAATATTTTATTACAATGTCTGCTCATTTTTATGTCATTAGGGAATTTTAATTTAAAATGTTGCAGATAATAATCATGCACGAGAACCGAAATGACATGTCGTGAAGGTGTAAAGATTCTTGATATCACATAACGCAAGACGGAGAACGTCATCGAACTAAAAGTTTACGTGAACGACAGCTACAAAAAAAAATTAATTCACTTGTATGTTTTAAATTCCTTTGTAGTTTGTGGTTTCCTGTTTAGATGAAATGCAGAGAAATCGGCAAGTAGTGAGTAAGAGCGCGATCGTCCCCGACCTCGGAGGCTCTGACGTAGGCGGAGGCGTGCTCTGACGTCAGAGCGATGCGGAGTAGCCATTGGCCGCGGGGAAACTCGCTCCCGACCAAATCCTCTCTAAACGATTTGATAAGTTATTTTGAAAAATTCCTGTAGAATGCTTTATACCTGAGAACCAATCTACTGTAAATGAAATGATGCGAAGGCACACGGAACTATTATTTCTCAAATGGGTCACAAACCGTCGTGATTTTTCCTATTGTCACGGAATTGGTAAAACACGGGATGGTAAAAGCGTAAGGGCAACGTATGGAGCTCAAAGGAGGCCGAGAAACGTTTCTGTTGCTTCTTTCTTTCCTCTAATATAATTACAAGGAACCTGTTTTTACTGCCCTCTACCATAAAGTTGCTTGTGTCAGTTGGTCCTTCTTCTTTTGCTCTTTCTGCATAGTGGCATCTTGTGCATCGGAATTACGAGTTTTCTGCTCATTCCTTCCTGTTCCTTTACCTCTTATTTGCAGCATACTGTTGCTGTACCCTTGACACCCGTTTCGTGCATCATAATCGCCGATATCAGTCTCCATTTCCTTACATTTTTAGTTCTAAATTTCTTACAGCTGTCATCCAGCTATTCGTCGCCGCAAATATATCAAAGTAATTTCCAAAGATTCTACTTCCACTGCAGTTTTGTATTCTTCCTCATTTTACCAAGTCGTTGATTGAGAATTGTTTTCCATCACGATTGTCATTTTTCTGTCTGTAATATTAGGATTAAAAAACCGGTCAGATGTCAACGTCAAGGTTCCGTGAGGTAAATGAATCGAATATATCGTTCAAGTTCAACAAATGATACGCCCTTTGATCCTCGCCATTATTCTCTGGTATTGAGGACGCCCTCATATTATTCATTTTCTCTATTATTGATTTCCTGTTTTAAAGTTGATTCCATACACCTTTCATCGCGTTTTCGTGTGCCAAATATTACGACTGAAAAAAAAATTCAATGAATTCGAGTGTTTAGGAGCCATGCTCACAGGTGGTAACAACAACTCCTTAGACCGTAAACAAGGGAACAAAAGTTGTTTCATTATAAATAAATTAATGATTCCTGAAAGGGTAAACAGCCCTGGGCTCTAGTCTTTTCTACCTTTCACAACCCCACTTTTCAGTTCCATTCCTATGTTATTATTAAATACCTCTCCCCAAAAAAACGTTTCCCAAATTGATTTACCTTTAAATCTACCCGGTTCATTATTATGACATGCATGCGCTGATGACGTAATCACGTTGTCGATGAAATTTTAAGAAATCTCCTTCTCTCAGGGCTTACGCCGGGTTTCATTTGCAAGTAAATAAACTACTATACTACCAATTTAATAAAGATAAACAACTTTTAACTGTCGACAAAATTTGCCAATTAATAATTTTTCCCATTTCTGAAGTAGTGAAGTAGTCACTGCTTCAAAATCCAATGTTCTCCTCTCTCTCTCTCTCTCTCTCACACACACACACACACTCCCTCCCTCCTTTATTTTTATTTCAATCAGTAAACTTCGTTCACCTGGTCTCCAGAGACGACACATCTCCAAAGATTGTATTTCTTCTTTGCATTTTTTTCCAAATGTAGACTTTCTATTCTATTAAAGGAGAGTTGCCAGTTTCTGGATCACCCTCATTTAGCCCATAATCCCCGCTCCACATCCCTTCCACAAAAAATGTAGGCAATCGCTCAGTAGGGGAATAAATCTTTAGGAAGGTTACGGTTCGGAAAGTGCAGTAACGATTGTTAAAAATAAAAGCCAACCTCATAATAAACATTTCGTGATTTGGAGACACTGAGGAGCTTCAAGATACGTTTCCTTCGAAATCCATAAAGTTCATTTGTTATGTAACCTCAAACAGAACGAACGCAGATCTCACAGCAGCTAAACAAAAAAAATGTTACGAGACGGTAAAACTGCTAAAATACTGTCGGTCCTCGACGACGCATAACTGGACACACGTGATGTTGGACACATTTCCCGCTGCTGCAGATGTAACCAGCGGCCTTCGTCGTCGGAAAGCGACGGATAATAATTGCCTCCGACTTGTAACTGCAGACCATCCTTCAAATTCCGCGTAGAATGTTACGCGACATTCTCTTTCGGACGGAAGCCAATGACGTCGCGGCGTTGCCGAATAAAGGACGCTACGGCTAACCTTTAACATTTCAACTTCAAGGCCTGGTCGCGAATTTCTACCCAAAAATGCAATCCCAATTATTCCTGTAAGTGACAGTCAGCGAGGTAGGATAATGGAACCATAAACAGGGACGTAAAATTTTGAGGTTAAGGGTATTATATGAAGAGTCGATAGCAGCAGTGACGTCACAGAGTACAACGAGAGGATTTCAACATTAATCTATTACCAGGATTTTTTCAATTTTCGGAGCAACTAAGACGATGACAAATTACTCTTGCAATCAAACTATTAATGAATCAGAAAAATATATTAACAAACAATTGTTAAAAATATAACTTCACAAAGTTTCTTCCTAAATGTGAAGGGACGCCATCTTGTTAAAATATTAAATCCCTACCATCAGGCGTTGTATGAGCCAAACTTTTTCAGTGACTACTGTCGGTGGCGCTCCTGTCGACGGTTTTCCAAATAAAATTGCCGGCTGAACGTTCAAAAAATGTTTTGAAAGTTCGTCTTTCCACGTACTATATTATTTTTCTACGTTATAAAAAGGTAATTAAATTAATCGAACTAAATAGTTTCGACCCCGGACGTTATGGCAGCAAAACGAAATTTTATAATATTTTAATTAATGAACTGAGGAGGTCTCCAAAGTTGGGAACGAAACGTTTCAATTCAAATTAAATTTTATGTATAAATTCCTCTCGGGTTTCTAACCGGGTCAAAGAGATTATCAGTGACGTTTCAATGCCATCTTCATCAGACTCAAGAACTGAAGAGGATGGCAGAGCAAGTCATTGAAACGTCACTGATAATCTCTTTGACCCGGTTGGAAACCCGAGAGGAATTTATACATGACGTTCACCGGGAAAGACCTCGTACTTTAATCAAATTAAATTATTGACGAGGTAAACAAGACGCCTCCGAAGTCCACCATTGGACACACAAATATTCTCTGTCTCCAGTGTAGGTCCAAAACTGTTAATTATTGGAACGGCTCGAAACGTCACCAATGAAGGAGGCTCAGAACAGCGTTTAAAAGGATTTCCCACTGAAGTAGGCGGCATGTGACGAGGAACAAATGTTACATATTCTGTCATCTGGTAAGAGGAAAGAGGATGGTCGAGGCTGTAGCGAGGGCAAGAAGACCTGCAGAGCCGCCGCTGGTTATAAACTAAAGGTTAACCATTACCCCTGAGATGCTAACGGTCCCATCCTAAGTTATAAGAGACGGATCCTTCAACTTCAACCCACACGGCTGTTTACTTTCTCCCGTCTACTTACCGCCTTTGTAATTAGTCTCGCCGACGATTAATATAGTCCTCTGGACACGAAGGTCACCGCTGAAGGAGGAGCCTCGGTGCGATACGAGACCTTCAGTTTCTCTTCTATTCCTGCTCTGCTTTGCTCTGTCTCTCTAACAAACCCCGCTTTTAATTCCTCTTTTGTCTATCAACATCAGGGGTTCATAAGGGAGAGAAGAGCAATTTCGGAAAATGTCGATATTCGATAAAATTACACAATTTCTCTCCGACAGTGATGATTAGGACGCAAAGCTGAGGAACCAAAAGTTTCCCTGACCCACAGCCAAGGAGCCACTCGATTCGAGAACGAAAATCAGTCCGCGCCTGTCTAACATAACAGTGATTTTCACAGTCGAGTTTGAAGTCAAATTTACCACCAAAAATTCGATCCGTGTCTCATTAAAGTCACTGTAAAATGATGTTATTGTAATTCAAGTAATCTAATTTATTACACTCTCCTTTTCTACATTATTCTGAAAAAATCAATTAAAAGACGGCCGAAAATTCAGATTATAATTTATCACTATTTATTCACAAAAGCGACGTTTCGTCTCCTTTTTGAGACTTCCTCAGGTGTAAAATTTAGCAATACATCATATTTGCTCCTTGATTCGTTGGATCATTTCGGCCATAACTGTCAGTGGCTGGAGATGTTCCATGCGCGACACTCGATTCTTCACATGTAAATTCAATAATCCTTTCGGCTGACTGAGTCAAGGAGTAAATGATGTGTGGCTAAATTTTACGCCTGAGGAAGTGTCAAAAAGGAGGTGAAACGTCGCTTTTGTGAATAAATAGAAATAAATTATAGGCTGACCTTTTGGTCGTCTTTTTAGCTATCGTTAATTTTAAAGTCAGAAAACTATGTTGTAATTACTCTGGAACGTTTCGTCACCTATTGATTAACGATTAAACGGATGAATCTATAAATAAGAATCATGTTAAGTGAGAAAAGTAGTCCATAGTCGGGGATTCTGAAGAGATTTGATACGGCTGGTAACTGCGGTTCCGTCTTATCATGGGCTTTTACGTAAACTTTTCTAATGTTTATCAAACAATTAGTGAGGATTAAAATAAAAATAATAAGAAACTGAATTTTAAGGCGCATTAGATAAGGAAGGCCACTCACTGGTGGGTAAAAATGAGTGAATTATCGTTGTCGACGTGTCCTTGCCTGTATTTTTACCACCAGTTTCGTGACCCGTGACCACTCGGAGGGAAAATGGTTTCCGACATCTCAAAGCCGGGCCACGGCTGTTATTTCCTCGAACGTGTCCAAACACGCAAACGTCTTTCTTTCTTTGCTGGCAACGCGATGAAAGTCACCTTAACCTTCACCTTCAGCAATGTGGAACGAACTGATCGGGTCGTGAAACCCTCAAGACCTGATAGGAACGTGCGAAAAATAAATCTGTCGGATTAAATGTCAAACTACCTGGCGCTGATACTTGAACTTGGCTTAATTTGTGCTGAAATAAATTATGATTCACGTGTTAATCTGTTTCTGCATCGATGCTGCTGCTGCATTAATTCGCTGATGAAAAGTGACACTAATGACAGTTATTGAAATTATATCAAGGGAAAATACTATGGCGAAGTCCCAGGCCGATCAACGGCAAAACACGTTTCAGTCTGGACAATCTCTTCCATAAATAAACTTGTTTCTCATGTGAGGGGGGAAAACCACGCATATTTAACACACTGCATTTCTTAATGCAGGTTTTCTAGGGATTTCCCTGCATCTCTTTAGGTGAAACACCGGGTAGGATCCTTAAACTATAGCCCGGGGGCCCTAGTCAACCCTTGGCTACCTTGCTCTACCTTCCACATCCCGCCCCCCTTTTCAATTCCCTTCCTATGCTATTAAAGGGGAGTTGCCTGTTTCCGGATAACCCTAATGTAGCCTGTTAACCCCCCTCCCCCCCAAGAAACTTTGACGTTCATCCTGGGATTAAAATAAAAATTCTGGAAAGATGGAATGAGCCTAATAAATAAATAAAAGCAGCTAAACAATGTTAATTTACATAGGCGAAAAATTACGGACAAAATTGGTCAGAATTAAAATTATTTATTTATTAAAGTAAGTGAATCTTATATATTTTATATATAGGCATACTTTATTTCATTTCCTTAAATTATAATTATTTTTTGTAGATTGTTTTCACACCTGAGGAGGATCCAAACAAAGGAACGAAACGTCGTTTCATAATTTAATAAATAAATAATTTTAATTCTGATAAATTTTGCCCGTAATTTTTCGCCTATATTATTCGAGATACAGTCAGAACAACGATAAAATTTAATTCAATTTTATTTATTTAATTATTATAATTACGACGTTTCGTCCGTATTTGTTGCCTTCAACAGGTAAAAATGTTAAATGGATAGTTTTATTATCGTACACGACGCAAAAATTAGTTGAAAAACTGTCTGTGCTTATTTTATTTATTACACTTAATTTGACAGAGTTTGATTTACTTAATGAGGCTACTGTGAAACTTCTACCTCAGGAAACAACAAAACGGATAATAAGAAAACAGTTCAGGTCAACAAGGGGCATAACGGAAAAAGTAATTTAAAGTTCTTTAGTAATAATTAATCTTTAAAAATTACAAATTAGTACGGAATATTATTTCTAATAAATAAATAAATCGGACTCAAATCAGAAAAAAAATTTAATAGTGTAGATACTTTTGTTTGACTTCAGAGAAATAAAATAATAACACCGTTAAATAGTCATAGATGAATTCAAAAAGTAGAAGACGACTTTTTCCCACTCAGGTACCTTTTTCCAAAAGGAACATAAATTGTAAGTAACGTTCCGTATATTTTTTGTACAATTTTACAGGTGATATGTTGTTTGAAAAACCTGTTTTCTTCCCATTTTTTTAAAGATTTATATAAATGTCTACAAGCAGCTGAAGGGGATCCCAAGTAGGAACGATACGTAATATATTCTAAAATTAATTATTTTTCTGAGTATCCGGCACATATATTCGTGTAATTAATAATGTAACTGACAAAAAGAACATAGAAACAGTTATACCCGCTTAATGAAGACTTCTTCAGATATAAAATGGGGTTTGGAGTATTATACAGGAGAAAAGGTCTTACAATAAATTTTCATTCATGTATTGAAATTACGTATAATACTCTAAGTCCATTTTATATGTGAAGAAGTCTTAAAATTAATGACGAAACGCTGCGTGGTTCTACGATTTTCGTGTTTCCTGACAGTTAATTTAATACATTTTTCTGTTTCTATGACTTGTGGTCAATTTATTATTAAAATATTTTAATGTCAGATAATTATTATTTTAAACAAACACTAATTATTGAAGAACAAAAAACAGTATTTTCTGGAAAAGTTAGTGTTTTTTTGCCTTTTATCGAAGGATTGTCCAACTTGTTAATGAGACGAATTTCGAGTCACCGGAAAAATCAAAACTGGGACCCGGGAAAATTCGTAACAAGATCAAAAAATTCGGTTAATGAACTGGGTACTTTACCGGAAGAAATGCTGTCACGAGACGTTGGTTTACAATTTCAAAACAAGAGATGTTATTTAATGGTTGAAGGTTTTTCCGGTGAAGAGAAGATGATCCAACGACACGTCGCTATCTGCGGAGACTACCCGATTAAAAATATGCGAAACCTTCCCTAAAAAAATTATTAATTATGTGTAGACGTCTCCTTCTGTCCATTTACAAATTCGTGCCAACGATCCCTCACAAAGTTATCCTAAGATGTGGTCATTGGAAACACCATTTCAGCAATAAAATTAGTTGTGAAGCGGTAGAAGAATGCAAAGCGGATTATTTATTTTCTATTTAATTTAGGGACACAAACAGTGACATTAGGGATGAACCTACCATGTGAAAAATCAATTTTTAAGGAAACTAGCGAAATAGCTACCAAATATTCTGACAGGCGGAATGGAACATGTTGCCAGTAATAGGTATAATGAATGGAAGAAAGGGAACCATTAATCGCAGAACGGGAAAGAACGGACTTACGGTTATATAAAGACTTAGCTTGTAACGACTTTTCGAGGCTTCCAGAGGTTTTTTGCACTCACACGTAAAAGAAAATACAAAGAGCTCCAATCCTCACTGTGTCTCGTTATTCGTTAACGAGTAATCTGCTTATATTTATGTCGAATACGGCAAAGAATCATAATATAAGAGTAAATACAAAAGAAACTCAGAGGGTGTGCTGCAGTTAAGGGACAACTGCAGCATCTTTGGAGAGTCTTTGAAATGTAACGTATTCGTTGGAATAACTAAGTAAACTTGAAAAGCCTCATGGAGAAGAAACTTTGTGACGAGTTTTTCCAACGAAGGTCAGCAATTAAATTTTTTAAAACTGTGATATTTTTTTTTTCCTTCTTGCATGTGTTGTAATGTGATGAGAGTTGTTTAACCTGAGACGAAGCTGACGGATGACGTCACATTGCTAGCAGCCCTCGCACTAAATATCATCCCTTCTGGTGAGGTGTCGTACATGCATGACGAATTAAAGAAGACATGTTTGAGAGAAAGCCGGCTTCTGTGGCCTAGTGGCTAGCGTCACTGCCTCGTACCACAGAGGTCCCGGGTTCGATTGTGTGGTTGTGAACGTCTTTGAGTGCTGCTGCTGGACAATCCCCAGCACACTCTAACTCAAACTGATTAAAAGAATGGCCGTCTCTCTGCCCAAAAATACTCGACACCAGAAGGTATGAGAGGGCACGATTAAGATAGAAACATTCTTGGCAAAGTGACTTTGAAGCGACGTTTAGGAGAAGACGGTCATTCACTTGCTGGGAATAGTCTCGTGTAATCATAAAATTGTAGTATAAATGAGTAGATGAGAAAAAAAATCGTTCGAGGTAATTTAATAATCATATGTAAATGTAATTGAAAATGTCGCATGTTTATGTAAATGTGTTGTGTAGATTTAGATTTAAATCGAGGTGACTGTGACAGCAGGAGGATGACACTGTACTCACATGCACGGGCGCCCTCGGCGTCTGCAGAGGGACGGTCTGGCTGCTCCTGGCGGAACACACGCAGCCGGCGTCGACGTCGACGACCTCCGTGTGCTGCAGACGCCCAGTGCTGCGGTCCAGATACGCGACTTCGAGCTGCGACACGAGCTGCGTGCACCGGAAGTCGCCCTGCTCTGAGCAGCGGCACCCCTGGACCTCGCACGTCATCTCTTGGAAGGAGGCGGGGACGCGGCGCAGTCCCGACGCCTCGGAGTCGAACACGTTCTTGCTGACGCGGAACCGACACGTGGCCAGACGCCGCACGTCGCTCGCCGCGGGGACGGTAAACAGAGGGTCCACGGAGTTGCGACGCTGGCGCCGCGACGCGCGCTCCTTCTTGCGACGGTGCCGCGTCCTCGGCGTCGGGGTGGTCGAGGACGTCGCGGGCCAGTCCGCGGCCCTGAGGCGCCTCAGCAGCTCCGCTTGGCGCACTCCCAGCTCGGCGCCGGCGTCGCCGGGCAGCAGGTAAGGGAAGGCGCTGGCCACGGCGTCCATCAGCAGCACGCACAGACACCAGCAGGACCAGCGCAGGGCCATGCTCCGCTGGCCGCCGCTGCCCCGCCGAAGGCTTTATACCGCCTCCCGCACCTGCCTCCGCGCGCGCGCGCCGCCCCTCCACCTGCCTCCGCAAGGTCGCAGCCTTCAGGAGTGGGGACCAGGACCACGACCACGCGCACCACCACTAGGTGTAAACACAACAGTGGATCAGTCGATCCGACCAGGCCGACTTGCACCTCTCAAGGTAAATCTTAACACGGTGATCCACTCGCTCGGTCATCTATACCAATAAATTAAATTCAACTGTCTGACTGTTTGTCTCGAATAGGCTCCGAAACGGATGTCAATGAAAATTTGAGGGTTATATTCGTGCATATGAAATTTTGATATATTACGGAAGATATCAATATAATATAAATAAAAGTATTAATGCTCTGTGAAGATATCTTCGAATAGCAGTAGCGTGTAAACCAACTGCGAGTTATAAGTCCTATATCATTCATCCCACTATTGTTGCAGCAGGCTGAGAAAAAAATGAACTTCTTTGGATCGTCGTTACGATGTGTACATAAATTGGTTTTATTTCTCGCGTCAGGTATATTTTAAAATTTAGTAGTTGCTATATGAAAATAAAAAAGGAAACTATCAAGTTTGGTGTCGAAACCGGTGTAACGCGAGTCGCTGTGTTAACATAATCACCTTTAGTATGCGATTTAAGTAAAAATTTTGCCGTTAAGTGAGAGAAAATTATTATTGTTAGAATGCAGAAACTATATTTATTCTTTTTATTGTACTGGGGGTGTTTTGAACTTTCTTTAGATACTGGGAGTATATTTGAGGTTCATATTGTGACGGTTTCGTTGTCGGTTTAGTTACGTATTGACCAAAAATTAAATAATGTACCGAGATAATATAGATAAATAACCGGGCAACGCCGGATCCCCAGCTAATTATATATATATATATATATATATATATATATATATTCGGTCCATTCACCGCACCCGATTCACCTAAATGAATCTTATCTCGTATTCACGAATTTCCACGTGAATTGCCAGTATATTTGACATTATAATTTATTAACGTAAATTATATACATTTTCAGTATTTATTCATGAAAAATAAATTAAATAAATTACTAGGCACTTAATTTTTATTACTGAGTTATTTGTCTCGAATTAATTGGGTGTTTAATAATAAATAAGGAGACGACCAAGAACTCAGCAAATAATTTTATCACTATTTAATTAATACGAACACTATATGTTTCATCCAACTTTGTGGACTTTATCAGGTAAATTATTAAAAAGATAAATTATTTACATCAGAGGAACTTGGTGTCGCGGACAATCTCCCGAAACGGTTTCAGCCAAAAATGTAAACGGATAATCCATTGAATAATTTACTTGAAGTCCACAAAGTTGTATGAAACATATAGTAATCGTATTAATTAAATAGTGATAAAATTATTTTATGATTTATTGGCCGTCTATTTATTTGACAATTAAAGTTAGAAAATTATGTTTGAATGCAGGATTTTCTTTTAAACGGAAAAAAAATTCAGGAAATATTCATTCATGCGTTTATATTGTAATTGTTAATTGATCTCCCTCCCGCATTCACCGTTTGAAATCCCTTCCTACGTTAGTAAAAGGTAATTGCGATGTCGTGGATTACCCTGAATAACAAGTACTGTAATGGCTTACCTATTTAAAGGGCATGATATACTACGTCATCAGTTTAAAAATTTCTATTGCAGTATTAAGCTGAATTTTTTAATTTTTTCTTCCTTCGTATTAATATTATGATGAATTTTCGTAATTAAGGATATGATCCAATTTCTACTCCGATATTATAATAAAATGGTAGTGAATTAGTATAGAGTGAAGTGATATTGAGAGGTTAAAGTAAAAATTGTATGAAAACATAGGGCGAATACGTGTACCTATACATTACAGAAATGATTTATACGATTATATTGTATTTTGTATTGTATCTATCGTTAGTCTACAATTGGGCGCAAGTCCGGTGGCAAATACAAAATGAAATTACTTATATATAAACACTCCTAATCTAAATAATAATCACAGTCCTTTAAAATTTCTAAAGCCCTCAAAATAAAAAGAGAAACACTACAAGAATTGTACTAACTTAACACTTCACTTCACTTTGACTTTAAAATTTAAATTCAAATATGCATTTACATTACTCAAAATTCCCACTTCACTTCACACGTTTTTTGAGATTTGTCCTGAATTTATATTCCTGAAGAGTATATCCTCCAAACACTCCCACAGTCGATGATGGTCAATCAGGTAAGAGAATATCACAATAAATTGTGCACATTTCACTTCATTTAATTTTTGCCAAAAACAATCGCAGAAGGAAAGAGATTCCGATTACTCACTAACGACGGTTAGCTCTGGGATCACGGTCCGCGCGACCTGATTCATGAGTAAATGATTCAAACAGTTCGTTGCTCTCGAATCACAGGAGCGGAAGAAATCACAATAGCGACTGCTCTTTTCTTCGGATTCTACGATCACTCGCTAGTTCTTTGAATCGGAACTCGATCAGATAGCCCATCTCTAAAACGCACCGTGTTTTCAATGCCGCAGCTCTTGTGTGAAGATCATGTCTACTAAATTACAGGACTACTTAATTATTGCGGTTCGGTTAGCTCTAGGTTTATAGATAAAACATAATAAACCAAAATCCAAGTGGGAAAGAAATTGTCTCTTGAATAAATTTGTGAAGCAGACCGGCAGATTGGAAAAAAAATTATGTGGATTTTTGGGGGGATGGAGGTTGGACGTAACAGGATAACATGAGGGTGATCCTGAAACTGGCAACTCATCCTTTAATAATATCATAGGAAGCAGTGATTCCCAAGCTATGAGCCCCGAAACCCAGGATAATTGAATATTGACCATGTTAAGGAACCGTAGTAATCAAAAAAATTATATTTTTTGTATAGTAATATTCAGCGTTCGCAAGTTTTTTCCAATAACCTTACCCTATTTATTACAATTGATTTCCATTCGTCCCTGTGATCCACGAAGTCAAATGTCGCTTTCACTTATGAGATGAATTGCGTCGTAAGAAGAATTGGGAAGAAAAAAATAATTTTCCAACAAGAAGTCATACTAAATTTTGGATTTTTAAAGCTAAATGAAAAAATAAATTCGTAATATATCACCGAATCATTACTTTTTTTAGTTTTTCCTAGTTTTTACTTGATTTAGGCACGATTTAGTGAAGTTAACAATTTGTAAATAAATACTAAATATTATAGAACGCGGTTACTTAGTATAACTTTTTACACTAACAGATAAAATGTATAGAAAAGCGTCAACCAAAATCATCGTGTAAGGTAGAAAAGTAAGATTTATATTTGATGGTTTTTTGTTGATGAAAAAAAAGTATGTACTCTGAGAGCTAATATCGGTGAATAGAATATTTGTTATCTTTTTAGGGTGTGTATCGTTGCTTTTCAGAGTAAATTTATGCTTTCTGAAATAAATAAAATAATTTAAAGATTAATGATTAGCCATAAATATGGTCTCTTGCATGTGGAAGAGTGAATCCTGAGGATAATATATTTGTATAAATAAGTATAAATAGAAGTGACATGGAAAATTTTTTATAAATTAACCAATAACTATGTAGTATGTTAAATTTTCATGAAATGAGGTATAACTTATAATTTTTTTCAATTTAGTGATAAAATTTGCCATCAGATTAATGGATGCCAAATGGCTAATCCTCTTTTGATCTTGTGATGAGTGATTTGGTTAATTCTTGCATTCCGCCTTTAGATTTTCAACCCCTATATTATGCAAGGTATGTTGATGCTATTTTTTACATAATTTCCAATTCTAAATTAAAGAATTTTGTTAATACTTTTCTTAACTTTCACTCTATTTTAAAATTTACTTGTGAAGTAGAAATTAATCCTGGAAGCTACTATCATTCGTCATAATAATAAATTATTCACTAATTATTTTAAAAAACCTACCTACTCAGGTAGAATGCTACATTTCTAATCAAGTCACTTCCTCCGACAAAAAAATTGTACTTTTCAATTTGGTAGACAAAACTTGCAAATTATCTCACCACAAATTCCTCAAGAATATATTTGGAATTTTTTAAATTCAAATCCTCTTAGTTTTGTTAATAAATTATAAGTAGACTATATCCTTTTACTTATTAAAATACTAATCTACAACTAATAATATTGAAATATCTATGGGCTTCATTGTATGAACATATTTAAATAAAAATCATTATAAATTAATTCATTTGTTTTCCAAATGCGGTGTTAGAGTAAGATTTACATCTATTGATAATTCCATTTTTGTGAGATATTCTAAATATTCTATAATAATTTTGACAAACAAAATGTTGTATAGAAAATTCTGTGTTCAGACTGAAAATGTTGTTATAAACTTAAAACAACAAAATTAATTTAAATAATACTATAATTTTAGATGTAGAAAGTAATTCAGTCATAGTATTCTGACTTCAAGTTTACTCAATAGACTAAACAGTCTAGACTTATATAGTATTTTAGATTAAAATATAGTAATGAAATTATATGCTGACTTATTTGTTATGTATTTATTGACTGTAGAAATTAATTAATTTGCTACATGCAAATTTTGCTACAAAAAGCTTCAGATAAAATCTTATCGTAATTTTTTAAATGAAAAGACTGACTCAAAATTAAATTCAATGTTGTTGTGGTATTCAGTACTAAGACTGGTCTGATTCAACGCTCCATGCTAACATCTTGCTCAAACATTTTCATTTACGCACAACTTTCACATCCCACATCCTCCCTAATCTGCTAAGGGTATTCAATCCTTGGCCTCCCTCTCCTGTTCTTACCCCACACACTTCCCTCTAATGCTAGTGTTACAAGACCCTCATGTCTTGAAACGTGGCCTATTAATCTATCCCTTCTCTTGGTCAACGTCCTACATATTGTTCGCTTTTCCCCTATTCTGTTAAGAAATTCCTCGTTTGTGATTCTATCCTCCCATATGATTTTCAGCATTCGCCTATAGCACCACATTTCCAAGGCTTCTATTCTTTTCCTTTCTACAACTCCAATCGTCCACGTTTCGCACCCATGTAGCGCCACGCTCCATACGAAAATCTTTAGTTACGATTTCCTAATATTCACTCTTATATTACCCGTAAGTAAATTTCCCTTTTTCGAGAAATTCTTCCTTGCCTGTGCTATCCTGCTCTAGTTATTACGCTTTCCAAGTATCAGAATTCCTTAACCTCCTTTTTAATATCCCTTCCCAATCTAACACCCTTTGTTATTCCACTGTTTCCCATACTACACTCCATTACCTTGGTTTCCCCTCTGTTAAACCTTTATTTTGACTCTTCCTCCAAGACCACATTCATGCCATTTATTATGGTTACCAAGTCTTCTTCCGACTCCCATAATATTTTCTACTAAAGGTAAGATATTCAGAATAATTATCTCCAGTTAACAAAAGTGTTGTCCAGAGAAGTGCGATAACGTACATAAATTCTTAATGACTGAGATATACAAGTAGTGGCACACAGCGCCACGAGCTTTTCCTGTGAACAGGAAATTCAAATTCTCAGAAAATTTGGACAGCTCATTATAGTTTTTTGTTTTGATAGGCCTATGGATCTGATTTTCCGCTAATGATTCAACGGAAATTCCAAAGAAAAAGCAATACTGATGGTGAATTCAACATCTGTGAGGTATAGAGGACAGACGTGCCATGGAAGTAACGACGGCAGCATAATCAGCTATAAATGTTAAGCCTGCCAAATTAGAGAATTAAATTTCTGTTTAGCGTGGAATAATGCATAACATTATCCAACATTCCATTTAAGTAATGATACTTTTCAGTTAATTAAGAATTATAATTCGCAATGTAAAGGATTCTGAATTACAATTCCGGCGCCCGAAACGGAATTTTCCGTAACTAAGTCATTTATCCGATGTGGAACTTGCGGAAGATAATTAAAAACTATCGTTACTTCACCTTTAACAATTATATAATCATCAGTAAGAATACAATTCAATTGGTTTATAAATATTCAAAATATTTTAAATCGCAGTGAAGAATGATTATATAAATATATGTATCTATACATAATCTTTAAGTTCCGTCCTACCCTAATGACATATAGATCTTACAACCCTTACGTAGCCTGCCATCGAGACGCGTATGTGCGTGCGGCGGCGGCGGCGATGACGACTTTAGCAAAAAACAAAAAGTGTCCAAACTTAAAGTAAAGTCTTGGTTATGATTGAGGAATACTTTTCCGGGCATCGCCGGGCGTGCAGCTAGCATGTTATAACGTTCCTCGTTAGTGATTCTATCCTACCTCACTAAGTCAAAAATTAATTTGACGAATTGTTGGTAAATATTGTATAGTAGTAGCAATACCTGTCAGATATAGGTCAGAGTATCCCTACCATTATTTCTATTTCGTTATAAGCGACAACTTCTTTCTTTTGAATTGGCACCCTTACTTTTTTTCATTATTCATAAATTGCGCCACATATAAATATGTGATTGGAAGGAAAATCCAGTAAATGAAGCAAAAATATATATGATTAAATAATTATTCTGATAATTAAATATGAAATATTACGACGTTCCGTCTCTCATTTGAGACTTCTTCAGGTGAAAAATTAGCTGTACATGGAACCTCACTCCAGGACTTCTTCGAGAAACCAAAGATAATACTGATCTGCGATTAAACTCTGTTTGTTTCCTGGGACATTTTCCCAAAAAGTTTCATTCCTTATTAAAAATACATAATTAATAATAATGTGTTATGAGGTTCCTGTAAGGAATATCTATTCATCGGAATTTACTCATATTACGTTCTATGAAAAATTTAAAGCCACAGTGATGACGTAATGATTGCGCGCTTCTGTCTTCCAGCATTACCCTTAGAAGGACCATTATTACACATTTAATCTAGTTTAAATTATTCTTGTATTCAAATTAATTTCGTTATGATATGATATAAAGAAAATTTCGGCCATGCCACAAAATCTATTACTGCAAAAGTGATTATGCAATGCTTAAACGTATTATAAATAAGGTAATTAAATTGTCTATATCACTAAATAAAATTGAAGTTTCTGTATGTTTGTCTGTAATAGGCTCCGAAACGGTTCAACAAATATCAATAAAAATTTTAGGGATTGAAACAGGAATTGTAACTTAAATTTGCGTGTAAGTTTTATTTAGATATATCCATTGAACTGCCTCCCGGAAGCCGGCATAAAAACGAACTTCGAGTTAAAAGTCCTATTAGGCGTTCCTATACCATTCATCCCGCTTGCCGGTGCGTATGGCTGATTTCTGGCTGCACGAAATGCCTCAAAGTGGCCCTTAAATTTATCGAGTCTTACTAAATACAATTTGAGCTAGCTGTCGTAATGTTAATGTTATTGTAATTTCACCTAATAAATTTAATTTCTTTAAAATCATACATTTTTCATTATTTAAATTATAATTAATCCCCCAGGAAATACCATTATAATACTTACTCATATTTTGTAATTTCATACACCTGTTTCAGGAACCTTTGCTACATACTGTGATTAACTAAAATAAAAATGCTTTAACTGTGGAAATTAAAGTAATATCTGTGGCTGAATCGGTAAGAGAATCTTTGGGATGAATAATTGAAGATCGGCGCACGGGCTGTACTCTCGTGATTTCATGCAGTGAAACGCAACATTAGCATCTTTTCTGGCGGCAGTCGTAAGTAAAAAATAAATTTTTGAGTAATAAAAAGTCCATATAAATTTTTTGTTAAAATAAATAACGAAAATTTGTCTCCCATACGCGTCGTTCTTGTCGAAGAAAACGAAACATGCCACGCAATTTTCTTTACACAATTTTCCAACGTTTTAAACAATTAAATACATGAGATGTACTAACAAATATTTCTTAACTTAATTGTTAAGTTTTGATGTTTTTGCTCAATCAGGTGCAAGTGGGTGCACTTCACTAAATGGCGAAGTCCTTGTTCAATCTCATTTTACAAAGAATTTTTCCAGGTGACCGCAGCAACTGCCCCAGATTAGAAGCACGACCTGAGATCTACACGACGCCTGCAGCCATCTTTAGACTGTTACTATTTGGAACTACATAAACACTATTTGTAAAATTTACACAATGTTTACTTAAAAACTATCCAAGTGGCTAACGACCAGTTGCGTTAATGCGACATTAAACCTTAAGATAATAATTCTATCGAAGTTGCAAATTATGTGGCATTCTCGAGATGTATTATATAGTTGTAGTTATGTTAATCTGACTGCAATGAAATTGTTGGAAATATTTATTAATAAAATAAAACAATTATAACATATTAAAAACTTGAAATTAGCGCTTGACGAGTTTCTAAAGCAAGTTCGACGAGTTGTGCCAAATCTTATTTTAGTAAACCATATTTCACGAAGATTTTGTGTTGTATGTTATTTTAAAAATTATAGGTGTTATTCGCCAATTAAATCAGTTTAACAAAGAGATTAAAAAATTGTTCGCACAAATTTGTTACCATGTTGTAATGGTAAAACAGAATTCAATACGGAATTTGGCTGAACAAAATCAAAGGCAGTCGGCATGAGAGAAATTAAATAAGGCTGCAAACAGGGTACTGAAACCTGGACAATTTCGTGCCATTCTGGGATTTCTAAATTCGTTGAGACTCCGTAACACCTGGCTCAGACGAGGCCTGGTATTTTCCCCAGACATCACTATTAAGTGGGGTGAATGGCTCCTCCCAAATTCTGAAGGTAAATACATTTGATTGGAGCGGATTATGTCTCCAGAACCAAAGGATATTATATAATAAAGTGGGGGCGAGTTATTAAAAAGGGACACAAATGGGTTTTTGCATAAAGTTTGAATTGGCAATGGGCTTTATGATTATAATGATAGATGCAGAGAGACTTACAATGTGAGTGACAGAGAGTGATAACTAAGATCAGGATTGAGAGATTAGTTAAATCCGTTGAGTGATCGTGTATATGATGATCCAGTGCGGAATGCTCTTGATCGTGGCAGAAGATTAAATGAGCAAGCTGCTTGAAGAATAGGTCGGGACCTGCACGAGATCTGAGGACCAGCGGCGAGTTCCAGATAGAGCAGAAGACGGTAATGACCCTGGTTGTAACCTTTTCCGGATATTCTCGCACTGCCAATTCCGAGTAGGGTTTATGCTTGTATGGGAAATCACTTAAATACGACCCGAGAATAGATGTCATTGTTACAAATGTTATTTGTAAGTAATTTAATTTCTGTAAATATTGCGTTAAGAAAAATAAGCCGACTTCATAAAAATAATTTGGGCAATAAATTATTGTATCATATCAATTAATACCTATAAAGTTAATTCATTCCCATCTATATATATAATATCAAGAAAGGAGGCTTATCTGTAACCTCTACAAAAAGCAGGCAGAAAGAATTATAATTGAAAATCAATAAAAGAAAGCAGAAATCAAGAAAGGAGTAAATAAGGATGTAGCCTGTCATCCATGCCCTATAACTTGCATATAGAAACTGTGACGAAGAAAGTTAAAACAGAATACGTAAAATGAATCATAGTTCAGGGAGAAGAAATAAAAACCCTAAGATTTGCTGATGATATTGTAGTATTAGGACAGTCAGAAGAAGACCTAGAAACCATAATAAATGGCATGAACGTGACCATGAGCATTAATAGAGGGAAAAATAGTAATGGAGTGTAGTATGGGAAATACTGGAATAACAAGGCCGTTAGATTGGAAAGGGATATTTTGAAAGAAGTTAAGGAATTATGCTACTTGGGAAGTGTAATAACTAGGGATGGTAGAAGTATAGTAGACATAATGAGTAGGATAGCACAGGCAAGGAAGACTTTCATGAATATTAGGAAATCATTGCTTAAAATGTTCGTATGGAGCGTGGCGTTATAAGGTTGCGAAACGTGGACGGTAGGAGTTGAAGAAAGGAAACGAATGGAAACCTTTGAAATGTGGTGCTATAGGAGAAAGCTGAAAATCAGATGGGTGGATAGAATCACTAATGAGGAAGTTTTAAACTCAATAGGGGAAGAGCGAACAATATGGAGGACGTTGACCAAGAGAAGGGATAGATAGCATTAGAGAGAAGTGTGTAAGGTAAGAACAGAAGAGGGAGGCAAAGAATGTAATAGCCAAGGAGATTAGGTAGTTTGTGGGATATTGTAGTTATGCGGAAATGAAAAGGCTTGCGCTAAATAGGTTATCATGGAGGGAATATCACAACAACTTGATATAATGTTCTTTATTTAAACGAATTATATCGTAAATATTGATTTCAATATACACCCTGTTTCGTCCTTAAATTAAGACGTCTTCAGGCATTAAAAATTCGGAGATCTTTGAAATATAATGCTTACATTCAATTAGGTGCCAACTACTGCTTCAATATTTACGAATAAAAATCAGTAAATAACTGAGTGCAACCGTCGGTTGCGTTGTAATGGTTACACTACGAAATTTAAGTCCTGCCTGTCCCCTGTGGCCTAGTGGCTAGCGTCGCTGACTCGCGCCCCAGAGGTACCTGATTTTAATCCTGGCGTGGGGTTTGGATGCTGTGCGCTTGTGAGTTTCTACTGCGTAAAAACAATACAAATAAACGACTTCCCAAATACTAGAAAGTCGACTGTTATCAGTGGATGTGACACCTCAATTAATTTGAAATTAAAAAGAAAGAGCTTAATAAACATTGTATGGGTGACTGAGTGTCCCAAGGCGAACGTGTAACGTGTAACACATTATTGACTGCTCCTGTACTTCCGATATAAATAAAGTGTAATTAGACGTCGTTGTTTCTGATTTAGTTGCTTCTAGCAGGTGGTAAGTTAACACCTCCTGCTGTGGCCACGAGCCAAGATTCTCGCTTGGGAAATACAATATACATTGTGCAAGACTCCACAGCGACTCGCTCCAAGGGCTACGGCAAATGCTTGCCTTTACAACTCGGAAGGGGGTAATCAATTTCGGGTGCAAGCGGACAGAATTTTATCTAATTTAATATTCCACTCAATCATACTTCTGTCGTTCAAGAAACATACACAAAACGGCCAAAAATTCAGAAAATAAAGACATTATTCAACACAATTACATTATTCATACATTCATCAGGAGATGAAGAGACAGGATTAAATTGGCATCACAGCCAACCTCCTGTTGTATAGTGGTGAGCGTTGCTGCCTCGCATCACAGAGGTCACGGGTTCTAATCCTGGTGTGGCGTGCGTTTGCACCGCACACATATATTTATATATTAAAAGAACAATTTCCCGTTTTCTTATATTAATTTTGTATATATATATATATATATATATATATATTGTAATGAAGAAAACTTTGCTCTTTGATTAATTCAAATGGAAGGATAATTCCATAAACAACTCCAATTTATAAACTAAAAAGATTCAAATTTATTAATACTAGTTACAAAAAAGGTTGAATTATGTACAGAGCAAAATTTATATTTTGGATTGTAAATATACTCTCCTTTTCCCAGGTGATATAAGGCTGTAAATACACTCTCCTTTGCTCAAGGGATTTTGAGTTACCGACTCACAAACATCCGGTTGCTACAATAAAGATCAGGCCATCCCCGGGATTATAAAGAAAACCTGCTCCTCAGGTCATCCTTGGCAGAAACTTCACACACCCCGCCAGGCAGAAAAATGCGGGGCCTGAATTTATATAAGACGATGAAAACCAGATTTTGGGGAGAGATGCGTCGGGAAATGAGTGAGAGCCAGATGGAGGTTTTCCTGGTTTTCCTGTTTCCCTCCCCCCTTGGTCCATGGCCATGGTAATTAATTTAAGACTCCTGCAGGCTGAGACGACCTTGAGCAGTTTGAGAGGTGTATGTACAGGGGTCGAAGACCTTTGACATACGGTAAGAGTTGTCCGCTGATCCCATTGGACCAGTCGGCCAACTGCCTCTCAATACTGATCTAGGCATGGAGGCGGGTTTGTTGCGTTCCCACAGCAATCCAGTCTCCCGTCATCAGAAGGGCGCAGGAGTAGTACCCACTAGCCCGACCTACCTCATGCAGGTTTTCTAGGGTTTTTCCCTGCATCACCTTTAGGTGAAACACCGGGTAGGATCCTTACACTATAGCCTGGGGGCCCTAGTCAACCCTGGGCTACCTTGCTCTACCTTCCACATCCCCCCTTTTCAAGTCCCTTCCTATGCTATTAAAAGGGAGTTGCCTGCTTCAGGATCACCCTCATGTAGCCTGTTACCCAAAAACAAAACAACAAAAAAAAAGATTTTGGGGAGAGAGATTGGAGAGTGGAGTAGAGAGAATACATTACGTTTAGAGAAGAGATGAGAGAGTGGACTGGAGTGGAGCACATTACGCAGCAATATTATTATGAGTAGCGCACGTCAATGTGAAAAATAAATCGTGCTTCAAGATCAGATGGCACGAGCATGGACGCAGACAAGCAAGCACCCAAACAACCAGACCGAGGAAGAGGTGCAGCATTATCACCAGATCCTCATCTGCAAGTCGGTGATGTTTCTCGCCCCTGGCTTGTTTGAGTAAATTAAAATTTTCGATGCCCAGTTTTGCTTAAACCCACCTATGCCCATTATACTCTTTCTCTCCGGTGAGCTCTAGGGAGCAGTCGGCCCAAAACTTAAATTATGTATATATGATTAACATTTAATAAAACTGTACACTTTTTATAAACAACCCCAATTTATCATTAATAATTAAATAATCACCCTGTCACCACACTGGCATTGACTCGGATGACGAGTTCCTCCTACTGTAGTCGATGATAACCATAATAGTTTATGCGAATTTAAATAAAGAGATAATCAAGTAAAAAAGCTTCATAACGTTAAACACAAGCAGTACTTTTTAGAAAATTAAAAATGTAAAATAGTTACGTTGAATTATAAATTATTCAAATATGCATTTAACTTATATATAGAACAGACTATGAAGAAAGTTACAACGGAATATGTAAAAAGAATCAAATTGCAAGGAGAAGAAATAAAAACCATAAGCTTTCTCGATGATTTTGTAGTATTACGGGAGTCAAAAGAAAACCATAATGATGAGGATTAATAGAGGAAAAACCAAGGTAATGGAAAGAAGTGGAATAACATAGGATGTTGGATTACGAAGGGATATTTTGACGGAAGTTACGGAATTTTGCTACTACAGTATGGATGGTAGAAGTATAGTAGACATAAAGAGTAGGATAGCACAGGCAAGGAAGGCCTTCGAGAAAAAAAGGGGGGAGGAATTTACTTACGGGCAATGTAAGTCTGAATATTCGTATGTAGTATTGGCGTTCCTTTAGGATTACCTGCGATTAGTGATGAAAACACCGAAAACGAACCTAAACTTTGGTATTGTATGTATATATAAATTGTTATGCATGCTGTATGATGCAGCCCACTATAAGCGGACAAAATACTGTTCCCTAATAGTTTCCGCTCATGGAAACTTATGCGACTGTATAAATTTCGTCCTCTCTCCCTGTCTCTCTCCCTCTCTATCTATCTATCTCTCTATATCTCTGGGCGTGAGAATAGTACCCAATGCCCGACGTACCTGGTACAGGTTTTCTAGGGTTTTTCCTGAATCTCTTAAGGTGAAACACCGGGTAGGATCCGTAAACTATAGCCCGGGTCCTAGTCTACCCTTGGCTACCTTGCTCTACCTTCCGCATCCCCCCTTTTCAATTCCCTTCCTATGCTATTAAAGGGGAGTTGCCTGTTTCACAATCACACTCATGTAGCCTGTTAAACCAAAAAAATAACCTCAAGTAATAATGTCTCGGTCGGTGTTCGCGCAGTTACAGTGGGAAATTTTCCACTCCTAGACACTCGGCAAAGGATCTCCCCGCAATAAATAAAGCCAAACTACTTCGCATATCAAACTGGCTGCGCAGGATTTGACGAAATTATCTGTTCTGTCCTCTGAAATTACGAATGAATATTCTGCTCCTCCTTATTCTTGTCTAACTACAATCTGTTACAACAGATATTATCGTAGTGTTTGGTTGCTTTCGTCATTAATTTACTCTTAAATAAATTTTCATTTGCAATAAATTCTATAACTTATTTCCTTGGTGTTGTTTTTGTTGACTCGTTTGATGCAACACTGCATACTAACAGATATTGCCCTAGCCTTTTCATTTTCGCATAACTACCACATCCCACAACCTCCCTAATCTTCTTATTGCTTTCCATCCTTGGCCTCCCCCTTTTGTTCTCACCCCACACACTTTTCTCTAATGCTAATTTTTCAAGGCCCTCAAGTCTTAAAACGTGGCCTGTTAATCTATCCCTTCTCTAGGTCAACGTACTTCATATTGTTCGCTCTTCCCCTATTGAGTTTGAAACTTCGTAATTAGAGATTCTGTCCACCCATCTGATTTTCAGCATTCGCCTATAGCACCACATTTCAAAGGCTTCTATTCTTTTCCTTTGTGCAACTCCTATCGTCCACGTTTCGCACCCACATAATGCCACGCTCCATACGAACATTTTTAGCAACGATTTCCTAATATTCACACTTTAATTACCCGTAAGTAAATTCCTGTTATTAGCGAAAGCCTTCCTTGCCTTTGCTATCCTACTCTAATTATTACGCTCCCCAAGTAGCAGAATTACCGTGGTTTTCGCTTTATTAATCCTCATATTGAACTCTTTCTCCATGACCGCGCTCATGCCATTCATTATGTTTTCCAAGCGTCTTCTGACTCCCCTAATACTACAATATCGTCGGCAAAGCGTAGAGTTGTTATTTCTTCTCCTTGAAGTATGATTCCTTTTCCATATTCTGTTTTAACTTTCTTCATCGCCTGTTCTATATAAAAATTAAACGGCATGGGCGACTGACTGCATCCTTGTCTTACTCCTTTCTTGATTTCTGCTTTCTTTTCTTGATCTTCTACTCTAATTACTGCTGCCTGTCTTCTGTAAGGTTATGTATAAGCCTCCTTTCATTCCAGTGCTCTTTCAAAATCATTAATATTATGTTCCTGCTTATTTCCTTGATCTCTTCGTTCACTGTGTATTAACAATTGAATGAGGTACGCATTTAGTTAATAATCGCTTCTGATTTCACAAGGCCAACTATGAGACAGTTTTTGTGAGGTGAGGCTCTAGCTCCTGCCTGAACTCTCCGTCTTGCAACTCTAAAGCCCATTTTGTACAGACACGACCAGTTCTCGTTTCGATGACATCCCATGGCATCAGACGTTGAGTTTCACGTCCCCTTTGCCCAATGAACAGATCTCTGGTCATTTCCCTGCCACTTCTTGATTTTCGCCACCCTGTTGTAATCACCATGACATATACCTGATAGCACAGACAATTATTTTTACGTCAAACGCTCTCTTAGTAGCCCGTCTTGTAAAAGTCTTAAAGGAAAGGACTGTAGTTAGCAGCCTTGCTCAACCTAACACACCATAAGCTGCAAAAATAATAATAAAAAGGTGGGATTCCACAAGGAAGTGTAAACTTGTGAATAGAATAGTCTGCGTGTTGCAGTCCAGACGTTTAACACCACTTTCGTCTCTGTAACTATTCTCATACCACGATCTATATCCATGCTGTGATTTCTTTTTCGTCTCACTGCATGCCCCGGTAACACACTCAAGCCTTAATTACGACCTATCCCATAAATTCTAGAGTTTCTTGCACAGGGCTGCTCACTGTAGCGAGAAGGATGCAAGAATATAAGCGTAATTTAGGTAATAATTCAGAGACAAATACATGTGAAGCATAAAATAGTGTCAGATGATGTTGAGATTGTACGTAAAGAAACATCTGTTAAACAGAAGGATTTTGGAAGGGTTGTATAACTGTTCTCGTCGTGGTATTCTGTCCCGAGAACCCTCCATGCTAGCCTATACTCCACAGGCCTTTTCATTTCTACATAGCTACCATATCCCACATCTTCCCTAATCTACTTAACGTATTCCATTCTTGGCCTCCCTCTTCTGTTCTTTCCCCCCACACTTCCCTCTAATTCTAATTTTACCAGCCCTAAAGTCAAAAAACGTGGCCTATTAATCTATCCCTTCTCTTGGTCAACGTCCTCCATATGGTTCTCGCATCCCCTATTCTGTTTAGAACTTTCTCGTTTGTGATTCTATCCTCCCGATTTCAGCATTCTCCTATAGCACCACATCAAAGGCTTCCATTCTTTTCCTTTCCCCAACTCCTATCGTCCACGTTTCGCACCCATATAACGCCACACTCCATACGAACATTTTTAGCAACGATTTCGTAATAATCACACTTATATTACCCGTAAGTAAACCACTCTTTTTCGCGAAAGCCCTTCCTTGCCTGTGCTATCCTACTCTTTTTGTCTACTATACTTCTACCATCCCTAGTTATTACGCTTCCCAAGTAGCAGAATTCCTTAACTTCCCTCCCCAATCTAACACCCTTTGATATTCCACTTTTTCCCATACTACACTCCATTACCTTGGTTTTCCCTATATTAATCCTCATATAGGACTCTTTCTCCAGGACTCCGATCTTGCCATTTATTATGTTTTTCCAGTCCTCTTCTGACTCTCCTAATACTACAATATCGTCGGCAAAGCGTAAGGTTTTTATTTATTCTCCTTGCAATATGATTCCTTTTCCATATTCTGTTTTAACTTTCTTCATCGCCTGTTAAATATATAAGTAAAAAAGTATGGGCTATAATTTAATTTTTGAAATCAAAATTAAATTTTAGTTTTTAAAATAAGGAAAAATTATTATTATTATACTTAAGAAAAATCGGTCTTTAAATAAAATTTAATTAATTTCTTGAATTAATATTTCATTTAACGTCTCTTTTCGAAGAAAATTATAAAGAGACAAATCGAAACGTAAAAAAACTCACAGACAAAATTGAAGCTTCTATCGATTCCTACGACGTTTCGTTGTTGCCTTTGCTGCTTCATCATGTCTGATTACTTTAAATTACCACTAGAGAAACTAAAAAAATTAACGAAGATGATTGTTTTCTCTCGTTGCAGCAGTTTGTAATCTCCAATGAATAGTTATATATATATATATATATATATATATATATATATTCTGATTTTGAATATAAATTATCACAAAATTTATTAATACAGTTTCAGGCAGATGGAATGGTCCAATTCGCTCGGGTTCAAGAGCCACTTAGAGCCAAACCTCCATCTGAATATACACCTTTAGAAGAGAAAGAGTTTGAAGCCATCTGTCCTGGGTTGTATACGCGTCAAGGTGTGTAGACGAAAATAATTAGAGACGATGATTTTTATAAAATATGGCAAAGTCGGTAAATATTCGGTTTGAAAAGCGGACTGTAAGAGACAAGAGCAACTTACCCGAAAACTATTTGAAACATATCCTCTGAACTGGAAGCTCTTCCAGGTAAGAATAAGGAAGTGAGTAAAAATATTTTCGAAGAACAAACTATCTATAAGATGGATATTTTAATTTAATTCATTTCTAGAAAGTAATTTATTATGTTTGTGTGTATTAATTTTTTCCCCTTCATATTTCTTTTTTGCCACCGGGTGAATCTCCATTACACGCTTCATAAACTCATACAAGTCAAAAACTGGCAGCATGGTCATTAGTTTTGTGACGCGTATAAAATTTCACCATATATAATGGACTGTAATTTTTGGAAACGGTGGAATAACAAAGGTTGTTAGATAGGGGAGGGATATTTTGCCAGAAATTAATGAATTCTGCTAGTTGGGAAGCGTAATAACTAGAGTAGGATAGCAGGGGTAAGGAAGGCTTTCGCGAAAAAGAGGAATTTACATATGGGTAATAAAAGTGTAAATATTAGGAAGTCGTTGCTAAAATGTTCGTATGGAGCGTGGCGTTATATGGGTGCGAAACGTGGACGGTAGGAGCTGTGGTAAGGAAAAGAATAGAAACCTTTGAAATGTGGTGCTATAGGTGAATGCTGAAAATCATATGGGAGGATAGAATCACTAACGAGGAAGTTCTAAACAGAATAGGGAGAAGACGAAAAATGTGGAGGTCGTTGATCAAGACAGGAGGGATAGATTAATACGTTTTAAGAAACGATGGTCTTATAAATTAGCATTAGGTGGAAGTGTCTCTGTTAAGAACAGAAGAGGGAGGCCAAGGATGGAATACACTAAAAGAGGATGTGGGTTGAGTTAGTTTTGAGAAAATGAAAAGGCATGCGATATATAGGTTAGCGTGGAGGGTTGCATCAGACAAGTCTTAGGACTGAATACCACAACACACATAACTGAACTCGTTGTCCACCTCTCTAGATGTCAACGTTGGTAATTTTGTCTTCTGGAAAACCGAGATCACAGGAATTAGTAGATATGTGCTTGAAGCCTTTGCTGACCAAGGTTTTGGAGCGACAGACACCGGAGTGGCGAGAACTTTGGTTAACGAAAACATTGACCTTGCAACTAATGGCATGTCACCTGGTTCCCCACATCTTTCCTCTGGGGATTCCTCTTAATTACCGGGAATACCTGTTTGTAAGGCGCCACGCCAACGTTGGTAGATTTCCTCTCAAATGAGTGGTCGTCCAGGAAAGTGTTGACGCGGTCAACTCGGCGAATCTTGTGAGGGTCATTAGCGTGGAATGTTTCCTCATGGGCTGACCCTTGCTGCGTGCGCTTCTCAGAAGGATTTATTTAAACTGTCTGCAGGATTATAATCCCCTGGGGACTCGCTTTGCACAGCTCTCATGGCTACATTTTCCTCCTTCCGCGTGGCCTTCAATGAATCATTCGATTCATTCTCTCTCGATCAAATTCTCAGACTGTGGATCCACGCGCTGTTAGCCAGGAAGTGGATGCCTCATATCCTCTCACACCTTTGGCTTATATTAATTACCATGTATTCAAAGATAAATTGTTAAGACGAATTTCCACCAGTGAGGTGAACTGTATGAAAAGTAGAGAGGGAAAAACAGCGATTACAGAAAGGCTGTGAGAGCGAGAAATGACGGAGTACATTTGGTCTTGGAAAGATTGCAAGGAGGAAGGTAGAATCTGGCAATCACATGGCCGGAAGAACCAGACATTGCTTCGATCTGTGTGGCAGAGATCGTTTCACAGCTAAATACTTTATTTAAATTCTTGTGGGTTTCAAGTTTCTCTACCGAAACACGTGTAATTTGGGATAAATTCTCATGAAAAAGTAATTGGCGAAATTTATAGCTTATTTCATTTCTTTATGTATATAATTAGTTTTATCTCATTTCATTTGAATAATTTTAAAATTTAAATTGCTTTTTAATTCGTGGTACTTATACCACGTGGCGGCCATAATTTTATATGTAATAAAATTTCATGATATATATTAATTATTATTTTCCTCTTTCCCCGCCCCCGTCCCTTTATTAGCGAACCACGGTATAATATTAAGCATATTTGTCATGATTTCCCCTTATCTCATGTCTTGAGGAGTTGCGATGAAGTTCAGAAACGATCTGTGGGACGAATGGAGAAAGGCATGGTTGAAATTTTATATAGAAACTCTGATTTTCTTGGGAGCTGAAGATATTCAGTGGCTTTAACATGAAAAAATGATAATAAAGCTCCTGTAACAATATAAATGATACTGACAGTAGAAATTAAGACTCTGCTACTAGAACGTTATATATAAAAGACATTATACACTTGACAAAGAATAGGATATATAGACAAATATGCCGCGGAAAGAGGAGGATACTTACTGGAAGAAAAATTTGCTTTTAGTCACATTAAATCAATCATATCCTGAAATACAAACACCAGGACCAGAGCCGATAAGAAAAAATATGTAAAGTGGGGGTTTAAAAACGAAAATACATAAATTTGTATATTTCCGTTTCATTTAGAACCGCCCTTTACTTTGGGATATTTTACGGAATCATAAAAACTTAAATTTTTCCATAATTATATTCTGCAATACGAACTTAAGAAATGTCAAATGGTGATAAAACCAAGGTAAGATTTTTTAAATCGTAATATTGCCGATTTGCAAAGATTGATGGAATAATTTAAGTTAGAATTCTAAAGTATCTTATTACGTGTGTTTCATGAATTTAGCGTATTTTAAAATCGCTCAATACAAAACAGAATTGTAATAACTTTAATTTAATTTATTCGATTGACGTTGTGTAAAGTCTGATGAAATAATTTAAAGTGGGAATTTGAAGGAATTAACTAAATTACTCATGATTGTTAATCTATTAAATGTATTAAAACTTTGGTTGATTTCGTTATTTTTTTATATTTGTTTTATACGGTGAACCGTAATTCATACTTTAAGGTTAAAATATTCAGACAGCGGAAGATTTAAAATTTCCCAACAAGTTTTGAACGAATAGGCGTGACACTACTTTTCGTGTCGCTTAGAAACGTCTTCTGATTGAACGATTTATGATTGTCGTGGCAAGATAGAGGGAATTAATTAAAGACCAGCCGTTGTTCTACGAAATAATCCATGTTGGGAGTTTCCTCCACAATAATTAACAATGCTTCTCCGATCCAATCTGTTGGCAGACATGTTAAGGATCCGCATTTCTTTCCTTATGTATACATTTCATCGATAAAGCTCGGGATGATGTCATTTGCTGGAAACTGGAGGAAACTTAGGGCCAAGATAAATTTTCGACGGGTATGACGGAGAGGCCACGGCAAATGGTCAGACAACGTGGACGATGACGTGCATGGTGAAGTCACCACCGTGGAGCTTATTGCTTTGCAGAATGAGGAAAATTACGTCATAAATGAAACGCGACGAGGAAAACCGGGAAGACCTCTGAGAATTAAAAAGGCCTGTGCCTGCAGTAATGTTGTTTCCTTTATCGTTTCATGGGTCGTTGCTCTGTATTACTCTCACCAAGGAGGCTGCCATCTATGGCATTTTGAATAAACCCTCAATATTACACCGTTTCATATTGCATCTCGGGGCATAAGAGTTATGTAAGAGTAATATAATGTTTTTTAGGTTGTGTTATTCAGTCCTAATACTGAACTGATGCAAGATTTTCATTTACGCATAACTACCACATTCTCCCTAATTTACTTAGCGTTCCCATCCTTGGCCTCCCTCTTCCGTTATTACGCCACACACTTCACTCTAATGTTAATTTTGCCAGACCCTCGTGTCTCAGACCGTCGCCTATTAATCTCTCCCTTCTCTTGGTCAAAGTCCTCCACATTGTGTTCGCTCTTCCCCTTTTCTTCTTAGAACTCCCTCGTTAGTGATTCCTATATAACGCCACACTTCGTACGAACATTTGTAGCAATATTTCCTAATATTCACACTTATATTACCTGTAAGGAAATTCTTCTTTTTCAATAAAGCCTTCCATTCCTACTCTTTATTTCTACTATACTTCTACCATCCCTAGTTATTACGCTTCCCAAGTAGCAGAATTCCTTAACTTCCATCAAAATATTCCTTCCGAATCTAAAACCCTTTGTTAATACACTGTTTCCCATACAGTTCATCATCTTAGTTTCCCCTCTATTAATCCTCATATTGAACTCTTCCTCCATAACTACGTTCATGCCACTTATTATGTTTTCCAGGTCTTCTTCTGACTCCCCTAATACTACAATATCGTCAGAAAACCGTAGGGTTTTTATTTATTCTCCTTGCAGTACGTTTCCTTTCCATATTTCGTTTTAACTTTCCTCACGCCTTTTCAATAAATAAGTTAAAGAGCAACAGACAGCATCATTGTCTTACTCCTTTCTTGATTTCTGCTTTCTTTTCTTGATCTTCTATTGTCATAATTGCTGACTGTCTTCTGTAGATTTAATATACAAGCCTTCTTTCTTGATATTTTATTCCAGTGCTATTATTCAAAATCCTTAATAGTGTTTTCCAGTTCATATTATCAAAGGGTTTTTCTAAATCTGAAAATGCTTTGGACGTAGGCTGGTTTTTTCTTATCCTGTCTTATAAATTTACACGCAAAGTCAATATTGCTTCTCTTGTCCCTACATTCATCCTAAAACCTAACTGATCTTCTCCTAAGTCGCATTGTATTTGGCGTTCCATCCTCCTATATACTATTTTCCTTAATATTTTGCATGCATGGGATACTAAACTAATTGTCCTGTGCTGTTAGCATCTATCGGCGCCAGTCTTCTTCGGTATTTGTATAATTATGTTGTTACTAAAATCTTCTGGTATTCTTCCTGTTTCGTAAATTTCTCAAACTATCCTGAACAGCCATGATATTGCTTCTTCGCCCGATGATCTTATCAACTCAGATGGAATGTTACCAATTCCTGGCGCTTTGCAATTGCTCCAATGTCAAACTCTGACCTTAAAATTTCGCCACCCAACTTATCATCATCCACCTCCTCTTCTTCTTCTATTACTGAGTGCCACCATGCGAGATATAGTCAGAATAATATAAAGGAGGAAATCAAAGCAATACTGGCTGCTGATTACCGCAGTTCTTCTCGTTGTTACATGTATTCAGATCAAGCAATCATGGACTCTAACTGTGACCGAGGAGGAGCTGCTAAGAAGATGGGAAAGAAAGAAACAGGAAAATGTGTGGTCCTGTAAATGACAATGGGCAGTGGAAGATGAAAAATAATAAAGAATTGAAATGCTATATAACAACCCCCGAAGTAGTGGCTGATATTGAAGGCCGAATGTTGAGGGATCTAGAAAGAATGCGCGAAGGAAAGTTTACATACGGAAGCCTGTCAGAAGAAGACTGAAGGGTAGACCGAGGACGAGAAGAAAACCTCAGAATGTGGGAGTAAGGAGATAGAGATCAAAGACGGCGAACAGAGAGGAATGGGCAAACTTTGTGCGAGAAGTCAAGGCCCTTCAATGGCTGTAGAACCAAGGAGTAGGAGAAATGCGTCTGCTATTCGTTCACATTCATCTACGCTTACATTATATTAATTATTATCCTCAATTACAAACCCCAGGTCTTATAGATAAAAGACAATATCAATGTGTTTGTTTTTCTGTTTCTGGTTTATTTAGATGGGCCTTTTTAAGATTAGATATATAATAATTCTAACTAGAATTTTGTCCAGTTAAATCCTGCATTGAGAACTTAATAAAGTGTCAAAGGATGATAGAAACCATAGGTGAAGCCTATATACGACATTTTACAGGTAAACATAAGAGTTAGAAAGAGAGGGAAATATATTTGGAAGGTGTCTGGGATGACATAACTGTTGAGTTGCACTGCGTGTTGCATGTCTGTCGTCAACAGTGCGATAGACTTTTCCTCGGGATTCCCATTGCTTGGGCGAGGAGGAAAAGAAAGGTAAATGGTAAGTGATGGTTCTGGGAAAGTAAAGAATGGGATCTATCTTAGGAATTGAGGAAACGACGCTTGAAACAGAACCAAAATAAAAAATACTACAGGTCCACGACTACTAAACTCTCAGTGGCCTTGGTTGTTTTCCTGGGAGTGGGAGTAGGGTGGAAAGTCCACGGAGGAAAATAACTGTCTGAAGAACACTAGCTGCTTTCTTGCATTACCTGGTGCAGTTATTTACCTTTCGGCCGTTGCCGAGTTGCTGCGCGTGACGTCATCACAAGGTCTCTTAGTGACTCAGGAAAGGGACAGGGGAAATCCTCCAGCGCGAGATTTTTGTGACGCCCTCTGCAAGACCATGTTCAGGACAGTGAAAAGTGAATTCGCCATTTAAAAAATTAAAACGTTTAAATAGGATATTCGGAGTATTAATAACTTCTTTTGTGATTCTTGGTTATGAGGGAATGCAGGTCTTACTAACACGACAGGAAGGAATCGGGTTGTCTCCACTATGTGGCTGGTGCATATGAATTCATTTAGGAGGTTATTTCTTTTGTAATTTTAAGAAATTCTCTAAACTAATAGTATTTTAAGAGCGTGGATTTCTGCTTCGGTTTGGAAGACTTTAACGTGTCCGCCTTCCAGCAGCGCTCCCTCCCGTACATATCTTGGCTACATTCTTTATAGCACTAAAATCTTGCCTGGAATGAGAAATGCGCATGCGCACTATTACCGTTAATTTCCCTGCTCATCTAAGATCCAGCTACCAAACGCACAGCGCCGTCAGAAGCTGTAGGCAGCCGCATCATGATACAGTTTTAAATGCTTTTAACAAAGCCATAAAAAGGCTACTGTTTATGCACTTGTTAAAGTTTATCAAAGTTTGTTAAAAATAAAAATTATTTTGACTTTTCCTAAAATTTCCTGTATTTAAAATATGTAATAAGTAAAAATACTGTCGCGCTCCTAATATGCGCAGTTATGGTTTGATATTTTTACCATTTTGTTTCTATTACACGTGATGGAGACGAAATTACGGGTTGTGGAGTATTATGTTAACAACCATGCAGATGTTCTATTATTAATATTTTTATCTTCCTAAAATTTGTCTTGGGGTGATTATCACGTAACAACTGGCTATGTATTTTATATACCTCAAAATAACAACAATAAACCGCGAAGGAATGGGGTTTCGTCCTCCTGTACACTCACCGTGACAATTTATGCCATTAGCCACTTTTAAAGAAAAAGGTTATTAAAAAGTGACCGAAAAAACAAGAGAATTGAACAACGAAAAAAAAGGTTCAGTAAAAATATAGTTTACATAAACACAGATGAATTATCATAAAAAAGATTCTTTGCACTAATTTGACCTAAATTCTAGAGATACCAAGTTTCACTACTTGTGGTTCAAACAGTAAATAATTGTCCTTAATCGTAGATGCTCCTTCTCTTATGTTGTGTTACAAAAGTATCATAAATTAATTATAACTAATATTTTATTTAACTTGTCACTTTTTGTTTTTCGCACTTGCGCCTAGAAAACTAATTAAAAAGTGTCAATGCTAATTATTTCATAATTATCAATGGTAAAGTGACATTTAACTTACTCAACGACACTTGTTCGCTGTTTCTCGTAAGTGGCACTTCGGATTAGTGACTTAGTTATAGAAAATTCCGTCTCGAGCGCCAGACTCGTAATACAGAATGATTTTCTTTGCGTCTTTTATAACATTTTGTATTAATATTAAGTAATTAGCCAAACTTTAGCATTATTTAACGCAATTTAATTACCGCGTGGGTACGCGCGGAATAATGTATCCTGTTCTTTTTCTATATGTCGTTTGGATAGGACATTTTTTGGCATGAAAGGAGGGAAAGGAAGGAAATTAAATCTTCAGAAGATCGACAGAAACCTTCTCTGCACAGAGCACTACAATATACCAACATTTCACGGTAATCGGGTGAATGGTTTATGAAATTATAAGGGACAAACATCAAGTCTTGAAGCAGATGATTAACGTGGGACGTTTCTTGGCCTGAAATGGGGAAAGGAAGCAACTAAAATCTTCAAACGTACGTCGGAATCCTACTTTGAGTTGATTAGCGCTAAGCACAAAAGCTTTCACGTTAATGGGTTAGGAACGGTTAAGGGAATATCTTATTACGCGTAACGCGACTGTGCACTTCAGGGGTATATAAATCAGAAGCGGACAGCTAACATTGCCTTTTATTTATATAGATTAATTACTAATTCAGCAAATCTCTGCCTTTTAAAGTCATTGCAGTCGTCGCCAATTTACATTCCAGTCGAAAATAAATCTCAACCTTATAATAAGCTATCTTTCCCAATGCAACTTAATGCTCTCTAACGATCAGGTTCTGAGAAACGCTAGAGGGTCTCCACTTTCCTCGAACTCGAGACACACGACATGTGATTAAAATAATCATAGTGATACCCCATTTATAAATAAATTAAGTGAACTTACTCATCGGTGTTTATTGTGAACTCAACGAAAAATTCAGAGACAGATGCGCATCACACCGAGGCTAGTGTCTCTCCTCTGCGATATTGTTTATCTGTCAAAGACTAGACAATTGAGAGCGTGCTGGAGCAACGAATATCTTTGGACAAGCAAGTTTTACAACAACTATTCAATCTTACGCAACATGACAAGGAACGTATCGCATGCGACATCTGCTGCCAAAACGTCATGAGAAATACAGTTAACTGGCTTTCATTAAATTAAACAAATAGACCAATCAGCCAATGTTGTTGTGGTATTCAGTCCTAAGACTGATTTGATGCAACCCTCCATACTAACCTATCTTGCGCAAGCCTTAAGCTAGGTTTACACGGGCAGTGATGTTCGTCGAAGTTGGGTTGGCTGTGCACTGCCTACCGTTTACATCTTGGGCACTTCTTCACTGACAATTCTGCGCAAGTGCTGCCCTCACTACACAACGGGCAGAGAACTCTGATGCATGTTTATACTTCTCTGCTATTTTTTGGCAACTATGACCGGGAGGATTGTTGATAGTGTCGATATATTGTTTATATCAAGTTGAATATTTTCCCCTTCGTGTTTTCGCGCACGCATAATGTCAATAAACAGGAATTAATAATTTTAGATTTGTGATAGAATAGACGTAACGAGGAAGGGTTCCTGAAATTCTCACGAAAAAGTCAAACTCAGTACTACGCTACTGTACTATAGACACATACAAATGATGAAAACAGTTGTTTAGTAATATTGTTTTATATTATTACTACAGAAATCAAGCAATAATAAAAACAGCACATGTACTTTGAAGGTGGTTTTCAGTGTTTAATTGGCTCGGTTTCTATTACTTGTTTTATCCCCTTAAATGTGTCAACTACTGAACAAAACGAAATGAATTATTTTCATTACGTGTGATAGTATACATCATTCTTTTGCGTAATTTTTTTCCAGTTAAAGTTTGTGCCGTTGGAGGGTGGACAATAATTATTTTTGGAAAGTTAACCTAAAAATTTATAGGCGATTAGGTGCAACAAACGAACTCTATCCTAAATGCTTTCTGAACCAAAATTCTGGCCGCTGTTCACAACACTAAACCAAACTGCACGCGTATTGAAAATGCAAAATACAAACTGTTTACCATCGCACAATCGATAGACAGCCTTGCCTCACCGTTCACAATCGATAATTGACATCCGTGACTGCCACTAACTGGCCTCCCATGAGGGCAGCGTCTAGGTCGGTGGAGGGGGAACGTCAGTCATGACTGACATACTGTTGACACGGTCCAAGAAAAGTGAGGCAGTGCTCTCGTGTCAGCGATGAATTAGCAGTTGTCAGTGACGTATGTTGACACGCCACTGACATCTCTGCCCCTCGTTTTCTGGCAGCCATCACTGCCCGTGTAAACCTAGCCTTAGATCTGCACATAGCTACCACATCCTCCATAATCGGCTTAGCGTATTCCATTCCTTTTCTGTTCTTACCTCAGACACTTCTCTCTAATGCTAGTTTTACAAGACCTTCATGTCTATTAATCTATCTCTTCTCTTGGTCAACGTCCTTTATGTTGTTCGCTCTTCCCCTATTCAGGTAAGAACTTCCTCGTTAGTGATTCTATCCACCCATCTCATTCTCCTACAGCACTACATTTCAAAGGCTTCTATTTTTTTTCCTTTCCCTTCTCCTACCGTCCACGTTTCGCACCCATATAATACCACACTACATACAACAATTTTTAGCAAAGATTTCCTAATATTCACACTTATATTACCCGTAAGTAAATTCCTCTTTTTCGCGAAAACCTTCCTTTCCTGTGCTATCCCACTCTAGTTGTTAGGCTGCCCAAGCAGCAGCATTTCTTAACTTCCTTCCAAATATCCCTTCCCAATCTAATACCCCTTGTTATTCCACTGTTTCCCATGCTACGCTCCATCACTTCATGTTGTACCCTTCAGACAATGTGTCAGAAAAACACTATACAGTTTGTTTAACTTGCTGTACGACGTTTCGTCCGGATTTTTGGACTTCTTAAGGTGCAGACAAGTAACCAAATTCCAACAAAAGTTTAATTTTGAATGAATAAAAATAAACAGGGATTGAACAAATTGTGAATTACGTATATTATGCCAATTATAAGAATATTTTTGTGAGTCCTGTTATTTCTGAAAGCAAGTCTTTAGGAATTAGATGCTTGAAACCAAAGAAAATATAACAAAAACAAAGAAGATCTTTTTATGAATACAAATTAATTAAATATAATATGTTTAATTGAAAAGAAACGCACGTGACTCGTATTTGACATATAATGAGGTAGGCAATTAACCACAAAATTAAGTGTCAACATAAAAGGCATGTAATAATTATTTTGTAATTTGAAATAATGACGCATCCTATTTCGCCAAACGGGAATAATCGAATAACAAAATAAAAAAATACGAAACCTTTTTGTAATCTTTGTTTCTTTCGAAAGACACTCCAAACACCTTCGTAACACCAAATCATATTCAAATGCTGTAATATGTATCGATAAAGTAGTTTTAGATGTGACGTGGTTTTTACTTTTATTTTTTAATTGATAAATACATTATATAATTTAGAGTATATATTTAAATAGGTGGGCGCAAATACATCTCAACTTCGACATTGAAAACAATTTTATTATTAATACATGTAAAAGATTCAACAAATTACAATATTTAGAAATTAATTTTAATGATATTTATTTGCCTAGCTGAACCTTAACCAAAGAAATAACGTAACAAAAGACTTAAGTAAATTTAAACTACTTTCCTCAGGGCTGTATGACGTGTTTATACGCATAACAGAGCGAGATATTATAGCCTTTTGTTTCTTACTTTACATTCATCCACCCCTAGTTTCGTGGTTGACCGGCAATCCTGGATTTCCGGGTGGCATGTGAAGCAGGCAGGCCTCTGATGGGATCAGGAAACGTGCCTCCCCTTTTATTTTGTCATGACACTTGGAGCCATATCGCATCTCTTCTCTCACTTCTTAAAACCAGCCAGTCCGACTTCCCGTTTCGCTAGCTCCGAGTTCCTTCCCACCTCGAACTTACCTCTCCTAAAAACATCATTGGTCTCCCCAGGTCCTCCAATGGGGGTGGCGTCCCTACCCTTCCTCTCTAAATTTGGGAAGGGACTATCCCTAGTCATCTTAGCTGACCTCGGTTTTTCGCCTAATCACAAAATCCTTCCATACAAACGACTGAGACTCCTTGGGCGCTTATCAGACTTCAAGTTTTATGACTGTGTTTGTTTGCCGGGTTTACCCCAGAAAGGTGTGAACATCTCAAGATCTGTTCTCTATGGAAACTTCATACGGAATGCTTTTTATTTTAAATTCATTTAGATAAATAAAATATGCAACGAAAATTTATAGGCGTCACACTGATAGGAAATAAGGGAATCTTAACTGAAGTGAAATCTAGACAAATGTGAAGCAACAAGAGAAAATGCTCGGTGGTTAAAATGTCTATGTTAAGAGCAATTAATTTTAATCAATGAACAAACGAAATTAGGAAGATTAAATGTTTAGAAAAGAGAAACAAGAAGAGATGTGACGTCTAAAATCTTTGGTATGATCGTTATCAGCCCATGCTCAGCACTGGATCAAACAAGATGGAGAACCGCTTCAAACCAGTAAAATATGGCCGACGACTCTGAATAAAAAGCTACGACCAATTACAAGACTAAAATGGCGGATCCAAATCGATTGCTTGACCGATGTAGCATATTGAATTATATTAATCCCCGCCTGGCATGAGACGTTTCTTGCCGTGTGTGAATGGCGGCTTAGGGAATTAATTACATGCTTCCTGACGCAATTCCGCGAACCCGTGATAGGAGTCGCTTAGTACCAATTCTTATTACACAACCGATTATTATTGAAGCTTACCGAATGCTCTTGCGACCTTCACACAGCCAGGTATTTGCTACCGCGTAGATTTGTGGTCGACTTTCTGTCTCCCTCTCTATCTATCTCAGAAGAACTAGGAACATTGTCAGTTGAAGCTCAACACCTTTTATCGATTTAAAAAACCTGGCGAATGGAAGGCGAGTGACGGGGATGTACTCTTCTCTCACTGATTTTGTATTATCCGAGCTCATTCACTTCTGAACATTTTCGAGAGGTGTATGCTCTGAGGTTGCAGCCGTTGGGCATACGTCGTCTTCTCCCATTGTAACTGTCAGCCAGGTGCCTCCAAACCTGGACGAGGAATGCTACATCCCACCAGTGATAATACCGAGAGCTCGACCTACCTGGTAATGGTTTCTCTACAGATTTCGACGCATCAGATTTTGTCGAATTGCTGGCTAACACCCTTAAACTACAGCGCCTTTCTGTTACATCCATATTCTTGTTTATGATTTCTTTTTGTACTATACTTCCTTATTATACAGGCCTGGGCGAGTCTTCACGGCCAGCCTCTATATTTCTCTATTATTAATCTTGTCTCTCCATCCTTTCATCTTCATAATTCTCAAGTCCTCAATTCCAATTTCCATAAGACCCCGCCATTGCAGCCTTGCAGCAGGCACGCAGTCACGATACACGGAGTATACCAGAAATCTAAATGTCAATGCCAAGCGTCAGTCACATGCCACAGAGTATTCAAACTGTCGGGCTGGAAATTAAGAATTATATGTTTTTTTATGTGAGAAATCCAAAAAATAGAACATAAAAGTGGTCGGATATTTTTAAAAAAATATACAAATGTTTCTGAATTTGCACAACAGCGCCGTCTACGTAAGAAAACAAATTGGAGGAGTTTTTCTGGCATTTTCGAATAAATAAATTATAGTCGCTGCTAGTTTTTGGCATTCCGTGACGTAATTATCTGCAGCGTCCATTCCATGACGCTGTTTACTGCATTCTTCCAAACAATGTCAAATAGAGTAAAGGGAAGTGTGCTGGAGAGTGTTCCACAGGCCCTCCCTTAATTATTCCCAGGATTACACCTCATTCTCCGCACTCCGTATCTAGTTACAGATCCATAAACTATTATAATTGTCCCCGTCTAGTTTCCTGCACCGTATGTAATCACAGCTCTTATCAGTGTTTTGTATATTTAGATTGTCTGGTTAGTAATTTGCTCTTCATTAATATCAGATATGCAAAATATGCTTTATTCCCACCTCGAATCCTGTCTTGACGGTCGTACCTATTCTACTCTCGTTATCTGTTACATTTCCCAGGTATCTAAATTTAGACACAACCTCAAAAGACTTTCCTTCAGCAGTCGCAACGGTACCGCCAACAAAATATTCTGTTGTAAAGTTGTCGGGTTTCCCAGGTAACCTGGCGGCGTGTCGTCCACTCGCAGCTTCCTCTTGGTTGGTGGATACCCGACAACATTGTCACCGCTTGTCTAGTTATAGAAGGGAGGGTGACTGAACCACTGGGACGAGGTTAAAAGGCAAGCGAGACTGTGCGTGACGACATGCTGCAGATCTGGTTGTGGTCGTGGAATCCAGTTCCGCGGGGGAATACCCGCTCAGCCAAACCTTACTGTCATAGTAATGAAGACAGAAGCTCTCGCCTCGGAAGGTCACGCGAACATACGCACTTCAGTATGAGGACGAGGCTCCTACATTCTAATAAGCCATGAATACTTATAATTATTTACTTTTGTAAAATGAATAAGTCGCTTTTCATTTCCCATACAGGCGTACCGTAATTTACTAGTCATTGTGGCAGGCCAGGCTTGTCCAGAGGATTAGGAAATGCCTAATTGACGTTCCTGACTCAGCCAGTGGAACACTCTCCAGCACACACCCCTTTACTCTATTGACATTGTTTGAAAGAATGGAGTAAACAGCGTCCGTCACGTGAGCCTGTGGAATGGTCACTGCAGATAATTACGTCGCGTAATGCCAAAAATTCGACCTACTGTGGTGTAGTGGCTAGCCTCTAGTTGCTGCCTCACAACCCAGAGGTCCCGGGTTCGAATCCTGGCATGGGCTTGGATGTTTGTGTTGTCATGGTCGACAAGACCGGGATTAAGACTGTTGGAGGATCGATACGCTGACCACGTGTCACTCCAAATTCGGAATGTGTCATGCAAGATGACAGTCCGCAGTCGACTCAATGGGCTCTAGAGCCATGGAGAAAAAAAATGCCAAAAATTACGAGATGCGGCGAATATAATTTATTTTTTCGAAAATGCTAGAAAACTCCTTCTCCAATTTGGTTTCTTACGTAGACGGCGCTGTTGTAGAGACTCAGGAAAAACGTATATTTTTAAAAAAAATTCCGGCCACATTTATTTTTTGGATTCCTCACATTAAAAAAAAACATAATTCTTAATTTCCAGCCCGACAGTTAGAATACTCTGTGGCATGTGACTGACGCTTGGAATTGACATTTAGATTTCTGATACATTACGTGTATCGTATCTGCGTGAATGCCCAAAAATCCCATTCTCTGTATTGTGGCTTGTTGAGAAATCCTTACCACGTTCTGTAGATATGTTATTTAAACAATAAGTGATATTCCTCGCGTGTATCACACGTTAGACGTTGGTCAGTTAAGAAGTAAGGATTTTTTGCGCCACTAATAAAGAGTTCTTATGGAAGCGCTCATTCGCAGTTCCGCTGAGAGTAATAAAACAATGCTCATAAGAATAAAAAGTTACTATTAACGTCGTGAAATTAAGGTTTTTATAAACTGCGCAAGTAGAAAGCGAGAGCATAATTCATTCCTTGCAACAGCAACTAAAACAACGAAAAGCAACAAAGCTCGCAAAATCCGGATAACGGATCTCGCTTAAACGTTGTCCTTCGCATATTAACATTCACCTTACAATGGGCTTAGGTCGCACATCACATTTGCTCGGGGGAAATCATTTCAACGTCAACTTATGTAAAGCGAGGAAACCCCTCGTGACGTAAATCAAATTAAGATTGAATGAAGATAGGTTTACAATAAGTTACGTATAGAGAGGAAGGGAAACGAGTTTCGTGAGAATCTTTCAACTCAATAAAATGCCCGGGAACCCCCAATCCTTTAAAAGACTGCTTACCACCGAACCGTCACGACGGTAGTTAAAAATATTCACATATGGTAATCAGTAACAAGAACCACAAGCCATTAAGAGGAACTCATCCTCCGCAGTTAAACGGTTTAGGTGACCGGCGTAGTAAACCTACAACAACACAGAAAAATGTTTTTAAAACTATTAATAACAACTACATGCATGCAGTGCCATAATTACAACAACTTTCCTCTTACATGGTTACTCTAAAAATATTAAAACCAGATTTCTCAATTACGTAAAATTAAATTGAGCCACCAATGAAAGACAATAGAGTTTATTCAAATCCTCCAACCATTTGCCATCACATTTCATCAGAACAAAAAATTATTAAATAAATAATATTACAATTTTGAAAAAACGTAGTAAACTATAAATTTATATTAATTGTCCATTTAACTTATTTCGTGATATATTATTTGCAGTTTTTGCAAAGTTCATTCAGAACTAATAAGTTACTGTTTTAAAAATTAGATACATATGTTATTTCTAGTTGATGTGGTACTCAGTCCTAAGACTCATCTCACGCAACCCTCCTTACTAACCTATCTTGCACAACTAACACATCCCACATCCTCCCTAATCTGCTTATCAACTCCATCCTTGGCCTTCCTCGGCTGTTCTTACCGCACACACTTCCCTCTAATACTAATTTTATGAGACCTTCATGTCTTAAAACGTGACCTGTTCATCTAATCCTCCTGCTGGTCAACGTCCTCCATATTGTTCGCTCTTCCCCTATTCTGCTTAGAACTTCCTCGTTAGTGATTCTATCCACCCATATGATTTTCAGCATTCTCCTATAGCACCACATTTCAAAGGCTTCTATTCTTTTCATTTCCGCACCTCCTATCGTCCACGTTTCGCACCCATATAACGCCACACCAAATACGAACATTTTTAGCAACGATTTATTTATATTATACGTAAGTAAATTCATCTTTTTAGCGAAAGCCTTCACTTTGTCTACTATCCGTAGTTATCACGCTTCCCAAGTAGCAGAATTCCTTAACTTCCGTCAAAATATCCCTTCCCAATCTAACATACTTTGTTATCCCACTGTTTCCCATACTACACTCCATTACCTTGGTTTTTCCTCCAGTAGTCCTCATATTGAACTCTTTCTCCACGACCACGAATACTACAATATCATCGGCAAAGTGCAGGGTTTTTATTTCTTCTCCTTGCAGTATGATTTCTCCATATTCAGTTTTAACTGAATTCTGACATTAAATTATATTAAAATAAAAAATAGTCAATAGGGTATGAAAAAGGAAGTGTTGTAGCGTACCATCTACCTCTTGGGATTCAAAGAAAATATTTAAGGTTTTACACTAACAAATCCCTAATTATTTTAAAAAGTAATAATTATTTTACAAAAATTGCAAAATAAATATTTTACCGGCTATCTAAATATTTACAAGAGTTGTCTTTACTCAGACTTTACCGTGTGGTAACAAGGCTATGAACAGATGCGGCACAGAACAGTCTTACTGCTTGCTGGCACGTGGCCCGCAGGTTGCTTGCTGCAACACTGTCATTAGTGCACAGCCTCTCTGTGGATCCATGGTTGTAGGAAGGCTGTGATTGGTTCCTACTTATCCCGCGCTTTTTATTGAAAAATTAATCAGCAACCCTTTATCCGTCTACTTCGTCAGCTTAGGGAAAACTGGAGGGGGGGAGCTGTTTTCCGAGAACCCTTGCACCGTTAAGCGAAGGAGGAGAGGAGCATTGCTCCGTATTCCATTGTCAGGCGTTTATTCTTAATTCGGGAAATACTCTTAGGAATCTGCAGCGGCTAGGCACGTGCGCCTGGCTATCTCCCAAAATGATTAAACTTACCATTATTCCATGCAACCATAAGTCGCGCTACAGTGTAATCTACATTACATGCACAAAGTTTCAACCGGCCGATCGTGGATTAATCCCATCATAAATTAATAAATAATTAAGATCAAATTACGAACAAAAAGTTTATCTAATAAAAGTAATTCAAAGTTTTGTACAAAAACTACAAAATGATACATTAAAAATTCAAATTGTTAGTAGCATTAGTAATAATAGATATTTTATACATATTTAATAATCCGGAGTGTATTTCCGAATTTCCACGCGGCGGCTCCCTAATCCTCGGACAATGCGGTTTTCACTGAATTCGCAGCGTCTGGTTTTACCACTTTCAATCAACGAATTTTAAGTTATTGTTTTACTCAAATCTAGCGAATCTGCACAATTGATGTACTAAGCGCATGGATTAAATAAACTTAATGACAATATTGTAATCCTTATTAATTATTCAGTCTTTGGTTGTACCGAAAGAAAACTGCCGGAAAGACTACAGATGATCCAGTCTGTAAATCTTTTCAGAATATAAAATCAGCTACAAAGACAGAAGAATAATTTGTTCAATTGAAACTCAGCCATTGGGAATGAAACTAAATTTAGAAGATCACAATGTAAAAATCTCGTCGGGACCCGGGAATTGAACCCGGAACCCTCCTCTTACCTCAGCTGCTTCACGTCTGACTATTAATCAAGTGGACAGGTAACGCATGATTTCTTTTCCGTTTGCAGATATCAGCCAGATAGCAATCAAGTCTCTTGACGCCGCCGCCGTACCACCAAATGACGTCAAAAGCGACCTCGTAAAAGAGGACACATTTACATTTTAATGCAGCAAGTGCTCGTACATTACAAAAATGCAAGAGTTTGGTTTTATTGTCAATACGTATAATGAACGGCCGAGCCTGCTTGCCACGCAACTTGCATAAATTACTTCTTGTTCGATTGTTGTGTGCAGATGACACATTAGCAATTATAAATACTCCGTTTTAATGAGTTTTACAGGCCTTTACCGTTCTTATTCATTAATTGAACAATGTTTTTTGAAATGGAGAGAGAATTATCCAGTTCTGGTAGTCGTTTCTGCTTGCAATCTAAACAAAGTTCCCGGTCCAATTTCCTCCTATTGAGTCAATGATCACAGATGATTAAGCAATTCACACTTATATCTTAGGTTTAAGTACAGACAATATCAGAGTGGGACGATACCTGTGGGAGCTTCCTCTCACAAGTATTTCTCCCCAGATAGATTGTGGATGCCTTTTAATCACTCTGGTTTATAAGGTTCTCACATGCTGAGGCACCTTCACGTATTTTAGGGGGTGTATGTCATCCCATTGGCTCAGTCAGCCAACTGACTCCTAAAACTGGTTGAGACACAGAGAATGTAATGCTTCGACCCCACAGTAGACTCACCTCCTGTTTATGGAATGGTATGAGAATAGTACCCAAAAGCCAAATTTACCTGATGCATGTTTTCTAGGGCTTCTCTGCATCTCTTTTATGTGAAACAACAGGTAGGATCCTTAAACTATAACCCGGGGACCCTAGTCAACCCTTGGCTACCTTCCACATCCCTCTTATCAATTCCTTTCCTAAACAAGGAGTTGTCTGTTTCAGGATCACCCTCATGTAGACTGTTACACCAAAAAGATACAATTCATTTTATTAATACTCTTTCAACTATCTCCAATATTTCAGTTTAACAATCACAGTGGATCATGCAAACTCACCTGGTACAAAATAGAATATGCTACAAAGCTGCATAAAATATTGAGAAAAATCATATGTTGCTATCTACTTTCGTCATGTTTCTAAATAGAAAATTCACACTATATAACCAATCATTCATTCAAATATATTACAAATGATGTTCATCCTAATAACAATAAAAAAATCATGGATTTTGCTTTGGAAAATTTGCATATAAAATAAACTGTAGCATTAAGTTTAAATCAAAATAGCAGAGTCAAGTACCTAAAATTCTCTTCATATCAAATACAAGAAATGAGGAATGACCAATTAATCTTACAATGTTCAGACAGTTTCATAACAATTTTCTCTTTCTCACAGATTATACAGATTCCATAACACAAAAATCTGGAACCAAAAAATCATCTCCTAAATAAAAACAATTTATTTTATTGTAATAAATTATAATATTTTCAACACTACCACTAACCTATTTCCAAATATATCAGAATCCTGATGTTTCCCACCCTTCTCTTTCATCTGAATATGTATAAATTCTTCCATGTTGCACAGCAATTCCTGTAGTGATTGACCTATCATTTTCATATACTTCTTTCATATTGTGGCCTATTGCTTTCAGACTATTCAAAACTGTCTACAGTTTTAAGAAAATATAATTGAAATATTAGTTGGATAAAATTTTGCAAGAAAATAACAAAGCAAACTAAATTCAGAACACATTAACAAAAGTATCATGATGTATAATTTTTTACTGGGACCTCTTCAGGAGGAAATATAAGTTTTTATAAATAACTTATTTCATGGTACTTGATATGAGATAATTTCTTAAAATTCAAGAAATAAATAATTAATAAAATATTATATTTTCACCTGAAGATGTTGCTATTCTGCAATTTTTATTAATATGTACTATTTTTTATTTTATTAAAATTTAACTGGCAAAATTTGGATTTTGTATTCATTTATTTCAATTAAGTCAGATAAATACAACTATTGGAATTTTAATCATTTTAACATGATGCTGAAATGTTACTTTATTATACATATTATACATATGCATACATTCTGTACTACTTTCTCAATGTACAAAAAGTCATCCATTAAAATATATCAATAAGAATAGACAATAATTGCATTACCTTTTCCAGCTTTATATATTTTATTATTCATTATTCGCTTATTCTAGAATATTATTGCCTTTCAATTGTATTTTATTGTACAAATAGAATCATTTCTAACAATAGTAGGATTACCTGATTAATTCCCGCATGATAATGGATTTCCATTGGGTAAAGTTGATGGTATATTTTAGGCATGTTTATGGCATCTCTTAATGTATAATTCAACCATAGGTGGGCTACAGCTACCTAAAAATAAATCATAATATAAACTTTCAGTTAAAATATTGCTTTCCTGTCATTGTACTATTTATAACTTTTTAAATTTTGCATTTTTAAGACTGATTTAAGCTAGTAATTACTGAAGGAGTAGGATAAAATTTAAAAAAGTTACCTTCTTAATTAACAACCCTCATATTGTGTCCTTAAACAATCAAGTAAAGAATATCTCCCCCCTCCCTTTACCTCAATCAAGAAAAAGAAGGAATAGCATGGCTTATCCGAGAATGAAGTTAGTCAGAATATTGGATATAGAATATTATAGAAGGAATACTTCCAATTGACAATCAGCCATGAAGACTATAAAACAGTATTTATAAGGTCTGGGAGAAAAATCTTGACCAGACCAGGAATTTAACCCAGACCTCCCATTTATCAGATAGATGCAATACCATTGGAACACCCTGAGTTGGTCCCCAATACCGTTGCAAGTCTCCTCCATCCAATGAACAATTTACACACAATATTCTTCACTAATGTTCTAAAAGTAGTCTATTAAGAGTGTGATTAAGTACATTGTAGGTCACCCTGAACTCAGGTCTATACAAAGGATGGAGGAGGCCCAGATGGTAGAGCATCCACCCGTTAAGTTGGAGACCCAGGTTCGCTTCTCGGTCCCATTTAAATTTTTCCATCTGCTCTTTTATAAAATACTTACAACCTCTCACTATTCCACACTTAGTACCCCTTTTTTCTCTCTCTCTACAAATCCTTCCCCCCCTTTCCTCACACTCATTTTCTATCACTCCTAGGCTAGGATCTGTCACTATCTGCAAACCCAGTTTCTCTCTTACCCAAATAAACAAATAAGAAGAAAGTTTAAATATATTTAGAGGTAGTTTCATTATGTCACTTGTTTACCATAATACTAAAAATTTTGATTTAATTAATTTTCTGATTATTATTTTATAGATACTGTTTGTATAAGAATTAATTTTATAACAAAAAATGTCATTAATTAATAATTATTATGAGAAACTCTACCTGTGCTGCAATTGGTATTATTTGAATTCCACCAGATGATGCTAACATTAATCTGACATTTTCTTGTTTGTCTACAAAAATTCCATGACTTATAGATGAAAAAGGTATTGTGCGTGGTGTAAAAAAATTGGTAGGATGAGGGGGGCTGCAATCTTTTTTCTTCACCCCAGGAAATTTATCATATCTTATTTGGTTATTAAATATTATGCCTGTTCTCATTGATCTCAATTTGGCACCTAGACTGTAAGAGTGAAGGCATGAAATTAATCCAGAACACATTTTCATGAAACATTAAATATTAAAATTTTAATATTATAAATTTTTGGATGTTCATGGAATAATATTACCTCATTTCTAATGTAATGACTAATTAATTATGATCATTTTTAATAACCAGAGAAACTGTTCATGAAATCATATTGTGCATAATGTTGTAACCGGTATCAGCATAAAATAATTTTGTATATAATAATGAATGTACAGATTTGGTTAGTGGGTGTAAACAAAATTAATTTGAAAATGCCCTGGCTTATACAATGGTAAATCAATAGAACATTCCAGAATGTATTGTCTTGAATAGGACCAGTTATATAATATATACATGAAATATAAAATTAAAGTTTGTTGAAAAAAAACATACATCAGATATCTTGTTAACAATGCATCTTAGTTACGATTTTGTACTCTTACTAATTTCGAATCTTGTTTTACAGATGATTATGGCCTAATAAAACTTAGAATTGTTTATAAATTCCAGTATTCAATACTCACAATTCATTCACACTACTTGTAACAACAACAGCATCACCATTTGGAGCAAGGATAGAAGTACTTGACATGCCCTTACTTTCTGAATGTAAATTGGGAGCTCCATAATAACTTGGATCATTTGAGGTCTCATTATCTTTTATTCTTTTACGAATTTTTAGAGCATATTCCTTTGAAGTGAAATTTTTAACAAGCTAAAAAATTGATCAGAAACATATTTTATTGGCTGAGAATTAATTTTATGGCAACAATAATGCATTTAGGCCTGTAAAGGGCACAGCGTTTTTGACTAAAATATGTACAGAAAAAGGGGCTTGGCTTGTACTTCACATTTTAAAAATAAATACAATAAACACCATTTAGCTTAGATCAACTTTTAAATCTAGGAGTGGCATATAAACACAAGTAGCCTATAGATGTCTAAATTCAGCATTCTAAACATTGTTTACTTTTAATAGACCAAAAATATATAGTTTCCAAAGCCATGAAGGTGGATAAATCTTGAACAAGACTGGAAATTGAACCCAGGACTCCCACTTATATATTAAAAGTAAAACCATTATTAGCCTACCTTAAATTATTAGTAGGCACTGACTGACTGAGAAGCTCAATTTTTCATTCATGGCGAGATGTCTAACCACTCAGTAAGGAAAAATAAGAACACAGTCAAAAAAACCAAATCAAATTGGATATGAAAGATGTATATCTTGTTGTTGTTGAAGTGCTATACAGCAAAACTATGTAGATTATCCCTCACCAGATTTGCAGTTTGGGGACAGAAATTATTCTTTAGTGCTTATCCATTGTCACTTTGTACCAGCTATTCTATTTTCATTTAACTCCTCATTATAAATAAAATTTAATGAGGACAGGATTGAGAGAAACAAAGGTAATGAATGGCTTACCTTATTTTTAAAGAAGACAGTTACCATTGTAGGTTATAAGTATTCTACAAATTTTCAGCAGAATAGGATATGCAGTCCAAGCAATGGCCAGCCATGGAGTGTGCTGCCACTGCATAGGTATTTGTTGCCTATTAAACAATGGGCCTCATCAGGCAACCAACTTTCTCTCTCAATGAAGGTCGGGGCAGAGGCAAGGAATTGACAGCAGGTGAAGAGATGCACACACCCATATACCAAGATGTACATCCACATATACTTAAATGGATTCTCATTTAACTATGGGTGGCCAGATGGGGGAGGGAGAGGATGTTACTATCTTCAGGATGTTGAGTCTTGAAAAGTTTGACTATTCTGCAGTAGTTGGTAATTCGTTCAGGGAGGGGCCAATGTATAAGGCTTGGCAGAGTCTGCAGTTAATTCTGTAGATGGTATAGGAGGAGAGGCAGGTTATGTTTTCTTTAATTTTGTACATTGTGTTCCTGATGAGCTTCTGTTCATACAACAAGGTTTTCAGCCTTGTGTGGGTGGGAAACAGGCAAGTATGGGTGCCTGAAGGCTTCCCTCGCACAGGTGGAGGTTATTACAGGGAAAATGCTTTTTATTTCTTGGTTGGATCACAGTCCAGCCTGTAAACCAGGTTGAGAAAGGAGTTTACATTTTACAGTCCAGGAAAATAGATTGTTAAATCAAATAAATTTATGACTAATTTCAGACAAATCTTTTATTTATCAAATCAATGTTTCAACACTGTATATGAAGTTCCTCAATTTAGTTATTCAAATGTTAAATTCTGATGAACAAAAGGAAGCTAAATGTATAAAAACCTAAACTTGTTGTCTACAGGGGCAGCTTCAACCAAAATATGGTGATGAAATGTTGGTTTAATTATATAAAAACTGTATAATTAATTGGTCATTAATTTATTCATTTTGGATATTCTGAAAAACAGACATTAAATGACTTTCAATTTCAAATAGGTTCTTGTTAAGGGTGGACAGTATATTGCCTGTTGGAAAGGGACCTGGATATTTGTTTGTGCATGAGATCTGAGGGGTATTTCCTGTCAAGAAATGCATTGAGGATACCTATAGTCTAAGACAAAAGACTGTCCCAAGTGGAACAAATGTAAACTTCCTTAAGAGCTAGGCTGAATGGGAGGGAACATTTGGAGTATTAAGGATGGCAACTGTAAAAGTTAAGATATTGGTGGGTTTCATGTGGGCTGTGGTGGTGACTAAGCCAGAAATGATGTGTAGATCACATCAGGAAGATAATGTTGGTGGGGGAGTTGTTCAAAACCATAATTTTTAAATTTATTTTGTTTGATTACAATTGAAAGGTGAACATACCTCACCGAAAGAAGTTTCCAAACAAGGATCTGTCAGCCAAGTCCATTGAGCAAATGCAAATTTAAAAGCCTCAATCATGCGTTGATATCTTGTGGTCTCATCACAAACAGTAATGAAGGAATCAAGGATGTTCAGAATGAAAGTAAGAATTGGTCCTGAGTCTGGAAATGGTGATGTGTAGAGTGTAATGCCTTCATTAAAGCGGCTGATAACTGTGTCATCCCAACGAACCCTGCAAGTGAAAAAGAGATTGTAGTATCAACAGCCTCTTCACATATAGACTAACTTTAACTGGCAATTATAGGCAGTCTCAATAATGAAATGGTTAAGAGAATGAAAATAAATGTCAACAAATATGAAGCTTCAAGATATCTTCCAAATAAGATATACAGGATATTTATAATTCTATAATTAAATAAATATTAAACCCTAATAGTATAAAAACTACACAAATCAAGTATTGTTGTAACATTCGGAATCAGTAAAAATGAAAAAAAAAATTGTAAAATACAATGAGGGCTACAGATTATTTTTAGTCTGAACTGATTGAATCAATTAATTACTTAAAAAATGAACTTATTGTACATAACTTGAACAGTGTAGTGGTACAAAGAACTTTAAAGTTCAGACTCAAGAAAGTCAAATCTGAAGAATCAGGATCTTCTTTATTAATTCAATATATAGAAACTACCAAAACTATAAATTAGGGTTAAATAAGTTTATGTATGTTACTTAGTGAACTTGAAGATGAGCATCATTATTACTGGTAGTTTTCCAAGTCCTCTTTTGTCATTACACTTCCAAAATCTTTCAAGTCTGCAATGAAGTCATCACCAACACTTCCATTGTAAAAGGCTTGTACCCCTTCAGAAGCTATTTTCTTCAGAGTTGCACCCATTTTTGGTCTCCTCAGAATGTCGCCAGCAAGCCAGGTAGAATTTGTGTCTGGATTTATTAATATTTCACTGTTTATTAAAACATAATTTTAAAAAATGTTTAAAAAACATAAAAAGTAGCAGTTAGTTATTAACAGTTTTATTTTATTTAGCATGTCCATACACTTTTTTTTATCAAACTAATGGGCATATTTTTAGCCTTACTAAAAGCTAATTCCATTGAAGGATGTGTGAGATTTTGTATTTGTTAAAATGAGAAATCAGAGAGAATGCCAAATAGCTTAAATCATAATGAATAAAATATGTACCAGTTCTCACCTCAGACTTGGAGTAGCTTGTATGGTTTGCTTTAATGGTTCCATAAGAGTAACTAAGTGAGGTGTGACCACAAATCCATTCATACATAGGTCAATTGATTGTTGGAATAGGTCAACCCATTTAATATTACCACTCGCATATTTGTGAAATGCTTCCCAGTAGCCCATCAATTCTCCAGGCACAGCAAAGAAAGATTTGGCTAGAAAGATGATTACTCCTAATATTATTCACAACAGTACTAATGAGTTGATTCTAAATCTATGGTCAAAATTGACAATATTTTAATAGTTTTGTTTTCACTGTTAATAAATATTCAGTTGTTAATAGAAGGTTTCTTTATGAGTCTCAAATTTAATAATATATTAAAACATTGAATTTTTTCCCCAGTAAATGAGATTGTAGCATTATCAACTGTTTTTAACCTGTCTTAGCATCCAAGCAAAAAAATACCCTAAAATAAAATAACTTAGAACTTAAGCAAAGTATTACACACTCATAAAATTTTTGATTTGGTCACAGCCCCCTTTATCAGTTTTTATGTTATTAAATAATGAAATATACTATAAAAGTGTTCATGGAACCTCACTCCATGAATAATTAAATTTTTATACCCGAAGAAGTCTCAAATGAGAGAGAAAACATAGTATATTTCAATATTTAACAAAATAAACTGTCAGAGAGGATGTTTAAACTCATTTAACATATATTTAATTGTCAGATATATTATTTAATTATCAATCATATCTATATTTATTCATAACAGATAAACACTAGTAATTCATTTGGTATTAATAATTGCAACACAATTAAGATTCTTGCTGCCTGAGACAAAGTACACACATACTACCTTAAATGTATAACCACCACATAATCATCTTAAATTCTGGAATAATTTTTTTATTCATATTTACTTTTGAAACCTTTCGTGGTGTTTATCAGCATCTTAGTATTTTCTTTGGCTGGCACTGCTTCTGTGGCTATGAGGCTAGAGGCTGACTTGGTTTGATGACTGTAAACGGTCATGACGAATCCCCCACCAATGCCCATACTCTCAAAATTAACAACACTCTCACATATCATTGTAGCTATTGTTGCCTCTACTGCAGAACCATTCTTCTTCAATAAGCTCCTGTAAATAAAAATGAAATTTAACTTAAAAATATTGATTTCTCCAAGTAACTGAATACTTGAAAAAGTGTGCTTTGGTGATTTTAAGTATATACATAGTTGAATCATTTTAAGACAATAGGAGGCCTATATATTTAATCATTTTGATTTATTTCCCATAAAAAAAATTTAAAATTATTATTTCAAGGTAAAAAATACTTTTCAATATTGCTAAGTTGTATATTTCTCTTTGAAACATACACATTACAATAAAATGAAATCAATAAACTATTATGTTAATTAAAGGGGATACTTTTAATATGTAATATAATTTAAATCTTAGGATAGTGTGAAAATAATGTACATAGACAAATGTTTTTAAAATGTGATAATGAGATTACATAAGTAACAGGAATTTTATAAGCAAGTATTATTAATAAGATAAAAATCTTCAATAGAAATTAAGATCAAAATTAATTTACACTGAAATTATTTTAATCTATTATTATATTTTAGGTATGTGTATTGAACACAACCTTTACTATATGAAACTAATTAACTTACATTCCAACATCTGCACAGAGAACTCCATTAGTAACCAATGCAGCTTGTCCGTAAAGTTTTCTCTGTACATAAAAATATAGAACAACTGCTGACAAGGCCAGAGCTGTTGTCAATGATAGCACCATAATCCACTTCAACTTCTTCCTGGACCTGTTTGGACAATTAGATAACATACAACCATGTTCAAGACTTGAATTACTTTTTTAATTAACAAAACCATTAACCAAAACTGATACTAAGTATTTTTGATACGTTTTGATTTCTGTTGAGATATAAGTACCCCACAATGATTGTTGTCAAGTTCATCAAAGTGAATCATACTTTGCTGTGAGTTAAGTTCTTCCAATTATTCAATGTAAAGGATAGTCTTTCAATATCTAGAGTCCAATTCACATCACTTGACTTGAGTCAATAACTTATATATAAGGAAATTAAAAGCATAAGGAATAAATAATTCCTACTTATGTTATCATTGGAAAATGATGTACACTAACTTTAAAAGGCATTAAATATTTGCAAGCATTGAACATATATTCATGTAACAGTCCATATTGAATGTGGTGTGCCACAGGGTCCTATCCTTGGAACTGTCAATGATGGCAATAAATGTACAAACACATGAAGTAGATTATTACAGTTTGGGCATTCTTTTTTAATTTAAATATTTCAATTATGTAAATTACAGTGTTGTTGTTGTAGTTTTTAGTCCAAAGACTGGTCTGATGAAACCCTCCATGACCTATTTTGTGCAAGACTTTACATTTCTTCATAGCTACCACACCCTCCACAATCAGCTTAGTATATTCCATCATTTCCTCCACATTAATTTTACAATATGCTCATGTCTCAAAATGTGGCCATTAATCTCTCCCTTCTCTTGGTCAAAGTCCTCCAAATGGTTCTTCTTGCCCTATTCTGCTTAGAACTTCCTGGTTAGTTACTCTATCCACCTATACGATTTTCAGCTTTCTCATATAGCACCACATTCTGAAAGCTTCTATTCTTTTCCTGTCTGCAACTCCTCTTATCCACGTTTTGCATCCATATAAATTACTGTAATGTTCTATAATTACTTGAATTGAGAGGTGAATCATGAGGTTAAGTTGTGTGTTTCATCATCCCGCTGTAGTAATTCTTACGGTGATAATTCTGTCTACAAAGCATACAATAATGCCCAATTTTTAAAATAAGAAAAATTTTAAAGCAAGTTGACATACATGTAACATGAAAACATTTTTCCAATATATATAATTTAAATAAATTTAATTTTAGGAATAAGTCACACATTATGACAATATTTTATATGCAATATGTACGTATTTTATTTTTACTTTAAAATTACATTTCTAGTTACTAAATGGTTCGAATTTATTTCGATTTGTATGTCGCTATGAGACTGTGTAGCTCCAGGTATAATCCGTTTGAGGGCCCAACGTTTGATGCAGGAAAAAGAGAAAGTGGGAGGGGGGAAGCGGTATACTACGCATGCGCATTTACCGTTCCAGACAGGATTCTTGTGCTATAATGAATGTAGTACATGTGCATTGCCGGAGGAGGCGCGCTGGAAGGCGGGCAGTTTAAACTCATACTTTTAATATACTATTATTGTAAAGGTTCTTAAAATTACGAAAAAAATAGTGGTTTCTAAATTAATAGGTGCGCTGTAGAGTATCAGCACCAGTGGTCACTACTTGAAATACTTTATCGTCCTACAGCTATTTACTAGATCGAGATGTAGATTCCTAATTTCACCCATACTATATTTCTAAAATTTTATATTTATCTTCATAATAAGACACTACTCGCCTGTCTTTAGAAACAAATGTAATCCATAATATTATGGATTTATTTCGTGAACTGACACACTGGAAAGCCATTACTAAAAATTTAATAATTATGGGCATGACGTGCGGCTCGGTGACGTTTGCGTAGTGATGCCAAAGTCATCTTTGACCTTTACTCATCAGATTACTTCCGTGTTATTTTAATACTAAGTTATCTGGTCCATGACATTTTAACGATTCTCACATTGTATCACGAAAAAAACAGCTATTGCTGCTTCATATCCACATTAGGAGTACATGATATTAACTTCTGAAAGTTAAGTGTTAAACGCACAATTCAAAACGTTCATAGAATGTCTCTCTGAGCAACTATTAGCAAAAGTAAAGACCTACCAATTCGATGACATAATAGTCCGTCCAAAAGACTTTCCGTTTTTCCCGCGTTCTGTACATGGCTGTAAACGTTTCCGGACAAATTGTATTTCTAGTTCGGTAGTGTCGTGAATATCATCCTGGTCCGTATCTAATTTCAAATCACATTCCATAGTTCGAGACAGATAACAAAACCAAAGGTTATTTCTTCACATTGTTACAAATACGCAAAGTTTACAAAAAAAAATAAGCGTTAGTTCAGAGATACTGCTCTAGAAAAGTTTAATTTGCCAATTCAACGAACAAGGTTATATATTATACTAATTGAAAGCAATTAGTCGACTTTGCATTCGATTATGAAAAACTATCGACCTGAGATTTGCGTATTGCCGAATGAGTGGGAAAAACTCGTTCTGACGCTCCCTACGAATGTATAGTTTCGATACATACCACTTTGTACATTCTAGAAAATTTTAATAAATAAATAACGAATAAATTCTTTAACGCTTTTCGTCGTGCTTTTGAACGCTTCTGATAGATTAATAATTTAGTTGTAAGAACTGAGATTATTTCACATTACTGAGCGAAAAAATGTTTGACATACATTTAATATTATTACTTTAACCAACATATCTGGCAATTGTACTTGCTAGTAAAAAATATTTACAGTTTTGTAGTTCAATAGAATGAGGTGAATCATTTATTAAAGATTTAATATCATTTGGCGTACAATATCAGAAACATACAAATACATGTTTTGGATGCAAATATTCCCATAAATAACACACAAACACACACACAGACATAATATAATCACAAAGTTGCTTGCATAGATTATAAAGCTTCAAATCTATGTAAATGAAACAATCATGACTTTGTTAGAAAGTGGCCCTTCATATGAACTTTAAAGCCTTGTAAAGACACAAAATGTTTACAACAATGCACACAGTAGTATGGTTTCTCACCAGTGTGACTCCTCATGTGTTTGGTTAAGGTGGATGCACGAGTGAAATGCACACCACACTCGACACATTCGTAAGGTCTTATTCCGGTGTGACTCCTCATATGTGAATTTAATGTAGACAGTTCGCTGAATGATGTTCCACATCTTAAACACTGGTATGGTTTTGCCCCAGTGTGAGTCCTTAAATGAGTGGTTAAATTAGATGATTCAGTGAAATATTTATCACACAGAGGGCAACGGTGTGGTTTGATTCCAGTGTGAATTCTCATGTGCCTGGTTAAACTGTAAGAAAAGGCAAAACATTTGTCACATTCTTTACACTTGTATGGCTTCTCCCCTGAATGAGTCCTTGCGTGTTTCCGTAAGTGTTCTGCTCTCTTAAATATTTTGTTGCACTCGTGGCATTGGTGCTCCATTACTGACAGCATTAATTTTCAATCTGTGTGGCAAACGTCCAGCCCTGTAAACTAGTAAAATATATTTCCGTAGGACATTTGTAACATAAAACACAAAGTTGCACAATAAATACCTCTGAATAACAAATGAATTGAAATAAAAATTTAACACTATTACACATTAACACCTAATATAGCTCTGAGGATGGATTTTACAAACACTGAACGAGACAGTGGCTCTTCAAAGTACCAATATAGTTTCACACTCCTACTATACAATTACATGAATAGGGCCACATTTATAATTACTAAACATTACTATAAATAGACTAATAGATTCACTGCTATACTGTTTTCTTCAACATGGCAGTGTTATAAATAAATTATAATAAATGTCATAAAATGTTAAACTTATTTAAAGGACGGAACAGCTCCTAGAAAAAGTAAACTTATAAAGTACATAGTGATGCAAGAACAAATTTCAAGATGTGTAGGTAAAAAGAAATAGCTACTGCCCCTGTGATTCTAAAGGCGATCGACAAGCTATACAAATGGTGCATTCGCAGGTAGTAACATAATATTAACATGAAAAACTACCCGTTTTAGATATAAATAAACACTTCCTTTTTTAAGTTCATATTTGGAAAATAAATTAAATTAGCTGGACAAATCATTTTGGAAACAAATTGTTATTGTGAGGTTTTCTTTCTACTCAGTATAATATATGTAACTAATGGAAAAAACAGCACAGTAACATCATGTTTCCAAGTTTTACTTAATTTCTATTGCATACGTTCAGAGGTGTCTGATTGCCATAATCACATTATGTCACTTAGCACAATTTCATATGTCCTTGTACCAAATTATTCAAAGATATGACAAAATAATCTCACATTTGATAGTCTAGTTTCACAAATAACAGAAAGAACTCCACAAAAAATGAAAGAAACATGAATTTGTAGAAGCAGATCATAATGACTAGCAGAAAAAAACATACATACATTATCTGAAACTCACAGTGGAATCCATTATGTCCAGCCTTGAAGAAGGAAATGGTACTTATAGCTTCTGAATAAACATGGAGAAGAGATCCTCTCATGAGGCCAACACATGATGTGGCAGATACAAAACATTCAGAATCACAATCTGTCAATTCTGTAATGATTTTTAAATATGTTATTAAACTTCTGCTAAAATAGAAATCCCTGACAATTATGAATTATTTGTTAAATAGCTGTTAAAAATAAATTTCTATCCCATTCACCAGCCAAAAAATTTTCAAAATTTAAATACTTACTTAACTTTGATATGGCTTTAATTCTTGATTTCAGAAATGTTAGGGGATACAGATTGCATAAGAGCAAATGATATTTTAAAATATGGAAACTAAGGAAAAACACATTTGACGGCAGTATATTTAGTAATGAAGTCCAAAATAACTACAATTTATAAAAATTCATATCTAATTTATCCTCAACTATCATCAAAATTAAAATTTCATTATTTATCTATTAATGTGCATAGCGAGATATACAACATTTAGTTTAGGGTACAATTGCTTTTTAATTTATCTTCTACATACGTGCGTAGATTGAAAAAAGTTTTAAGATGTAATATATTATTTCGACGTATTTCTTTACTATGAAAACCACAGAACTGCAATGTGAATGGATCACTATCAACTAATGTTTTTATTCGCAGATTTATTTCCAATATGACTGTACTGAATATTATTATCTGCAATTTGTTAGTAAACAAAGCTCACTGTAGCCAATAACAGCGAGCTTAGTTTTATATACATTTCATTTAAAACATGTACTGCGTAATAATTTAAGAAAAAGTTAATGGTTATGTGTCTGCCATTAGTTTAATAAATAAATAAAATGGCCAATCCGTTAAAACCGATATTCACAAAGGAATTAAATCCCAAATTCAGTTAAATTTATTAATAACGTTGTGACATTAGGATTAAATATGCGTAATCTGTAGTTGTCAAGTTCGTTTCTTTACTAAAAGCAGCTAATAAATACTCACGAAGCTCATTTTCAATTACAAGATGAAAACTCGTCGCTTCCTTTACCGGTTATAAGCTTTCGTCAAACACCGGCCAGGTACTAGACCACGACATTGTCCGCTATTGTTTACATTTTCCACCAAACATGTACGGAAGAAAGACTGAACTTAGCAAAGATAGGTCAAGGTTATCTATTAATAAACATCTTCGGTCGCTAATGTTATCTTAATATGCACAAACAAAAGTAATATTCAATATATTATATTTACGTTTTAATCAACCAGATTATTATATAATATATATTATTAAATTATATATAATAATAATTAACACGGCGACTCGTCCCAACTTGACAATGGTTTGAGTGGATATAAATAATTTCTATACATTCCAAATTCTTCTTGTTAACAACAGCAAAATATTAATGCTATATAAATGATTTTCATGCCTAATTTCCAAGTATGCTGTATCTGCTCGTTGAAACCGAAGTAAATTCCTTCAATGAAACGAGGGTAGTGTTAATTTTTTGTTATTAAATTATAAATAATCAGAAATAATAAGTTTTTCAGTTTTCATACATTAAAGGAAGATAAATGTAAAAAAGAGAAGAGTTAGATATGTGGTTAAAGTTTACAGCGGTACCAAATGTGAAGTAAATCAATTATCTAACAATTCGTTAGCAATAAAATTTAATTAGTATGCAGGTAATATAATAAATTTTCGTCCATATTCGTAGACTTCATTTGGTAAAGATAAAATTATATTAATTATGCATAATACAGTTAATTAATAAAAGATACACGAAACACGTATAGCAAGCAAATTTCGAGAGTTTAATAAATAACATTTTCTTGTACCACGGCTGTGGTTCGTAATTTTTAAAATTCTAGTTATTTATAAACCTCTCCTCCAAAGAAATAGCTTCAACAAGTTCAAAGCGCAAAATTCAATAGCCAAAAGTGAAATAATGTGCTTTAGTCTCTTAGTCAATGGAATAAAGTCCAAGCAGATATCTACTAACAAATCAACCAATGACGTCAAAGTACAAGACCGGATTTCCGTATAAGATATAGCTCAGAAAAAATATTCCGAAGTGAATAATTTGTGTTATAGAGAACGAGGACACAAGTTCAGAATCAAAACATTTTACTCCCTTTGTTGTTGTGGTATTAAGTCCTAAGACTTGTCTGATCCACGCTAACCTAGTATGCGCATAACTACCACATCCCACTTCCTCCCCAATATACTTAGAGTATTCTATCCTTTGCCTCCCTCTTCTGTTCCAACCCCATACACACTACCTTTTAATGCTAATTTTTAAGACTCATTATTCTATTAATTTAGCCCTTCCCTTGGTCAATGCCTCATTTCCCCTATTCTCCTTGGTACTTCCTGGTTACTTGCTCTATCCACCCATCCAATTTTCAGCATTCTCCTATAGCACCACATTTCAAAAGCTTCTATTCTTTTCCTTTCTGCAACACCTACAGTCCACATTTCGCCCCCATATAACGCCACAGTCCATACAAACATTTTTAGTAATGATTTCCTAATATTCACACTTATATTTCCCATAAGTAAATTCCTCTTCCTTTTTTCTGCGAAAGCCTTCCTTGGCTGTGCTATCCACTCTTTATGTCTACTATACTTTTACCATCCCTATTTATTAGTTTATTATGTCACATTGAGTACTCCATTATTGGGTTCCAGAAATTTGAAAGTATTATTAAACGTCTCAAGGCTTCATCTTTAACAAAATAGCAACATGCATTATTCTTGACAAATATTCTATTAACGACATCCTCTTTCATAAAAGATTTGTAGATTGTTATGACAACATTAACATTATTGGGGTCTTCTATTCTGTTACAGTACAATACCTACCATATTCCTCATTGTCCACTTACTCCAAATTGTCACTCCTAAATGAGCTGGTTAAAGTTTGCTATAATATTTAGTTTTGAGTTTTTCAATTCAGTTTACTATATTTTATACTTGTAAGCATGTGCATTGAGCTATATAAAGGTTTAGTTCTAAAATACGTCATTGCACAAGATAACTTTGACTACATCCTACTTGATTTGTTGGGTGATCTTTTAATACAGACACTCTAAGATGTCTACAACTTTACCGGGAATGATGGCCACTGTTGAAATTAAAAAATAACTAGAAATATCCAAAGAACTTTGAGGCAACTCTATTATAATGAAAAACATAAAACTAAATTACAGTTCTTGTCATATAACACAAATCTACTTTAGGTGGTAATACAAATATAGCATACCAAGTCACAAACATTACTAGTTCAACTTCATAAAACTCTTTTTTTTATGACTTTATTGAAACAGACATTCAAATATCTTTGAAGCAAATAATGTTATGGGTTACGTTTTATTATTTATCACATCAATTATAAAGTTCAGTTGCCAGTTAAGGAAGAAGAACAAACCACTCCAGAAAAAGTACAGTTTTCTAGGAATATGTGGAGAACCTGATTCGACTAGACAATGAAACATTTGACAAAGGAGTGCTAAAAAAAGATTAAATGGCTGGAGTATTTAAAAGTCTGGACAACTGTATTAGAAAGGAACAGTTATTATGTCAAAATAAACAATAATGGAATAAACAATATAAATTTGAATATAACTTTTATTCACAACAAAGTGCATAATAAAATGATTCAGTTATAATTTTGAAAATTGTAAAAGAACAAGCCTGTGCTTTTGCCAGAGACAAAAAATCTAGAATATGATAAACAATTCTTTTTTTATTTTATATACGATAAATGCATAATAATTTTATAAGCAACATGTTTACAACAGGTAACAGTTCCACAAAATTTATGTATAGAGCATCATTGCCAAAGTAGAAATAATAATATTTTTAATATGTTTCAACATATATTAAATCTCTCACTTTCAATTAAATACAGAAACATCAAAAGATATTAAATGGAAGTGATTTCAAGGAAGTAGTTAAAATCTAATTACGCATTGAAACTACAAAGCACTCAAATTATTATAAATTTGAAATGAGTTACAAACTTTTTTTTGTATTTATTACTGGAGATTTCAGAGTCAAAACTGTAATCAGCTGACAGTGTCACATTCTAAATGCAATTTTTAAATTCCCTTGAAACACATGAATACAATTATTCCAGCTGATGAAACTGTTTAAAAATTTTATAAGATTTGTTCACAACTCTTATGTGGTACAGTATGAGTGTGTATCAATACATCGAATGAGCAATTGATTACTCCAATAAAATACAATAAATCAAGTCAAGACATACACAAGATCGTAGATTAACCAACACTGATTTGATTCTTCAAAATTACATTGCAAATAAAAAAAAGCTCTCAGCCTGAAATAAAATCTAAGACTTTATAGTGAACATTTTGGTTATTAAAACCAGGAAACACATAAGTACATTCAAAAATTGTTTTATCACAACAAAGTCAAATTCCACATACAGTTGCATAGTGTGATGTAAGAGTGTGAAGTATCCAGTTTTTAATAAGTAGCATTAAATTTAAAATACTATGAAATGTCATACTTGAATAAGAGAAGAAAAAAATTCAAAGAATATTAGGGGAATAACAGCAACATGTAACAATATGAATAATCAGTCTTCATATACATTCATACAAAAAATATCTGCATGTAACTGCATTCATAGTAGCGTTGCTTTGGAAAATCTTAAACTGTGTCAAAGCGAACATTTAATTATTTACATGACAATTTCTTTTTGAAAGTCTTTGGCACTTGAGGTGTGTCACATTGGTTTCTGTAGGTAGTGCTTGCAGAAATAACACTAGTTACAAATTATTGAATTTTTCTCTTTTCACGCTGTCACTAATGTCACACACCTTTCGTATAAATATATTTATATAATTATTTTGCTTATAACTACTATTTATTTATACAAAGATTTGCAATATTTATACAATAAGCACCTTTTAATAGTTCTGTGTAGAAATGAAACCAAATTCACTAATAAGTTTAAGACCTGCCGTGATGACTATTCTGACAAACTAATTCTCACAATACAAAATTAAATAAACTAACTGTCCACAGAACAAAGATTTGAACTATAAGGCTTTCATGCAGCAGAAAATACAAATAATAAGAAAAATAAATAAGTGCCCAATTTGCTTGAACCAAGAAATAAAATTTCAGTAACATTTAAAGCCAAATATTCAGCTTGAGTTGCACAATAAAAATTATGACTATGATAAATATAAGAAACTGTGTTATCACCTTATCTAAACATCTCTGAAATGTTATGATACAAATTTCAACTATTTAATTATATTAATAATAAATTTTCATTTTAGGATGAGGTTTCATTTCAAATTCTTGGAGCAAATTAGACAATACTACTATCATTAAGTGACAAGTGGGATATCATTAATAAATAGTAATTCAACTAAAAAAATAAGTGACTCATATTTTCAATAATAATTCTTAAATATCACTACAGAGAATGTACAGAATATTCATGGACCTCAAAGCATACTACTACATTGAAATTACAATGATGCCAAAGTGGAATGATACATTTACAAAGTTCAACAGTGAAATTTCTAGTGAAGAAAATTCTGCTAATCACAGTTTCATCTCCCAAATCACTATGTGTGCATCATTGCTGTTTGGTTCAGAACCGTTTTTACTACCCATCTGATGCCTCCAATTTACGTAACCCCTGCCTCCCATCAGCGTCACAATTGTTCTCCTAGAGGAAGCAGCTGGGTCTGGAGGAGGTGGTGGTTTCTCTGGAATGGGGCTGTCCACAGGGGTTTGCAAGTTGTGGATAGGATCTTCAGAACCGGAAGAGGTGCACACTGAGGACGCATGGGAGTCCACAGACCAGCTAGAAAGATCTAGTGACCGAGGACGACCTGCTTTGATCCTTAACCTACGGTCAAGGGTACTGACTTTTCCAGGAATAGCTGCCAATTCTGGATCACTTCGCCTGAGAGATTCATATTCGGGTCCTCCGGGAACCCCACCTCCCCCACTAGTACCTCCTTCACTTTCATACTCCCTACAATACATCAATTCACCATAAAGACCATAAACATCACACGTATCACCAGAAGTGGAGGAAGTGGTAGAGGAAGAAAGGAACCCTCCACCGCAACCAAGTCCTCTCGGTAAAGTTTTTGCACCTCGGAAAGGAATTTCAGTTTCTCGTGAACGTCTCCTCCTGACTACAATAGGACTCAATTGTCTAAGTTTAGAAGCCACATCATTATTCTTTGCACACTGAGTGTCTGTTGATGGTTCCACAACTTCAACTACTGGTTCTGTGTCAGGAATGTGAGGTTTGAAGTTGCTACTCCTTGGTTGGAGGGCTAAGAGGAAAGATATAGGACCAAAATGAGCATGATATGACATATTAACCCTGCCACTGATTATTGGTACTCCTTCTAGACGTGGTAATGGGATGGTCAAACTGATGCCAACATTTGTTCCAACCCAAAGGAGGCCTTTGCAAGCCATCAGGGCTGTGACAGTGACTCTGCCTTCACCAATACATTCTCGGTTACCAGGAACTCTCGCAATGTTGGAAGCAATGTTGATGTCTTGTAGGTGCTTAAAAGTCTCTGTGTGATACAGGCAAATTGTACTTGAATTCTTGAGGGAGATCCACAAGCCAATGCCAGAATGAGCCATGAGATTCACATTGCCAATATGCTCATGTTGAACACTGAAGCTTTTCTATTTTTGGGAAAGAAACAATTGTAAGCACTTTTATTATCATCTTACATAATTTAGTTTATAATTCACAAAAAAAAGTGTCTTACCCAATTACCCCCCCCCCCCCCAAATATGACTATGTAACACAATACAACTGAATAAAAATTTAAATATAGTATTTAAGAAATAATGTATGATTTACTCTATGATAAAGAGCTTTCAGTTTAATAACCAAATATTGTCATCTGTAGGTTTTAACATTTTGAGAGCTAGCTCAGCAAATTGCAAATGAGTCTGCTACATGACAGCTGTTAACCATGGGTAAAAATCTTGACACAACATTAAATTGATAAGATTGCCAAATGATTATATATTAAAAGTTCAAACAAAAATGCAAGCATTAAATAATTATAGCAGCAACACAATACTGAAAAGTAATTTAAAGAAAATAGATCTTTTTATCAGCAAATGCAACAATAACTAGTAAGTTTATTCAATTACCTGAATCTCCCCACTGAATGCATTGAGGACCCACACTTTTTTTCCACAAGCTGCATACATGCAATTATTGATGGGCAACAGTGAGGAAACAGGATCTGAACCGAGACTTAAACAATAAGGATCTTTGAGTGACCATGAACCATCGGCACCTCGACTGTATCTCAACAATGTTCCACCAGATAGGGCAACATAGACTGCATCAGAGTGACTACGGATCTGCTCTATAACATCTGGAACTGTTGCACTGCCAACTTCTTCTTGCCTCTCAGGCTCAGCTGCTAGATACAACAGCAACCTAGAGAATGAATAATCTTTTCAGTCAATTATATCTGACAAACATGCACACCTTACACAATTTAATTTAATTAAATTTATTAAGCTAATTCCAAAACTGCAGTATTTTAATACATTTACCAAGAAAAAATATGATCAGCTCTACAATAAATTTTTTAATAGAATACTGCACGTTACCTGAATACCACTAATACTACTTGACTGGAAAGATATGAGGCTGAAGTATTAACCAGAATGACACATATGTATTCACTCTTATGTTTTGTAGCCTGAAAGTGAAGCCTTTGATCAAAGAAAACTCGGATAGGATAATTTGTGGTTTAGGACTACACTGAAAACTCAATTAAGTAAATATGTTCACTAAGAATATGCAATAAATATTTAGAAGACAATAATGGAGACATGATGACCGGACCCATGACCTAGCACTTTCCGGATGGTTGCTCTACCACTGACCTAGTCCGAGTTGACGTCTTGAGGATCTTCCATACAACTCTACACTCCTGTAAACGTAGCTAGGTTCACCTACATAGGTTTACACAAGTTTAAGGAGGTCCTGTTTGAGCCTGGTAGACATTTTTCCATTTCTTCTCCTTTAGTAATAAATATTTTCTATCTGACTGTTTAAAATTTCACCACTTTCAACAAAGGTTTGTTAAAGTAGATACCAATAAAGATATTTGTAAATGAAACAATTAAAAGTTATTGAAATTAGACTTGTTTACCTGAAATCCCCAACTAAAGCAATATTAATGTCAAGTCAATTCAATACTAAATTAAAGAATGGACACACTACTATGAATATGTTGAGTAAAAGGTCTTGGGTACAACATAACTGTTACAATGGCAGGCTTAACGATTGTAACAAAGTGCTTTGTTTTAAGACTGCACACATGGTGGGTAATTTGAAAACTATTTACTTATCAATAGTATATGATAACTAGTAACATTGAGATACATAAACCCTGTTAACTTGTAACATTTTACCTTCTACTATCAGTACCCATCCAAACGGTGTCAATATTTCCTTTTACAAATTCCATAGCTGTAACTCTAGTCTCAACCAGATCAAAGGCCCCAATGTCTTTCAACTGTGCCGTTTGTTGTTGAGGTTGGGCAAGAATTGTTATGTGACTGCTCGCACCATCTGTTGTGCAGACCCAAAGGTAGTGTGAAGGGCGGGATCGGCTTCGAGACTTGCTGTTTGAAGGGCTAGCAGCATAAAAGCAACCACAGCGCACCTGCTTGTCAAAATTTCCTGACATTTAGTAAACTATCAATCAAATAAAGATAAATTTGAGATTGTTAAAACAGAATAATACCTCAGTTTGATGCTGTGAACGGTAAACTGGCTGAGCCCTTACAAACAGTGGCATCTTTGTTGATGGACGATGTTCTTGTTCTGGAACCTCCCATGCAGGGGAATTATTTGGATCTAGTGCCAACTGAGCTAATCTTAATTCTGCAACCATATAAAACAATTATTTAAGAAAATTGAAAAATGTTTAAAATAGTTATACAACATATTATTTCATGAAATATAAATTATAACATGTTTTGCAATGTGACAAAGTCACACACATTGGAAAATTGGAAGGATAGAAATGAGGGAGAAAGGTAGGAAATTCTTTAAGGTAACATGTTTGCCATAGAGTTGTGCTCAGAGAAAGATATATGTTAAGCATAGAGGGGAAAGGAAGAAAAAAGACTGAAAATTTTCGGCACCATTGGAACTCAAACCCTGGATTATCACAGAACCTTTGCTATAGCCATATGGTGCCTTAACCAATTCGCCTATGGCGCCTAATTACAAAATATTGTGTCTTCTTGTTAGGTTTTTAGAGGTGGGATGGACAGAGAAAAGAGATAGAAGAGTTTGGAGTTTCCATTTAGGATGAAATGTTTTGAATTTACTACCTTTCTCCATCATTTCTATCCTTACAACTATATGTATATATGTTGGCTAGCCAATCGCTAGAAATGTCTTCTTAACTTTCTGATGAAGGGGGCGATGCCTTCGAAAATTTAAAGAACTTCAAACCTTATACAGTGTCCACCATCTGTGAACCTCAGGTAAGTCACCTACTTTTACATTATAAACAAATCAAAAATCTACAATTTTGAAAGACATTTTGTGCTCCCATATATTAATATTTATTTATATATATTTATACACTTATAGAAGGTGCAGAACTAACCTGTTACCCATTCTTTCTTGACAGATGGATTATCTGTCTGGAATGTAAAAACTTCTTCCTTGTTAGATTTTCCTTTTACTGAAAGCTGGAGGCAACAAGAATCGACCCATGCCATTTCTTCATCCTTTTGTTGTATTGAGCTTTGAATAGAGTTGAGAATTTGACGGATTCCAGCAACATTGAGATCCTATGAAAGACAATCCAATGTATTAGATTAAAATTTTTTCACCTCAACTGCAACATAATGGGTTATTTTCCTAATTAACAACATTTATTTACATTACAAGGAATGTACATATTTCCTCAAAATAAAAGACCCTCTACTCTAGAGTAGTAATTTTGGAACATCAGGTATTAAGCTATATACATGGAAAATACTATCCGTGTCAAATAGTAATTTTTGTAATTAAATTAAAAAATTCATAATGCTCAACATAGTATACATCAAAAGGCACCATCAAACAATAATTCTAATATTCTAAATTTGATAAGCCTTACTTACATAAATGTTCTTTCCAGAAGATAAACAACAACTTATAATTGCCTTAATCAGAATATGTAACGCCTTGTTGACCTCTAAATATACTCAAAAGAAATATTTTTCATATACACAAATAACATTATTTTTGTTCCTGCATAGATTTAGTCATAACTTGAATAAATTTGCAGACCTCTGTGAAATATTTTATGTTAATTTTCACCTTTTGAGATTTTTGTAGAATTCTATAGAATTTTTCCCAGTTTTATTTTCATCAAGTGATAATTTTTTTTTATACAAAAAGGATCTGTGTGCAGTGGTTTACCTTATATGATCCTTTCAAAGTTGAAACAAGATCAGCAATTCTGCTGAATACTTCATAGTCGTGCATTAGGTTATTCATTTCAGCACAAAGGTTGTCAGCCCCACTGCCACTGGTAGAAGAATCCAGAGAAGCCGAGCTTCTGTCAGATTTGAGGCTCCCCCCACGATTGAAGCCTGCTGTAAGAAGCCTGCTCAGAGTAGGAGATGTACTGGTGTCTACCACCTGGACAATAATAGATATTTTTAATTTGGAAATCAAGACAGTAAATTTATCAATCAATAATAATTAAATAATATAATATATTGAAAACAGAAATTAGACAATGGCAGTAAAAAATATTTACTGTTTGAAATCAATAGTTACCAGCCACTAGAATTTTTTTAAAAAATATGATAACTGTTGGAATAGAACTGGCACTCTAAATGATATAATTTGTTTAATCAAGTACTTTCATATGACAACTCTACAATAGGCATATTCTTATAACTTGGAGACTTTAAATATAAAATACGGTTTTGTTGTAATAATGCATTCAATACTAAATACAAGTATCACTAAAGCAATTGTCTAAACATGAACATTTCCCTTAAAAGTATTGCTATTTAAAACTTCCACACAAACCAGTCAAACAACTGACATTCTCTCAAAAGAACTTAACACTTCATTTGAAATTACAGACTATTTCACACAAAGTAATTATATGTGTATTACCAACCTCAATATCAGTAACAGGGTAGGTCCACTTTAAGCTCAAGCGTTCACTGCCACTGAAGTCATCTGCTGGTTTGGGTGTTACCGAAACACAAACCACCAAATCATTTAACAGTAGAAGTCTCCTACTCTTTGATTTTGTGATAAGCCCCGCTTGATTGAATTCCTGAGAATTTAATAAATAAATAATAGGTGTTAATAATTATTTTACATAGTAACTGTAATCACAGTTTATGAATAACAATAATGATAAGATATTTAATGTTATCTTGGAAAAGATTTATTTAACTCTTTATAATATAATTCTATTTCAGTCTTCTCACATATTCTTGATATTTGAAATATCACTTCCCATTAATATACCGACTTCAAATAAAAATTTCAGAGGTGGCAATTAGCCTCCTACCACAGACAACTTTACACAACTTGTTATTCCCAAAATATGTTGTATGTGAATGTTACCAACCAATTGTGTTACATTGTCTTCTCTGAGCAAATAACGGTGGCCTTCTGGTCTGGGCCGTGCAGCAAATCTGCCGTTGATGTGACGAAGCATTTCCTTGAATGCCTGAAATTGCTCAGATTCTCGTTTCCGTTCATTCAGCATTTCTGCAAGGGATTCTAATTGCGTGAGTGCCAGTTGCAATGACATACGGTCATGGTGACCCTGAGGGGTGTGCTTCAGAAGGTCCTATAAAATCATAAATTTAAAAATTTTAATAGATATTCTTTAAACCTTTCCAAAAGTTTAATCTTTAATACAAATATGATGCACAGCTAATTACTGCATTTCAAATCTAAATCACTTATTAATGTAATTAAGGTTTTAAATTCAAAAAATATTAATGTGTAAAGAACATTTTTGAATTAAAATATCTTAATGTGCCAGTGACAATACATACCTGAAGAAATAGGATAAACTGAGGGAACCTTTGAACTGGTTTAACCATTAATCCAAAGAATGACAATCTGTCATGTGCACTGATCTGTTTCACCTAGAATATAAAATGCATATTACATATTAGTTTTCTTCTCTTTAAAATTATGGAAGAATAGAAAGACATTTATACATTCATTGCCAAAGACACTCAAATTATTCTGCTTCAAAAATTTGTAATGTTTGACAATATGGGATTACCTTTTGTTTTCCTCCCTTTCCATTTATGATTTGAATAAAATTATACCCCTCCCATTCACCCCAACCCCACAGAATTATGCAAAAAAACTTTACAGTTTTAAATGACCTTTTTCTACTATCCTTTCCCTTTAATCATCTATGTGATAAGAAAATTACATTTCCTCATTCTATTTTCTTTTTACAAGCAACCAAAGGTCTGAAAAATTGCCTGTATGTTGTATGTTCTAATACAAGATCTTGGCAAGTAAGCAGATACATTCTGAATTTTAGGTAAAGAAAAATTCTCTCTCTTAGATGTTATTTTTCATTACACTTGAAATTTCATCCAGATGGAAGAAATCTTTTACACAGATTTGATAAAACTGATTGGAGCAAGTCATTTTTAAAGTAGATAATGATAAATTGTGGGAAAAGTTTCTAATGATCTTAAATTATATTATAAATAAAAATGGAAAGTTTTGTTGTTTTTTTGCATTTCATTATACATTTGTCTTGTAATAGAAATTACCTTGAGAAAATCTGCAAGAGCCGACTTCCTTTTCGCTTCCATTTTAGCTAATTCCATTGCGACTGAAAAATTGTTAATGAAATCACTATATATTTCCAAGACAATAGCCTTGGAAAACGAAGCTACAAAAACATCCCCAATTCGTTCATCTCTATCCCAATTACGTACACATTCTGCTAATGCAATTCGGAAAAGGGTGTGGCACTGCAAAATTTCTGGCAGCCTGAGAAATAGGGTTGAAATTTTTGCAGTGCTGAGAATAGGAGGAGAGCTTTCTTCAAGGGGTTTCTTGTAATCCTGAAAAAATAAAAAAGGTGTTAACTTATATGACTTATTTCAAACAATACATATATAAAAATTATAATCGATGTAACTTACATTTACTAATCTATGCAATGTTGCTACATATGAATTCTCACTATGTACAATGGCAGCAACTATATGCCGTCTTTTCATTTGTTGAGCAGACAGTCCCAAGGGTGGAGGAGGCAAGGAAGGAGGTAGTTGTCTTCTTGGAAAGGAACATGTGAAGTTAAGCCCACTACCATTTTCTTCTTCAACCTAGAAAGGCAATATTGTAATGAATCTAAAGAATTTTAAAACCATAATCAAAACACAAATACTATTGGAGGAGATAAAATTTATACTAAATTTTACTCAAGGGTCTCCATATTCCTCCAGACATTACAATAAATTCAGTTAAATACCTCTGGTAGAAGAGGCATCTTGCCGCTCGCAGCAGTTCTCTCAGGTGTGCCTCCGTCAACATCATACTGATGTGCTGATCCCCGCCTGATAGAGAACCACCGTGAAAGACGTCCGCCACTTGCAGCCACTTCTGGTTCTGATTTGCCTCGCCACTTATCACACAGGGTTCTGGCTTTGTTCAGTGTACTCCTTAATTGGCCATTGTTCCTATCATAATACACACATAAGTACTTTAATAATGGTAAAACCAACATTTAGACATTACAGCTGCATTTTACTGGAAATTTGTCTTCACTTCTACTATTACTTCGTAAGTACTGAATAAATATAACCAAATGAAAATCAGGATTAAAATAAACTATCTGAATTAAATTAGTATTAATAAACAGCCAAGGAAAATGCAAACCATAAAATTTCAATGGAAATATAGAAACTGATTACTAAACACATTAAGGTTTACTATGAAGCAAAATATTAGAAATAAATTGTTTCACCAAATATCATTAATTAAATTTAAACAAAATGTTGGTCAATTTAAAAACATTTTAATAAGAACAAGGCAGGAAGATGGCTTATATGCACTATGTTTGATTGCTCTAGCTGTTGTAGTTTCTTTAGGTGCATTACAAGTTAAAATTAAAATTCAGTATGAACACCACAATACACTTAAGAGTATTGGAAATACATATTACTAACTTACTTTCTGTGACTTTTTTTAATGGACAATACTTTTGCGATAATTCCAGTATTGACAAATAAAACCTTTGAACATTGTACGAACTAAAAGCTGGTTACAAGAAGTAATGCACATCACTTATCAAAAGGAATGTCAATGTGTGTTTTTATACAAGTACATTTGAAATGTTTCCATTTAAGAACAATTGAAACCGATTGGAACTAATGCTTCTTTATTTGAGATAACATTTCATCATAGTAATCAATACTTCCACCCGTTTTTAAATTATGTATTTAAATTACTCAGGAGTTATTCAAAGCATAATATAATTTTACCAGTTGAGTTGTATACAATGAGCATACTGAAAAATCTTCATTTTTTTCCTTATATTGGGAAAGAAAAATAAAGTAAAGGGTTGCAGAGAAAGGGAATGAGGTCAACTATGCCTAAAATCTTTGATTCACAGCTTATTTGAACAAAGTCATTCAATTTAACACCAAGCTTTGGTGGAAGAAATGGGTGAATTATGCTTCAAGGCAGAGAAGGAATACTTTGCATTTTGTATAACCTGAACTCTTATAAAAGGGAAGGCGCATCGTTGGCTACCCGACGACAAGCCGATCACTGGAAATGTGTGTATATATATATATATATATATATATATATATAATTAGTACATCCACTAATGGAATATGCTGGGATCCAGACAGGAAAAATAGGATAGAATCCTTAGAATGGGTACAGAAAGTTAGTACCTGGATAAAGATGTATCTTAGGGTGAGATATGCTACAGACAAGAAGGTAAAGAGCAAGGTTACATGTTTTTCTTAAAGCTTTGCAGGGAATTCCAGATTGGAATGAAGGAACAGATTTGTTTAGGGGGCTAATCACAGTTTCTAAATAAAAGTCAAACAGAAAGAAAGAAAAACGAATTTCCAAATACTTCTTCCTAAAAAGTGCTATGTATAACTGGAACAATTTTCCTGAGACAGTGATGGAGCAAGACCTTTAACAGAAATAAAATCAAGTCACAATCTGAAGTATCTAGAGGGAATGTAAGTTTCTTAAGTGTGTAGTGCTCCATATTAAATCAGATGTACTATTCATACGGTGTCCCTAACGTTTGTATCGATAGATAATCTCCATTTTCAGGTACAATCTCATTGTCTTCCTTTTGAAGCCAGAATGCAATTTTTATTTTTAAAAATCGAACTTCAATTAATATTATTCTTTATTTACTTTTCTGTAATCGAAATTTTCTTCGCAGGCTGGCTTCAAGTATCTGCCAATTTGCAGATTAAATAAATGCGCAAACAATATTGATACATTATTTGTGTAGTGCAAAAGAGTTTGTGGTTTTCCATAAGTGATGGGACATGTTGTCATTTTGCCAGAAATGATAATTTTGTTCAACGACCCTGTGTGTTTTTCAACCCAACCTAAAGATTTGGACAACTGTAGCCGTGTACACGTCATCATTTAACGAGAATTGCAGATAAAAAGTAGAGTTTCTAACTCCTTGGCTACAATTAGTGGCAATGGAAGGACACAGTGTTTTGCACTGACTTGTTGCCAGAGGATCCGCTGCGCTCGCTCTCGTCGCCGGAAGAGAGATCTGCGTCGGAACCAGAGAACCAGCAGCTGTCTTCAGGGCGACTCACGGCTGTCTCGTCCCACGCTCCCGAAGTCAGCCGAGACTCGTCTGCAAAAAACAACAACAAAAATTTTACTCTCAATCAAAATTGAAAAATTGATCATACGGACGTCGTCACATAGAGAGTATATAAATATATGAAGGAGACGTGATAGTGTGAGGGATTATAATCTGCTAATAGATGCCAGTTGGAAAACAAATACATAATAGCGTGAAAAAAAATACAATTTGGAAACAAAAAATGTCCAACGAATATGTGCAACACACTTCACTAAACAAAAAACGCTCAAAAATTAAGTAAAACCACTCCGCCTAAATCACTTCACCCCAAGTAACTTTTCTGTTAATTAGCTGCCTTTTTATCCAAACAACATACAATCAGCCGATATGTCTTATAAAAAGAGAAAATATCACTGCAGTGGTGAACGTAAATTAATATTAGTTTACATGGCATTACTCAACGTCAAATAGAATGCGAGTTAGATCAGTTTGGTTTTGGGAAGAATGTAAAAACAATAGGAGCAATATTGGCTCTGCGTCTAATTTTAGAAGACAGGACAAGAGAAACAGGTCTACGTTCATGGCATTTGTATTGAAACATGAAAAGTTACACTTAACAATGCAGGCCAGCTTGCGAGTTGCAATTGTTGAGGAACTGACGCAACTTGGGCCAACAATGTAGTCTGGCGAGAGTTCGGGAGTCGTCATGGGGTAGTGGAAGGAGTAGGTTGTGTCGGCGGGACGACGAGGAATGACCACGCCCTGCAGATATAATTATTTTTCATGCTCTGATTGAAATTAAAACTATTAAATTCATCTTTTGGTATTTTTTATGAAAAATACCTGGCGCCCTAAGGGAAATAGAAATCTTCGAATACGGAGGAACGCGGAATCTTCTACAGTATATTTAGAAAAAGCCTCTGATACTGTTAACTGGAACAAACACTTACGGATTTTGAAAATGACAATATTAAAATATCGAGGAAGAAGAATTATCCATAACCTCTACAAAAGGCAGTCAGCAGTAATTAAAATTGAAGGACAAGAAAAGAAAGCAGAAATTTAAAAAAAGGAGAAAGACAACGATGCAGTCTGTCGCACAAGTTCTTTAACTCATATATAGAACAGGGGATGAAGAAAGTTAAATATGGAAAGGGAATCATATTTCAAGGAGAAGAAATAAAAACCCTAAGGTTTGTAGATGATATTTTAGTATTAGGGGAGTCAGAGTTCAATATGAACATTAATAGAGGGAAAACCAAGGTGATGGAGTGTAGCATGGGAAACAGTGGAATAACAAAGGGTGTTAGATTGGGAAGGGATATTTCGAAGGAAGTTAAGGAATTCTGCTACTTGGAAAGCGCAGGCAAGGAAGGCTTTCAGAAAAAAGGTGAATTTATTTACGGCTATTAAAAGTATGAATATTAAGAAATCATTATTAACAATGTTCGTATGGAGTGTGACGTTATATTGGTGCGAAACGTGGACGATAGGAGGCGCAGCCATTGAAATGTTTTGATACAGGAGAATGGTGACAGTCAGAGTAACGAGGAAGTTCTAACCAGAATAGGGGAAGAGCGGTCAATATGGAGAGAAGGGATACATTAATAGGCCACGGTAGGCAAAAGATGGAATACGCTAATCTGATTAATGAGAATGTTGTAGACATGCTGACACGAAAGGCTTGCGCAGGATAGGTTAGAACAGAGATCAGTCTTAGAACTGATTACCACAAAAACATTAATTTGAATTAATTATATTTCTGAAAAATTTGGGTAGTTTATTTAAAATTTAATGGACTCGGATAAATAAAACTTAAAAATAAATGATAAAACGGCCTCTAAGTCAGTACATTTATGATATTTATCAATAGCTCAAACGAGGTCCCAAAAAAGGACGGAGCGTCGTGCAATGTGATGAACTGAAATTTCATAAACGTATCGATTTATAGGCACTTTTATTATTTATCAATCAGTCTGATAATTGTATCAAAGTTAAAAATATCAAGACCTTCAATTTCCCGATTTCACTATAAACTGTCCCATCCCAGAGCAGTTAAAATGAGAAGCTTGAGCGGTAAGAGTTTCCCTCTAGTTGTCATCTCATTTCTAGAGAGTAGAATCTTCTAAAAGACGGTAGTTAATGACAGACGGAAGGTTTCCGGTGTCCTAACAAGAGATGACATGCACTCCGGAGTTTTTCTTGCGTTAACAAAACGCAGACAGATTAAGTGGTGACGCAACGTACATGAAGTACTGGTAGGCGTCCAACCAGCGTCAAACAATAACCCAAGTGAACAGCAAAGGCAGGAGATGGCCGACGTCTTGCAAGAGGTTCTGTTAGAAGCAAGCGCGTGGGACTCATATTGTAACCAGTTTGGCCTCGTAAAATTGTATATTGATATATTGCCAATAATAGCATGTGGGGCTTTGATATGTGATCGCTTTTATTGCGGAAGTAATTGGCGTCATTATTAGTCAAATAATTAACGTCCGACTTACACAACAATGAAATGAAATAACGACCAGTTGTTGCTTAGACTGGTCTGATGAAACACTCCATGATAACCTATCCTGCGCAAGCCTTTTCATTTCTACGTAACTACCACAAATCTTTACAATCTGCTTAGCGTATTCCATCATTTGCCACTCTCTTCTGTTCTTACCGCACACACTTCCCTCCAATGCAAAACGTGCCCTATTCATATATCCTTTATCTTGATCAACGTCCTCCATAATGTTCTCTCTTCCCCTATTCTCCTTAGAACTTATATCCTATACACTCATATTAAAAGACGACTCAAGGTAGTCCGAAATAGACGAAAAAACATTTTAATCGTATTATACTAATGTTTGGTACTAATTATATAGGAAGACTGACTAAACAGAAGGGTTTTTAATTAATGAAATTCCGCCTAATCAATTACTGGTACGTCATAGGCCGCCCTAGCTTTACAAGGCGCCAAAACGAAGACGGATGTAAGCAGCATCCTCGCAGAAGCGCCGAGAATCTAAATTTGCTATCAATAACAAACTTGAGAGGAGAGGAGGATACACAACCCGACTTCGGGCTTTCGTCAGCAGGTTCTCGAAATACGAGCTCAAATGATACAGCGATACGTTCGCCTCGCAAACACAAAGCTGTAATTAATGAGCTCTAAAAAAATATCGGAGTCTTTAAATTAAATGTAAGCAATTCAATAATCGCAACCCACAGACGTTTACAACATTCATTCACTGAATTTAAAACAAAGTAAGGAGTTCCAGTAATTCATTACAAGCTCCAATCCTGTAGTAGAATGTCCACATTTATTATGAAACTTATAATTAGGTAAATATATTCAAATTATATTTATAGTACAATTATTCAGCAACGACAAAGTGTGAAAAAATTAATTATATATATATATATATATATGTATATACATATACAAATGTTTGTCTGGATGAAGCGTTCTCGGGATTCCAGTCGGGTTATGTCGTTTGTAATCCACAACGTTTCTATGGCTGACACCTGAAGATGATGGCGGTGTGGATTACAAACGACATCACCCGACTGGAATCCGGAGAACTCTTCATCCAGCATCTTCGTCGGGAAAATCTACGTTCTCTACCAAATGTTTGTCTGTCTGTTTGTCCTTTATTCATTACCATACCACTCATAGGATCGCCACGGAAGTTTGGGAAGTTGTTGAGTACACTCCCGCGAAGGTTTCTGGCATAGCACATCTAATTTGCGATATTAGTCTCTATATATAAACATATAAAAAAGGTTTCGTGGCCCATACGCTCATCGAGAATTCCAAAAGTGAATGTGTGTTGCCTATAATATCTTGCTCTATAATACTATATCTTTTTTAAAGTATAAACATTTCGTGCCGTAATTAACCTATTTTTGGCAAAGTGCTAACTCCCTGAGAAATTATAAAATCCCAATAAATATTTTGTCTGTCTGGAAGTTTGTCCTGAATAGGCTCAGAAACGTGTGAAAACGGGACCTATTCAAAACCAACTGAAGCGATCATAAACAAATGATACCGTACTTTTTATATATTCAATTAATTCAACTTCTTCTGTACCCGTTGTTTCTTGTTTTTAGGGCAAAATAAAAAGAACTACTTGTCAGCGCGAAGTCGCGGGCATAGCCAGTCATGCATAGAAATATTTTATCTTTATAAATTATACACACAGGATTTTTTAAAATTGGAAAGGTTTTTCAATGAGTAATAATCTTGTTTTGTAGATGAATATGGCTTAATTATCGACCAAAGCTCCTTGGTTTCAAAATTTAAAAAAATCATGTAATGGATTTCCAAATTATGCATTGCGACTGATTACAAACCTCTTGGTTAAATACTTAGGCAACAAGTTTAAACTTCCTGAAGGAAAATCATCTACTTATGAATGACTGCGTTTGTTTTCGGCAACTGAGTACAATCTGAGTTCCAGGAAGATATAATTACAATAATAAACCTGTAATATCTCCTTGGAGGAGTTTTAAGACTAAATAAAAATAGAAAGAAAAGTACTAATATATTTGCGTGTGTTACGGAGGAATGTGTACACACTTCCTCTTACATCACCTTGAAATTGCACTCCATAGACGAATCACTTTTCCTTCCCGATTTCTCACGTTTCTTATTCGGCATTTACACAACACAACAAAGCTGATTTCAGTCAGAGGTTATGACTAAAAAAAACTGTGACAGCCAGTTGCACAATCCTAAACCCAATTACGTAACCGTAACAACTGAAGAGTACAAGAGAAATTGAAGTACATGAACGGGGTGATACAAAACAAAATGTACAATTTACAGCGTTTGATGTCACCCAGATTGAAGAATACTAACAGGCAGGCAGATTAATACAGATTAGGTGTTCCATGAACGACTAGTTTCCTAATTTGTGAAATATAATTGTCTGATTCTAGCTGGCTGGCGCAGTCGGTCAAGTCGAGTCAGGTAACCGAGAAAGGAAAAATCAACCGTAATAATAAGTGAGAAAGGAAAGCTTATTCTACGCAGCAAAAACTTGTCCTGGTCGTTGTTAACCCAAACCGAAATAAAGACATCAAATCCCTTGATACATTATGGACGACTTTCCGTCTAAAAGCAGCTCAAAAAGCAGGAACACGTACGAGAGGTTTCCGAGAGAAGTTGTCGACGGTTTCACAAATAATTATAAGTTGCGTGTACAATTAACTCGTCTTCTTACTGAAATTCTCAAGAACGAAAACCATACCACTAAGAAGACCCTAGTCCAGATTTCCAACCAGAACAGAAACTATGGATTTCAGAAAACTTTTTGACGAAGCAAGTTTTTTTTATCATCATTTCATAAGCTAATTAATTGACCCTTTCGCTTCCTAAGCTAAATAAGCCTCAGTGCGTTAAGTTAACGGTCTCTGTTGTAGTATACATAGGTGGAATTATTTAATTGTGGCTATTTTATGTTATTTATATAATTTTTTGATATAAAAATTCCCGTGTTCGGGCTGGTTATGTCACTGTACAGAATTGCACATCCATTCAATGGCCTTCCTTTGATGTAATTTAAGGGCTGTGCCCACTAGAACGTACCATACCAGGAACGTAAACAACAGCTCCGGTCACTACTATGCCCAATGCAAAATACTCGTATACAACAGGTACGATAACAGTACCATGCCCGTTCGACTCCCGTCGCTGAATCGTCATTTCTTTTGCACGAGTCTATAAGGTACATAATTTCAGAACGGAGTAGCAGCGCGATGGTCCGTCGCGCAACCATGCACAGACACCTATCAAAATATTCCCGCCTGGCACGCTACGGTGTTGGCCAGTCTAATGGGCGTTTTGCTATACCAATTTATGCAAACAATATTTGTTTGCATGTACGAATACGTTCTAGTGGGTAGAGGCCTTAACCGTGACCAAGACGGCGCCAAGAGTAGTAAATTTCTCCCAATATTTAGGACGTACGTTTAATTTTCCCAGGAAAAAGGAATTACACAGGACGTGAGTTCTCGAAGCCTTAAAATCAGATGTGTCAACCCCGTAGTGGTAGGTGCTGCTAACCACAATATTGAGATTTGATTCTCAATGGCTATGACCATCATGTAGTGTTCTAAATCTGCAGAAAGGTGAGATAGTAATGTTGCAGGAGGGCAAAAGTTGGTCAATAATATAAGGGAAGTGATGCAGAGACATCAGTAAAGTTCTAACGAGACCCTCTTCCTAGAAAGTCCATTTGGCAAGGAACGTCGTCCAGTAGACGAGACGGTGATACAGCTATACCTAACAGAACCAGGAAGACACCGGAAAAGTATTACATCAATATGCCCGTGAAAGAAGTAGCTCTGATGTACAAATATTATGAAGAAGGGATTAGGAGTCCGCAATTCCCTAAGACAAAGTGGAAATTGTTATGTTCATAGTTCTTCATATGAAAGGCAATTTCATTATTTTTCTATAAAAGCAGAAGATATTTTTTTGTTGTAAAGTAAGTTTTAGTAGACAATAAACAGGAGGTCTGAATTTCAGTGAATATATATATTTTGTATATTCTGTATTTAAAGTTATTAATATACAGAAGAATTGCTTTAATGAAGCTCAGTCAACAGGCCATGAAAATTCATTTTAGACGATCAGGATGGGTCTGATCTTCTAATTTTAGTTTCATGGCCTATTGGCTGAGCTTAATTGAAGCAATTATTCTCGCATTGAATTGATATTAATGCACCTTAGATCAAGTTACACAATTTGCATTCTTCACTAATTTCCTGAGGTTAGGTTGTGAAGAGTGTAGGAAGGAATGTCGCATCGGATCCAGGAGTCGACTCTGACTGGCTCATCTAGCTGGGCTCAAATCCCGGTTCTTTTAAATAATTTAATAATACATATCTTCCAAATGACACACACATTTTGTGTCAAAGAAAATAATCCTAAAAGGACACAACCGAGAACCTCAACATTTACTTTAGATAAGTTGGAAGCCACCGCTGTCAAATATTATGTCGGATTACAAGGAAACCCGAAAGTGAACTTGAAGTGATAATGTGCGGAACTTGAGTGATCACCAAACAGTTTCCCTTGACCTTTGTGCCTTTCCGTTAGTTGGAGCGAGTACGGATGTTTTCCAGCCATTTTACTAGGAAGATACCAAGAGTCCTTGGATTGTTCGTCCCGGAAGTGCAAGTGTCTTGGTGACCTTATGACGAAGGTTGAGCTCCTTACGAGGAGCGCACTTCTAGTTCTCAGTTCCAGAGACTCGTTTTGCCATCAAAGGACTCCGTAAAACATGCAGCTGTCGCGGGGATAAATACCTGCTACCCAAACTCGGAAGATAAGAAAACGGAGAAGATTTGAAGAAAAGAAAACGAGTACTTTTGAAGAACAAGAGTTTTACACTTTTGGCGTAATCGTATTGCTAAACAGCAAACGATTAAAAAAACTGAATAATTAGTTACGAAATTCATGGAATTGCTTGTGTATAATTAAGTGCGACATGATAAGTCGAAATTAATGACAACGCTGAGGCAAGGGCGAAGAAATCATAGGGCAAATATTTCCCGAGACACATCCAAATGTGACAACTCTGTAAGAGAAATGAAGACTACAATCTACATTTTTTTTCAATACATTGAACCCGTTTCGGTCGAAATTAATATACCACTAGTTTGAAACGGAAGGGATTGTACAATTAAATTCACACAAGGAAGATCCAGCTTAGGCGTGTAAGGTGCGGGGAAGCTTTCAAAAACCAGTAAGCAGAACAAAATAGTCCCGGAAGCAAATGGGAGTAGCCCCCTTGAAACGGTTTCCTTGTAGAAGCTGCTTCCACTCACCCGAATAAACGTGAAACTTCCTGAATGTAGATTTCGACCTAAAAATCAAGCTGTAGAAACTCTGCTGGTAAATACGGGCTAAGGCCTCGTTGGGAAATAAAGGCAGCGCCACGTTAGCACGACTTCTGTTTCCGAAACGATTCCTTCTTTAACTTGTCCATGATATAACTGTAGAACGTGAAATTGACGGCAATACTCTGCAATGCCGAAACTATACAGAACGTTCGATAAAAATGTTCAAAACATAATTTGAAGTCCCTTGCAGATAACTGCAAAACTACGAGCCTTCTCAGCAACTGAATTTGGATTTTAATCTTATCGTACTAAGTTAAGACCCAAATCATTGTTTGGATAAATTAGAGTGTTTCACATCAACTACATAAAACTAACCATAATTAATTATAAAAAGATATTTTAAAAGAATTCAATACCAAAATGCCATCTTTATGAAAAGTTTCTTATATTTAAATATAATCAAAATTATTTAATTTAAACCAATTCCAATTTAGATACCGTTAATTTCGTCTCTAAAATAATTTCCTAAGAGGAGGTAAACGATTTTAAAGACGGATTCAGAAGACAAGAGGATATAATTATGTAAAATAATAGTTATTAATGTCTGTAAGTTTATATAAGGCCAAAAACAGTTAAAAAATAGTGAGACATAAACTATAATTTAAAATCAACTACATGTTTCGGCACTGATCTGGACCCTCTTAAGGTTGAAGTAAATAACAATGCACAAAAATTATTATCTTGCAATTTAATGAATTAATTATAATGTATCGAATGTCTAATTATTATCTTTGCGTTTTAAAATTTGGTCTTTTAGTCTTTAATTACTGTATTCTTTGCTTGTACTGTAATATCTTTGGAATGGAATAATTTTTGTACATTTTTATTTAGTTCAATCTGAAGAGGATCCAGATCAGGACCGAAACATGCAGTTGATTTTTAATAACAGTTCATGTTTCACTTATTCTTTGTCTGTTTTCGGCCTTGTTTAAACTATAATTATGTAAATATCGAATGAAGAAGTCAAGAAATATAGACGAAACGTCGAAAATATTATTATCATTTTTGTTTTACGTCCACAAACACCTACGGTCATTAGCGACTGTACACAATTACGGGGAACTTTATATCTAAGTAAGGGAATCTGACGCTACGTCCAAGTTAGTGCCAGGATTCGAGCGCGGGACCTCAGTGGTGGGAGGCAGCGATGATAACACTACACCACAGGAGGTCGGCTAATATAATTTTTATTTACTGACAAACTGGCTGCATTTTTTATTTGTTTAATAAACTTTTTCCATTATTAATTTTTGATCATCAATACTCTTACAGTTGTACTTTTATTAGTCATTTAGGTCACAATGTTTGAGCGAGGAGCACATCAAAAATTTGTCAGTTTATCAATCTTGAATTAAATTGTATGTTCCACAAAAGAGGTTTATAAATGTATTGATTCTAGAATCTGTTTTCTTTTGTATTTATTTTAATTTATTATTGCACCTGAAGAGGTTCCAATCATGGCGTAAGGAACAACTCGTCGTGCTATTAAAGTTGTTTATACGTGCTAATTTTTTCTCAATAAATTTATTTTTGTCTGTGATTTGTCTACATGCTCGTGTAATTAGTACACATTATTTTTCCCAGTGGAGGAAACAGAAAGCGTGGAGAGTGACTTGCTGGCCAGCGGTGGACAAAAACGACGCAAGCTTTAATTATCTCTACGGACAATCAGCGTAAATCGATTTAATTACGACGACTTTCCAATTAAAGGCAATGAATCGGCGGCGGCAGACTTTGAGATCCGCGAGTTACAGGCTCGCTGCAAAGATGCTACGGTGTCGTATTTGGATCCAAGGTGTCGTGTTTCACGTCAGACAGGTCTGGTAAACGCCTCAAGACACCTCTGAAACACCTCAGCTACGCGGCGTGACGAAGGTCGCACCAGTTCTAAATCGTAATCAGGACCTGACGAAATTAAGCATGCTTACATCATGCAGATAACAAAGCACGCGAGAAATGAATCCCATAAACAAGTCAGAAGGAAACAATGGTATTGTTAAACGAATACAGATGGCAAACAGAAACAAACATTTACATACATATGCATAATGTCTAACATTAGAGATGAATCATGGAACGTCTAGTAAGTAAACAGCTCCCTTAATACCGGACTCAACAGACGAATGAAGCTCAGCTTAAAGGGCGAATTAACAAGGTAGCGAGTGGCATTCATACATTAGAACTCAAAATTCATAATTGACGAGTATGGTCTAGCAACATCACGGCTACGGAATGGTAAATAAAAAAAGAATTCGCACAAATTTAATTATGTGATGCGTTATCTTCGGGAAGACTCTTTGAGGTAAGCATAGTAGGCGGCGCCAAAGTTAAGAAGAACAAAGCGTGAGCTGAAGCTTGTAAAACGGAAAATAGATGGTAATTTAACGTATACGCGACTAGAAATCGCTCAGCTCTAAAATCTTTGCTACCACAGAAGCATTCACAGTACAGAGATATTAGTCCTCCTCCAGAGGTAAAGAGCATTAATAACTACAAGACTTAAAAATTGGAAGTATATTCTATTACATGGCGCGTTTAACTCTGTACAGGAGGTTTTCTTGATACTTCCTCCACAATAGTTGAAATTAATATTCCTGCAAAAGGTGTGAAGAGGTTACTTTATATAATATTCTACTACACAACTAAAACTTTCTGTATAGTTTTTTCTGCTCCTCTGTTTGTTTCATGTATTGCCTACGGAAGGTCAGACTTACCGTCGTGCTGCTCCTACAACTGTCATATCAATTATTTATGCGTTTGCTTGTTGCTTTTATTGTGCGTTTCAGTCTTCAGCTATTTTATAAGGATTTTAGGTAGTTATTTTATTTTGCTCTTATAAATTTGTCACTTGATATAATATGGTACAGTAAAACTTTAATTATTCGAAGGTATTCAGGCTGATATATAATTAAGTAAATATATTCTTCCATAATTTATAACCTGTATATATTATAATGAGAAATGTTTTGTAAGAGGTTGACGAAATAGGCAAGAAAGAAATCTAGTTGGTGTTGTTTAAACTCGTTACTTCGCTTAACATCATTAGATCAACTAAAGAATAATTTAAACAAATACTGAATTAAAAATAAAATTTAAGAAATGTGTCTACTCGAAACAGTCTCATTGGGTAAGACATGTTGGTCACTGAAAATGAATTTAGTTAATAAATTAGATCTGCAGATGATAAATTTCTTAAGAGATTGTTTGAGATTACTCTGTGAAAACAGGAGCTACTTCCTTTATAAGTTCATTGACGTTGGTTTATTAAAAAATTAATTTTTATCAGAGAAGCAATGCTAGAGGCAATGAAACAGATCTGAGCATCAGGTTTATCAGGGTAGATGAATCTCTTATCGGGTTCTGACGTCGAACCGGACTAGCTCAATAGTAGCGTAACCACCCAGTAAATGTAGTTTTCCCATAGTAATTTTCATTTTCAATTCACCATAAATTTATTTGTATTAGTACTTTTTGACTTAATTAAAAATAGTCGTGTTCTCTAGTTAATATGGATGCGGCACTTTTCGTGCTTGCCTACGGCGGTAAAAAAGCTAGGGACGGTCCTGGAAAGACTAAAAAGATGGGAGGACCGATGATGTCAACACTGAAACAAAATCGTATTACAAATCTGAAATGCAGCATGGATAAAAATAACCCTAACATTTATTCGATAGGTTGACCAGCAACGTTTAAAAGGCAAAGAGAATATACTAATTGGATGAAAGGAGGTCAATGTACTGAATAATGCAGGTAAATCAGTAACCAGTTATTAAAATTAAAGAATACTGCACCGTGCAAAGGGTAGAAATTAGACACGTATAGAAGTGGTTGTCTAGACCGTCTCTGTTCGAACACCGTGTCTCAGCGAAGGAATCAGATGAATGGCACGTGAGAGGTCAAACTGTCAAAGCAGAACCTGAACCGTCTGCCAGCTCGTAGAAAGCGCAAACTGTGGATTCTCCAAACAACCACAGATTCCTTTACAATGGCTGGATTTATTCCGCTGAGAATTCTCCAAATCAGCAAGACTTTTTTTCTGTTCTCCAAATACAAATTTATTTTGGCTTTTGGTGCCACCGTGAAGATAAAATATCACTTCTCAGTTATGTAAAAGGGGCTTTAAAATGATATTGGAAGCTGTCTGTTCCAGAAGGAGGAGCACGTGCTGCATTGCTTATTTTTAGTGTAGTGCACGTAGCGGTGACCATTGTCTGTGGCGCAGCTGCCGCGGGATTTATCTCCGAGGGGCGTGAAAACTCCAGCTCCCGACACTGCCCAGACACGACACTTCATTTCCTGCCTCCACAATGTCCCCGAGCGGGTTCCCCCACTTAAAAATTTTGCTCGCATCTCATGACTGTCAATACAACGACACCGAAATTAGCGTTCCAAATGAGGGCCTTTTACTAACAATGCAAACCGTTACGACAGCGCTGGCTCGAAAGACTGCCAAATAACACAAGACGAACTACTGAAAAAATACGAAATTATTTATTATAAGAAAGAGATTGTAATAGCTTAAATCGAGAAAGGAGCAATATGTCATAAACGATGTAAAAAGTCGAAAATATTTCTAGTGTCCCCCAACCTCCTTCAAAAATTTTAATACAGTAGAACATCAAATATTCTAACTCATTTTGAGGGCACTGGTTTTTTAATGAACTGCTCTGTACAAACTTGTCTGACTACTAAAGGGATCTTAACTGTCAAAGTATAAATACAATAATTGTAATATTTCGCTAAAACTTTCGGTTTCTTCCTAAATTCCGGAAGATACTTGTTATAGTAAGTCGGCATGGCAACATTCGGAAATGTTTACTAATTGCAAATATATCAGTAGTAAACTGAATCTTTAAAGCATTTTTGTATAACATTCCCTTATATGTACTTTTAAACGTTATAAAATGTAGATCAGAATGGGAAAATATCGAGGGAAACCGAACCCGGGAACTCCCGCTCCCCGGGCGGATGCTGTAACTATTTTGAAATTTTCTATCATGGCCTATCGACAGATCTTCAATCAATCCAATTCTTCTCTCAATTGTAATCCACGAACCTTTGATCAATTTACACAATGTCCATTCTTCACCAATTTTCTAGAGCTAGTGTGATTACTAAATTGTAGGTCAGCTTTAGTATACAAGAGTAGTTGTTGTAGTTATCAGTCATTAGACAGGTATGGTGCAAAGTGCCATGCTAATATATTCTATGCAAGCCTTTTCATTTCTACATAACTACCACATCCAGCATCCTCCATAAACTTCTGAGCGTATTCCTTCCTTTCCTCCCTCTTCTGTTCACTTCCCCCTGATGCTAATTTTACTAGACCCTCATGCCAGAAAAAATACCCTTTCTTACAGGTAATGTAATTTTTCTTGCTTACTCTAGAGATGGACGATCTGATCGACATCTACGGAGTCAGTGATAATTGATTCAGAAGAAAAGTTTCCGAGAGTTATTTACTGTTTGAAGCGCTCACTCTTGAATCAGATAGCGCGGACCAAGATCCCAGAGGCTACCTGCTCTTTGAGTTACATGTGAATTAGAATCTCTTTTTTTATTGACAAGTTATCGTGAAGCGGTAGTTTTGACAAAATTAAATTAAATGGAATGCGCACAAAATATTGTAACAATTTTGATATGATTTTCACTTATCGGACTGTCCACAATACAATCGTATAAATCCCCATCTGTAATCTAAGGGTCCACGTATTCTTGCTCAATGCTATCCTATACTTTTCACTTTCTACTCTACTGATCGCTTCACTTTATCCTATCATTAACATTACTAATTCACTTAATTTTCTTATAACGGAGAAGAATTTGGATCATGTCCTTAATTACAAGAATTTATAGAAATATTTATACAAAGGATGCACGTACAAGATCGCAACAAATCATTGAGAGAAAACAAAAATGCTGCGAAGCTTAAGCCTGGTGAGCGTTGAATGATCAAAATTAGCTCTTTCTACTGAGTTAGTGGTTTTGCCCCTCTCAAGCTTACACCGAGTGTGAAATCATCACGATCCCTTAGCATAATTCTCGAATTATGTCCGGTGCTAACATCCTCATATTATAATACTACAGCCATCTCTCGTCATTATTTGGTTTACATAATGTAATCGGGGTCGCCCCTCTATTATTTATATCTCCCATCTCAATGTGTACAAGTTCAAGTTACCGCGAGCAAACAAGACCTGAATCTACATCGCCCTATTTTTTCTGGTCTCCCCCGAAGCAGCCACAATGGAGGAAGACAATGCTCAAGCCCCAACATTTTGTCGAGTAGTAAACATAATGGACGCTGTAACCAATTAGGAGCGGGACTTCATTAGCGGTTAACTTTACACAGCCGCAACAACGTCCGGCATCTGTGTTGACTTAAAGATCTCGTCTTCTCCGGAACTTGAACCTCGTCAACTGCATCTGGAAGGGTTCTCCACCCTTCACACTCAACACAGAAATTTGACTCCACCGCCGTTTGCACTGGACCATACATCTAAGCAAATTAACAACACTAGTATCTGGCACAAGCAACAAGCATTTAAAAAAAATGACGGTCAGTAACGATTATATCAGAAACACCAGAACGAAATCTCGACAAATATTTATATTGATAATAAAGCGCAGAACTTTGTTCTGAATATTTTCTTATTTCAGCATTTTCGGAACGTCCTCCACAAGATGATAAAATTATTTGGAACACTTAAATTCACACTGAATGTCATTCCAATAATTTTTAATACTTTTTCATTGTGGATTGACAATACAGGTTCAAACTTACAGAATTAACCACAGGAATACTAGTTGTAATAAATATATAATTTTTGGAAGTCAAGACTGTCATAAGCGACAATTTCTTTACTGAACAACACTTACAATATTGTGCTATATATTTGTCACTTGCGTCCATCATTATTAATAGCTTCTCTACGTCAACTTTTGAACGACTAAAAGTAAATTTGGCGTATCTCTTATCGAAAGAACTGCAAATGTAGGAAGTTGTACAACGTTTTGCAATTGGACATGATGACTGAACCGAGTCTCTCCCACGACCACAACCTGTAAAGCAGTCATCTCCAGGATGGAGCCGTAGTTCACACCTTTGTTAGCAAGACAGAACTTAACACCGTTAACTTGATCCCACCCGAGTTTCCTGTGTAGGAATTTGTCCTGAGTACAAGTGCATCTCGTACTGTTGACTTGAGGAGAGGGCGACACTGGAATTCCGGAATCATTGAATTTATAGACCCTGTACAATATAATTATTTTAATAACAAGAACTGCAATCAGACTAACTTTAAATTAAAAAGTGAAGGGGAGGGGGAGGCTTCGATTTATAGTTGAATTCACTAAGGTTTTATTATACAGTTAAATAAATGGTTATACTATTACTTAAAATTGTTCCCGTATGAATTAGTTTATATTTAAGCTCCCTAAAATACTTTTATATTGATATATTGTCTGTGTAAGTTTTTTTTCAATAATGGCGGGTCGATGTTGAAATGTAATAAAACAAGCTGTGTGTGAGGTATCAAAGAAATAATTTTTTACTTGAAAGGCCAATGTATGGCATTTCAAATTTTAAAAAAGGATTTTGGTAATACCTTACGTACAGTTTGTTTTTATTCTATTTCAACATCGACCCGTAAAAATCCTATAGTAAGGTATAAATAAATGGTCTTATTTATGCTATTTAATTACAAAAAATTACGGCGACGTCTCATTGTCTTCTAGGACTCCTTCGGGTATAACCAATTTAAATTGGTATACCTAAAGAAGAAAACAAATGTCGATATATATAAGATTTTTGACTGAGGCATTTATTCAAATATATTATAATTGCCAGAGTACTTTAATTAATAATAAAGGCCAAATAAGTTAGTAAATAAAGATTTAATATAAAAAATGAAAAATTACAAATCTTGCATGATAAATTTATATTAAAATATTTTAACATCCGTTTTTAATAACGATGAAATACGTTTATTTGTGTAATTAAACAATAATAAGAACAATGAAATTCTTTTTTTAACAGCGTTTCTGTGCAATTTGTACCCTCTTAAACCTGTAGCCTGACAGAAAGGTTTCTCTCCATGGTATAAACGTTCCTCACTCCGGCAACGAATGTTACTTGTCAGGACACATCAATTAGCTTCTCAAATTGATGCTTTACACGGTGTTTTAAAATTCTATCCATCGTGATGTCAAATTATTTTGTATTTAACATGATTACGCAACAGCTAAGGGACCTTTGAATCCAAATCAATGGATTGAATCTTCAACCTTATGATATTAAAAATATAGGTAATATACTTTATTCAATATGAATTGTTAAAATATACCAAGGTTTTCCAGAAACGTCCTCATGATTTAAGAAGGAACCACTCTACATAATGCCTTGTCATTTTAATTACGAAGTTTTCGGCCATCATCAGCGACAAAAAAGGTTAGTATTAATACAATGTATGAAAACATTTCGGGTAGATGACTGCTGACCGCCGAAATTTTGTAATTATAATGACAAGCAAGAATAAAGAGTGATTTCTTGTCAACCATCGTACGATGACGTGCACCTTAGATTACTGCTCCAACTTGTCATAATTACTCGTTGACATGATTTCAAATATTATTTATTGGTCTGAATTATTAAAAGATGGATCAGTAATTTAATGAGTGTACACATCTTTCATATTGAATTTCTGACTGGAGTTACGTCAACGCAATATAATGTTGAAAATTCAATCCATAGATTGAAAGGTTTCCTAGGTAATAACTAATTGTTATAAATATCCGAAGAGTAATAATCATAAAATGAACGTTGTATTTTATACAACGTAAATCTGAATGTAGTACTTGTAACTTCTCATCCTTTACGATTACATTTTTATTTTCTGATTTACAATATGATATATAGTTAAGATTGTCAGATACTTTACAATAACGCAGATCCGATAATGTTAACTGGAAGAAACTATTAAAGGTTTTGAAGATGACAGGAATAAAATATCGAAAAAGAACAGTTATACATAACCTCTACAGATGGCAGTCAAGCAGTAATTATAATTGAAGGGCAAGAAAATAAATCAGAAATCAAAAAACGAGTAAGTCAAGTATGCAGTATGTCGTCCATGTTCTTAATGGAGGGAAAAGCAAGGGGATGGAGTGTAGTATGGGAAATAGTGGAAAACACAGGGTTTTAGATTGGGAAGGGATATTTTGGGCTTCGTAATAGCTAAGGATGGTACAAGTAGAGTAAACAAAGAGTAGGATAGCACAGGCAAGGAAGGCTTTCGAAAAAAGAGGAATTTACTTATGGGTAATATAAGTATGAATATTAGCAAATCATTATTAGAAATGTTCTTATGGAGTGTGTCGTTATATGGGTGCGAAACGTAGACAGGAAAAGAATAAAAGTTTCGAAATGAGGTTCGATAAAAGAATGGTGAAAGTCAGATGGGTGCATAGATTCACTAACGAGGAAATTCTAAGCAGAATAGGGGAAGAGAAAAGAATTTGGAGGACTTTGACCAAGAGAAGGGATAGATTAATCGCAACGTTTTAGCATTAGAAGGAGGGAAGGGTGGAATAAGTTAAGCATATTGGAGAGTATGTGGTAGCTGTGTATAAATTTAAAGGCTTGTGCAGGATAGGTGAGGATGGAGGGTTGCATGAGACCAGTCTTAGGAGTAATTACTACAACAAATCTCAGATCCTTTTTGCAATTTCATTTGAAATTATTGCATTTTTTGTATCGGTTTCTAAACGCACTCCACGGGGTCATAGATGCAACATGTGTGTGTGTATTAGAGGGTACAAATTACAGACAGTAAATAGCGAGCGCACCACGTGGGGCAGAGAGGCACTGTTGTTCAGTAGCCGTCGTTGTTGTGGCAACCGCGCACTTCGCACTCAATTACAGGCAACGCACACACAACAAACGCGGCTCACGCACGCACCTGCTGCGTATTTCGTCGACCGTTGGAACAGTTCCTGAATGTTAAAACGCTGTTTTGAGATCGGCTCAGCTGGTGACGAGTCCCCCGAGCCATCGTCGGCTTGAGACAAAGAATTTACGAGCTGGAGGTCGCCCGCTTCTGGGGGCAGGAAGTTGTCCACGACTAAGCAGCCAGTCTTAATTGAGGCCTGCAATAATCCAATTACTCTGTTGCAAACCAGCTCGATACACTCCATACAAAACAGTGTACAATGAAGCAGAAGGGAAGCTCTATTGCTAGGAGCACTATCGGAATTCTAATACGTCACCTGGCCATGCTTTTATACGTACGCATTAAAGCGCCTAAATATAGGCAACGAGCGGAACAGCCTTTTTTAACCAATCACAGACTACCCTGTTTCTGGACACGCAAACCCCTGACTTCAACGTAGGAATTTACAAAAAAAATAAATTGTATAAGTGCCTCCTGTAGGCTTTCATTTTGTAAAATAAAATACTTTATACTAAATTATAATTTTTAATAAGTAATACAATTGTCACACCGAAAATGTCCCATCATGGACTCTTGATCAGGAACAGATCCAGCAAAACTGGTAATTTTGCTTTATGGACTACGTCCTGCGACGGTTACGACCGCGTATACGTTATCTACACGCTTCGCGAGGATCGACGCAAAATTTCGTGCTGCCTACTTAGTCGAATCAAAAATGTTGATTAATATGATTATTATTTCTCAAATTAGAGTTATGTTAGCATCTTTAACGTTGTTTGAAATTCATAACACTTTATTGCAAATTCACGAAGCGATCTCTCTACAGGGTCAAATGGCTAATACGTTAATTAATTATTATATTTAGACTGAAGAAATTTACTCATATTTTGTAAACAGAAATTTTTTGAATCTCAACTTTTAATTGTAAAATTTTATTCATTTTTGTAAACTTATATTTGACGGCCTATTTCCTCAACCGAGGACTAATGGATTCAATAATAAATCTCAATTTAAAATCTTATCTGATGAAGTATTCAAATCAGGACGAAACGTCTAAAAAGATTAATCAATCAGGGCGGGTCGGTGTTGAAAAAGAATAAAACAAGCTGTCCCATACATACATATCGTTTGCTGTATAATTGCCTATATCACTTAAAGAAATTAATAAATAAATTTTATTATTAACATTTTAAACGTTGGGAACGATTAAAAACCCCGAGGGTGTATAATAAACAAGTATCAAAATTAAAAATCCGATATTAAATTTATATTCCTTTATTCGCGAATCTCCAGGAATTACGCCATTCAACCACAATTTTACCTTTTGACCTTTTCTGTAACGCCCTCGGCACTTGTTCCGTAATTATAGCACAGTCCCAGGTATCCTGGCCAACCTGGGCAAGGCGTGGCTTCTATTTATTTAACTGTCGAGATTATTTCCATTTCGCTTCTTGCACTTCGATAAACTAGTGAACGACTGATCCAACCGACCTAAATTGGAATTTGGACGACGGAGAGTGGTGGAAAAATACTACGAAACTCCCATTCCACTTGGCACGTCGGCAAGACGGAAAATTTCCGGTAGGCAAGTTCAAGATAGTAAAAGTAGGATTTCAGTAAACGTTGTTAAATAAAAGTACAAGTCACTCGGTAATAACGAACGTTTATAGCGGGCGTTTTACCAAGACTGGCGGGCAAAAAAATGACATGCATAAACTAGGATCGAGAAATCTTTTATTCTTGAATACATTGTTTTCCAAAAATGCGTAAGAAAGAAACGCAGGAAATCAAGTTTTGCCGCAGAAAGTAATGGAAACCAACTTGCAGAGACGCTTTTCAGAGAAAAATGTGACAACCGAAGAAATGAATGCTGAAGAGTTTACTAGGAACGCAAAGAACCAGATAGGTCCAACGTAAGAAACTGCTTGCCGTCATGAAATAAGGCAAAACCGATAAATTAATTGTGGTACCACAAAATCACTGAGCCTTTTAAAAGCAAACTACTTCCTATGTGGACATTTCACTATGCCTCTCCAATATTTGAAACTATTTAACTAAGGACGGACTTAATGGCAGTCTAGAATACTGGCAGAATATAAAGTACCCTTATATTACAATCCACAGGTCTCCTCGCCGCAGACATCGAACTAATACTGAATAGTATCTTCCTTTATACTGTAGTTAAATTTTAAGCGACCAACTGGAGTCGTTAATGGGCCAGATTAGAAACAAAAATTATAGCCTGTCGGTTGTTTTCTCCATGCTGAACATATCTAAATTTTCGCAATAACTTTAATTTGCTTGAAATTGACGACAGTTCTGGCGTATAAATTTAGCGTGTGAACTGAAGCAGGGGGCGATTATTCCAGACCGACGCTCAGCTAGAAGAATAGAAGAGGCTGGGGATCGACCCCTGGACCTCCCAGACGCCAACCGCTCCAGCTGCCGCCAGACTGCGAACCTTTTAACGGGGAAAATCTACATAAATCACAGAATATAAATAACATAAAGAGCGTAATATTAACATGAACGATCAAGAGGATCGGTCAGCGAAAGCCAGAAACTCCAACCAGCAACCAAAGAGTATCTTTCCCAGCAACTGGACAATATCAGTAGCCATAGAATATTTACCATCATGACAGAAACAATCGGAGTTTTAATAAGTTATAATTGGTCTTGTTCTCAGAACTGTTTAAAAATACTTCACGCACTAAAGGAAAGACGCACATTTTATGAGTATGGCAGTAAAACTCCAGAAGGTGAGCTCAGAGGATAAGGAAAAACATCTCGAGTAGTCTGATGAGTTGAGTTTATCTTCCCTTGGACTCTGATACGAAAGGGTCAGCGATCCGAGGAGGCTGGTAGATAATTCCTCTCCTCTGTCACGCTTTCCACACAGTCATGGATCAGGAGAAGCGTTCACTTTCTACTCGCCACACCGATCACCATTTATACTCAAACAGCCACCGGAAATTCCACTTCAATGATGATGATAATGCGGGGGATTAGAATTAGTCAATTCGACGACACTAAATGATCGATAATTACTATGTGCTTCTCGTGGCTAGATTGAGGAGACAAAATAAGTTTCGGCATAGGTATCGGGATTTTTTTTTACTTGTTTTAAGTACAAGGAGTGTTCTTGACTCCCTTAATGTACCGGGAGAAATTTTTATCTCCAAACTGTCTCGATGCACAGGGATGTTTTAGACTTAAAGTAGCGCTCTCATACAGTGTATAAAAAGTTGAGGGTATAATTTCAGGTATATAATCCTCATATGTACGCAATAAAAAGGTTTAATACGCGTGTCCGGAAATCCTTGGTGATATTCTCAGAATTCGTAGAGGTGACCCAACTGATTGGTATCCACGTTCACCTCGTGCTAATCCTATCGATTTCTAATTGTCGGAGCATTTAAAAAGCTTTCATTCGTCTCCTGTAACTGACATGGAAACCCTTCGGGAAAATATGCAATAATCCTGGATTTTTGGGATGGTGTACCTAGGGCCACGACACATCGATGTGATGAGGCCTTTATTCCAGCACGTGGACATTTTGAATATCTTCTGTGGAAAGAAACACGCTACGGTGACTATCACATAACTCGGTTACAAAGAAAGCATTTCATTCAAGATACTTCTTTGTAATTTAACTTATTGAAAACAACTTCTATCCCAAAATAATACAGACATGTTGTAATGAACTTTTATTAATCGTCTACATATGTGGAATACATACCTGAAATTATGCCATTCACCTTGTACCAGGAGGGAATGGGTAGCAGTGAAAAAGGTGAATGTTCAAAAAAAGTGACGCGTTACGTGCAGATTAAAGCACAGGTTGACCAAGTGATTAATAGTGAATTAAGTATTGCGCGGGGCTGATGCGAATAAGAACCTTGGTAAGACCGGGCAACTAGCTGGTGTGAAAAATTAAGTTCCAAACGCCCAGGCAGGACCACATTCTTAACAGATAGCATTGTCTTTTGTAAAATTTCCAGGAAAGGCTCTGCCAGGCCTCAACGTTCCCCTGTTAAGAGTTTGGTTGTCAGCATCGAATTATTTATAAAAGGCGATGTTTCCGCGCAATAAATTACTGGATGAAGGGGAGATAGAATCACATAGATAGTAATCTCCGGCACCGATTCGAATAAATTAGAGAGGAGGGTGTTGAGGTTGGTCTACAAACTGTCTGCAACTCTACGCACGAACTGGAACTTTTCAGACAAATATTTGAACCGTATTGAAAGTTTTAAGATTTCAAATCGCCGATTTTAAATTACCTCTACTGCTCCCCTAACTCCTAGGCTCATGCACTTCTCATGTATGTAACGGTTATAAAAGTTTCAACTGTGACCGAGCTTGTTTGTTGAGCATTTACAGCTCAAGATAACGTTTACTAATATGATTAAGTAGATAATTACTTGAAGGACAGAGGGGAGCGACGCGGGTTTCATATTTCACACTGCCGACACAACAAAGGATCCGTCTGTTCCAATACTCGCTCATATCGGCCTGATGGTCCTTATCTCCCTCCCTCTATTCAATTCCTCTCACGATTATTTCAATGCTAATTGTCACACCTCCCAAAGTTATTCAAGAGTCACATGGAAGCATTATTAACAATGATAACGAACGGTTCGCACGATTGGAAAAAGTTCCCAGATACTCAACTTCAGAAATGTTTACTTTCAAAAATATTGTAATCATCTATATAGTTTGTGCTTCTTCCTTTTGTGCGTGTGTCAGGTTTTTTGTTTACTTCTCCTTTCTTGTTTTATTCCATATTTACAAATTTGTGATATTAAAAGTCTAAATAAATAGTTTACCTAGTGAACCCTTTTCTTGGTCAACGTCCTCCATTTTGTTCGCTCTTCCCCTATTCTGCTTAGAACTTCCTCGTTAGGCACTCTATCTACCCATCTGATTTTCAGCATTCTCCTATAGCACCACATTTCAAAGCCTTCTATTCTTTCCCTTTCTGCAACTCCTACCGTCCACGTTTCGCGCCCATATAACGCCATGGAGATTAGAACATTTTTAGCAATGATTTCCTAATATTCGCACTTACACGTAAGTAAATTCCTATTTCTTCGAAAGCCTTTCTTGCCTGTGCTATCCTACTCTTAACGTCTACTATACTTCTACCGCCCCAAGTTAATTACACTTAAACTTCTAATTTTTATTAATAGTGGTTTCTAGTAATTGTTTTGTATGTTTGCAGCGAACGGAAGTTATTTTTACGGTTTAAATTTGGTCTGATATATGTAATAACTGATCTGATTAAGACTATTTTTTATACTATCCAAAAAAGCAACGTTTCTGTACGTATTTGTATAATCCAAAGGTTTTTATACTGTGAAGAAATGGTGATGGACAACGTGTTAATCGTGAAAACATAATTCTGAAAATGTATCAAACAAAAGTTATACGACTGAGAAACAAGTTTTACACTACCAAAAATATATTTACAATTATAATAAAAATATATTTTTTATGTTCTGTCGAGGCTCCTCTAAAAAAATTATGCAAGGCAAAAGAGCAAAGTGTTTTAGACACAGTTTATGCGGATGTCTTACGACGATAAATATATGGCCATGTCTGTCCAAGATGTCCCTTAGTATGAGCAAATATAAAATTTTTAAAATACATATAAATCACATTAGAAAATGATATAATTTAAATTACAGTGGTACTAGAATAAATACGGTTAATTGAACTACTGAAAAAAATAATAAATCAAGGGATTCCCGTAATAATTGTCCATTTGATAATTTTAATAAAATCACGTAAATAAATGTACTTCAATGAATAACACTGCCCATTTGGTTATAATTAAATTGAAATAATAATTATGTATTATAACAGCACAATTTGTTGTTCCTTTGCTTGGAACCTCTTCAGATTGAAAACATTTAAATAAAAAATTATCTCATATATTCAAGCAGAAGTAAGTGTGCTTAACACAAACATTCAAGCCTAAAAATACAGCACACACAATTTTTTCTGTTTACTTACACGAGAAATTATTTATTTAAATGTTTTCTTACATGTGAAGGGGTTACCTACAAAGGAAAGAAACAGTCCCCTTTTTTCAATGCGTTCCAATTTGGTTTATTTCAATTACAAGTATTACTGATTAAATTGGCTGTGATTAATTTATTTCACTGAAGTACAATATTCTCCACAATTTTTTTTTAAATAACTAACTAGAGAGAATATTCTGCGAGATTTCTTCGTGGCGGCCGGCGACTAAACTGAACGTCACTACTACACTTGAATAACAAAGCTTTGGTGAGCACTAATCAAGATCCTTTGAGGTTGGTCCGAGAACATATTTGACCACCCACACAAAATTGTCGTCACGATTCATTTGAAGCGACAAGTACTCTCTTTTTTTTCGTCTGTTTTGTTCAGAGTCGTAACCTTGATCGATTGATCTGGACACACGTAATTGCGGCCAAACAGGAGCTGGAACAGGAAGCTGATGACCGATAGAGCCGGGCCCGTGGAAGGGCTAAAACGGGGGACCGCCGCCATACAGGAAGCTGCCATTGTGTTCCCTGACCATGAACCCTCAGGGCTGTCCAACTAGCACACGTGCTACACGAAACCATCAACGGACCAGTTACGAAAAACGTCCACAAATGCTTGCTACTGACAAAGATAACATGAAATGTGACATTGTACGCAAACAGCACATAATAATAGCAACTCATACTACCATATCTTAATTAAATAAAAATATTAGAGTTAAAATGAAAATATTCCTTACATCTTCAGCGAAAGGTATTCCACGAATTTGTATTGGAACACAGGCCGAATACGCGAACTAACTGAAATCAAGGTTGATCAAAAATGTGTCAAGAATGTGGTCTTGGGCGTTCGTTGGCTGGCAATCATTCCTAAGTACGGAAGGCCACAAAAGAACAATAACTTGAAAAAATACCTTTTTTCTCTCTCTAATGAAATTAAACCTAAAGTGTACGAGGTCAGTGACATGACAACATACTCCAGAACTATTTTCAATGGGGAAATGGCAGCACAGCCTAACAAACAATTTAGCAGCAACAGGTTGTTTACGTCGATCCGAGATTCACCAGAGAAATGATTAAATTACGGGGACCGAGGCGCATCAAAGTGGATAACACCTCTTGCAAAAAAGGTACAATGGAGTAGTTTCAATTTTTTGGACTGCATACAATAATATAACCAATAATAACAGCAAATCACGAACTGCAGTACGTAGTAGATAAAAAATATATAAAAAGATTCTGGACATATAGCTGGGAGGTTCTCTGTCTGTGTCAATTCATATTGCAGTGAGGGAATTAAGACAGAGGAAACTTAATTATTTATTGAATTACCCTATCGGCAAACGTCCACGTTTCACTCCAAATTCCGAATGTGTCATGTAAAATGAGAGTCCACAGTCGACCCGGTAGGCCAAGACCCTGACTGGGCTGTATAACCAAAGAAGAAGGTAAGTCTATCGCAAAATATACACTTGTATTCATTTCAAACTTATTGAGTGGCAAATATTTGTGAACAAATACACATAAAAACAGCCAGCAAATAAGAAAAGCACTACATTACTAGACACGTTAGATACGTTACAATGTTTCGTCTTCAATTTTGACACTTCTTCAGGTAAAAAGATACAGCAGTACTGTTCGCTTTTGGTCCCCTGAATCTCAATTAAGATAAATGTATTTGTGTCCGTTCAAAAAATAACACCAGAAGAAATTTGATTATGTATATTTTCACCTGAAGATGTCCCAAAATAGTGGCCGAAACGTTGTAACGTTTCTGGTGTGCTGAAATGCTTTGATGTTTATATGGTGATTGTATTAATGTTCGTTTTCTTGTTTTCAAGTATAAAACAGATAATGGACAAGGGTAACGAAAATGTTAACAATAAAAAAACAAACCAAGTAAAGCGGAAAAGGGTTTGCAGAACTACTTGGTTCGGAAAAACCATAGAAGCACCGCTATGAGAATCTTTTTGCAGTTCTTTATTTTGGTCGCTTGCTACTTTTCCTTTTTTCCGATCCTAAATCTCAACCACTTTAATTTCTCTTACCAGGCGATGGGAATCCAATAAACCACCCTGTTCTTACTACGTTCAGCCGGTCGAAGAACGCTTTAGCTCTCCTTACCACCCATAAAATTAAATTCAAAATAGACTACGTGTTTTCACCTCACAGGCACTAGACGGGGTCTCACTTAACATTGCTCACAAAACGAGACAAAATACGGACACGTGCTATCGATATTTTTGACTGTTACACCCACCAGGAAAAAAAATAATTCCGCGGGCTATTTCGACCGCAAGTTTTCGCTCGTCCTTCTGGGAAGTTCCAGAATAAAGTAAACCGTCGCAGAAATCTGTGCGTAGGCTTCGCCGATTTTAAATAGACTGCGCAATATTTTGCCAGACCACCAAGATTAACGAGGTCAGCAACAGACGAACGACCTTAAATACATGTTTTCAGCATGGAATAGCTGCTCATGCTTCCAAGGACACGTCCAACTTTTTTTTTCTCAGACGCGGAAAAACACATGACTGGACAATTTAAAATGCTCACTGGGACAAGACCTTAACAGTTCTCACACTGAAGAGAGATTTAGATACCTCACACTTTTTTCCTTGAACTTATGGGAATGTTAGCGCGAGTGAAGATGAAACACGGGAATGTACAAGCGCGCTATTTATACGTATGATGGAAACAACCACGAGGCAACGGGTACAAGATGTTGAAATTTGCTATTACGATATCGGCGTGAGTAAGCATGGAGCTGAGAATTGGGACCGGAAGATGCAACTAAAAAAAAGGCGACCGCTGACCACATTCCGGATAACAGCTCAGGGTCAAGGACTGAAGACTCGTATAAACACACAGCTTCACCGTATCTTTTTTTTACTACGATGCACCCAATCTGCTTTAAATTTTTCATAGACAAAAAACCAGGAATACCAATTCCTGGAAATGCATTACGACGATATTATAAGCGTTGAACATTAGCCATTTACAGTGTTTGTAACGTAATGGGACGAGACTAGTTAGGGCATTAGTTAAGGAGCACTCGTTCAAATCCGAGCCATTTTGACTAATCTTCCGTTTTGTGACGTTACAGTCCTGCCGTTCGGTAGCAAACACAACCCGAGCGTAGTTTATGATTTGCGACTTCCGCAGACCTCCCGAAATATTGACCAAAAATAACAGCACCCGCCCACGCGCGATTCCTGTGAGTCAGCTCAAGGTCGCCACGATTGATGGCGACGGGTCGGTTCTGCCTCGTAACCACTCCACACCTGGACCAGAACGGTCATCCAGCTTTGACCTCACAACTTGTCAAATTCGCGACGTTCGTTTCGTGCTCAGCTATTTGAAACCTGACAATTACAAAATTTATCAGGAAAATAATTACTATAAAATATGCTACGAACGCGTAACCCTAAGTGTGCACAATGCATCTAAGAGCACTTAAAAATGTTTAACTTCTCCCAGTGTCACACAGAGCCCAACGCTATGCCTGCATGGACTCAGAATTATTAAATCAACGAAGTGCGTCAGGACTCGGCAAGTAACGAAATAAAAGCAATGTTCCTACCTCCAAACGTCACATCTTTGCGATAAGGGATTCATGGCACTCCATCCTGGTGACGATAGAGGGTGTTGCAAACCATCAAAAAGATAAACATGAAGGATCACGCTTATTGGCATAATTAAGCCTAGCACGAGGTTCAAGAAAGCACCTTACCCCATCCCTTATTTTTTTATACAAATTTCATCAATTTAAGGGGAACAGAACATTGGCGGCTGTGCAGATATTGTAATGGAACATATCTCAAGCTGTGGAGAAACCAACAACGTTGACGAATGAACGAAATTTTTGGTACAAAGAAAGGTAACCAATCTACAAGATTACTTTAAAATTATATGAAAAATAATTTTATGACTGAAATAAAACAAAATTCTACAAGACAGTTAGGGTACTAAGAATTCGTTGAAAAATGATAATGGACGGACGGAAAGAAATTAATTTCTATATTTCAAGATTCTTAAGTCGTAATTTTAAATTGTATTTCAGAAAATTTATGAGGCCAAAACGCCGTTGTCCACAGTAAGTGTAGTACTCGGTTGACGAGACATGTTGGCATAAATGAAAATATAAACTTACACCAGAAACCTTTTAATACAAAACAACTACGAATATGGTATACAAATTGTCAAGATGCGCCAGCAATAAACAACCGAACGAAACACGTCAGCAGCATCATCCTCCAACTCGTAACTAACCCATTTTACAATTAAATTTCGTCACCACTTCACCCCAATCACCCCATGAATTGTCTAAAAAGCTCACTCCACCACAATCGCCTCATGAAAGTAATTCTAAAGCTCCAAGTATTATGTCACGTCATGCGCCGCCTAACCTAACCTCTTGGCAGCTGAAATACGACACACAAAATTTACAAATGATTTGGCCTAAATACAATTAAATAACAATGGGTGTTTGCGCGCGAACGTTAGGTAAGTTCCATATTACGTGATGTTTAATTGCCTAAATAATTAGTTTACCAAGTGCAAGTTTAATTAGTATGCCTACTGTAAAACCTTACAAACATTAATGAATTATTTTTATATTTTCAGTTATGTTGGACAGGTAAATTTGTTACTTGTAGGTTCTTTGTAATTTTATGTAATGATGTATACTAAAATCTTTCCTCACTGGCAAACTAATGGAAACATAAATCAATGTCTTACAAAAATAAAATCATATTGAGTACTCACTTCACTGACCATGCCATAAATACGATCAAAAAATTATATGACTAACCATGCTTTTTTAAAAAGAAAAAAGGCGGATCACGTTAAACTACCAGTAGAGAGAAGTTTGGGAACGAACACAATTTCCGCAAGAGAGTGCTACTATTTTTAATATCGGCTTAGTTGAATAACCTCCTAAACATAGACGTTTGTCGTCATTGCTCTGCGTCTCTTTACCCAATGATATTTAAATTAGATTAAAAGTTACATACGTAAAAATTGAACATGGGATTTGAACTCTTGTAGTAAGGACAGGCGCCAAATAAAAATATTCTAATGAATTTAGAAATTATAAAAAGTTATTTTGACCTTTCTTCTGACCAATTTATTTAGTCAAATTAAAGAACACCAACAGTTCTGAGTATATTCGCATCTAATTCTGATTTTCTTTCAAAATATTATAATATCCAGTCAATTGAAGTACTAACACGATACACGACAACGTTAAGTGTAATGACTGAATATTACAATAATTTGAAAGAAAATTTGAAGAAGGAGCGAATATACATCTAAACGTCATTATTCTTTAATTTAAATAAACAAACTTGTCTGAAAAAGGGAAAAAAATACTTTCATTATTTCGTAACAGACATAATGAATAGCTTTTAATTTAGAAATTAGTTAATACTGAAGACTTTGCGCCGTCTTTTAATAAGTGTTTGCATTCTGACGGTTCTAGAAAAAGGATGTCATACGAATCTTATCTGAAATAAAATATGTGGGGATATATATACTAGCTAGGTACCCGGCGTTGACGGTATTCATTTCTATGAGCCCGTTGCAGTAATTAATTCAAGAATGTTATTTGTCAACATGTGAGTAAACCAGATAGCCATATTTTATAAAATGAAATTACCCTTTTCTCGAAATCGAAATCGCAAAAATGAACGTTGAAAATAAAATGTTTTATGTAATAGGTTCGATGGAATGTCGCCGAATGAACTGCGCTTGTCACATTTACACAAAATATTTCAAATATACTTTATTTGTTTTATACCGAACTAATCGGCTACTAATTCACTCAGCATGCACGCAATTTCAATACACGGAATATATCAGAAGTAGGCAATCCGAAATCGAAAAGTGAAAACAATGCCAAGCTACGGCGCAATGAAGTCACAGGTGTATTGATGCCAAAGTCATATTCCACAGATTATTCAAAAGGTCAGGCTAAAAATTTGGGATAACGTTTTATTTTGTGAGAGAAATCCAAATATACTATAGATATCAAAATCGGCCAAGCCGTTTATGAGCAGAATAATTACGAACACGAATACCGGAACATGCCCAAGAAGAATAAATCTATTTTGATGTGCCGTAGTAACGGAGACCCAGACCTAGGGAGAGCCGAATGTCTGGTTCGATGAAGAGGATTACGACGTTACGCAAGGTCGTATATTACCTGACGACATTCACGGTTCTGTTTGATTATCTTGGCAACAAGTCATTGCCGTGCGGTGAACGAGCTTCGAACGGCCAACGCAAACAAATGAAGATCCTGAAGAGGTCGCCAAAATCCTTACTTTGTCAAAAGAAATTAAAAGACTTTTTTGAAATATGAAATGTAACACGTCGACATTTTTAAAGGAAGCTTCAAATGTACGCCGGTTTCTCACTACGAAAACATAACAACGACTGGTCGCCTTGTTTGATTATCTGGTCTGTCTATCTCGGTTGGTCTCAACATACTAAGAAAAATGTACCGATTATTTTCCCAAATCACCTTTGTTTGAGAAAGAGGGATTTTTTAATAGCTTAAGAATTTCGTTCGGTTCAATAAAATTGTCAGGAAACGGAGCAAAAGTTTCTCAAATGGCTGGTCGAGATTCTCTGGACATTACACACTTTTTTCAAATTATAATAAACACTGATGAGCCCTAACCAGTTTCTTCGGACTAATAAATATTGGTGTACTATAAAAACTTGAGAACACGAAGAAAAAGACGAACGGTAACAGACCAACGTTTCCGTAATTTTGCTATGGCGATTTGTACTTGTCGCCATGTTCACATAGGTCTTAACTGTCTTAATTAAGAATACCACATATTGTAGTACCGTTTCATCGCCTTTTTCACCTACACGTCTTCAATTGTAAGTATCGAGTAATGGCAACTACTCATGGACTGAAAGTTAATCATTTACGGGAGTATAAGGAAAGGACCGAGTTCTGACGGTCGGCTTCCCAATTTTCCTCCAACAGAGCAGAGAATAAAGACCAGAAACAACCGTCTATTCGCCGAAATGAAACCAAAACGCTTGCGAGTCGACTTTAGACGATATAGCAGCTGTATAATCCAGCTCAATGCAAAGCGGGTTTCACTTAATTAGCAAATAATATGAATTGATCAAATCAAGGCACCAGGAAACGAGAGAAACTTAATGTGAGACTTGCATTCATGGCGATTGTTCCGACGGCGGTCTGAGCTTGAACCTGTGCAGGATATTTCAACATCGTTCTGTAAAAATCTCATTATATGCGTGTGAAACACAGGGGGGGGGGGATCAAAGATGCCGGGGTATTGTAGGTGGGAGTTAGGATCTTTGTGTTTGGTGGCTTTCTTGACGATTAATGTAGGAAAATAATTTTTTTTTCAGTGTTGCTTTGGATCTACAATATTTACAAAAAATAAATAGTACATTCTTACATCGGTTCACAAGAAACTGAGAAGTGTTTTCATGTTGAAATGCCGAGATACATATCATTATTTGACGTGGGCGTAGATAATTAATTAAACTCTAAGCATATATCAACAGCATAGTTTCGATTCCTTTATTCCGTAACTGCTATATGGTATTTATTTGGGATTCTCCATAACTACTTCATTCGAAAGTTCGGTGTAGTTTTCCTTACATTTCTTTCATAGTTGAAAGACAGTACACCGTAGAAACTGTTTCCCGCAGCTTGAATTATTACGTTCCCAGAGGGGGCAAAATTAAGTAAAAATTTAATCCCTTTTCTTGATCATTTGCCGTGCATTTTACACACAGTTTCCAACTTCAAAACACTCATCCATTACAAGGAGGACGTATTGAGGATGAAAATATATTTAGTTCGAAAACGTAAATTGCGATAGAAAAATAAATGGACGTAAGCTTCAGTCGATTAAATTCTAATTAAGCAGAAAAATAAACGCGGTTTCTACTGTAGGTAATAAAATTTCACCTTTTTGAGGAAATTATTATTTTTCAGAAGATACACTTTTAATTTAAAACAAAGGACTCGTGGTATGTCGTATATTTTTAATAATTTTTTATTCCGGATAATTCTATCTCGTTGTTTCATTAATTGAAGTCTGCGAACCTGCGTACACTTCATAATTTTCTGAGCACAAAATTAAAAAAAGGGACGTGTTGACCTCGCACGAACAGAAGCAGCTCAGCTATGTGAACGAGTTTGACACAGAGCCCCGGGGAAAAGCTACGGAATGCATCTCAATAAGCATATGAGGACAGAAGGAAGTTCGATAAACCTCGACCCACTTGAAGAAATGCAATCGTTAAGAATAACGTGCAACAATCGTTTGATTGTTTTTACAGTATTTCTCCTAGTAAGATAAACGCGCACGAGGTTAGCAAGGTTCAGCACTCTACGACCGATAAATAACGAGAATTATAAGGACGACAGTATAAGCCGTGATAGATGAATACGGAAAACGTCGAACTCGGCAAAAAATGGCTATCAGGAAATGTGGTTCAAAGCGTTAATTTCGGAAACTGAGCCAGATTCAACTTATTAAATCCACGATCTAATAATTGCAAGATACAATATTTTGACATCGTTTAACCAACATTAACAGGTAATACGTGTCATAAAATGTATTTTAGACCGATTTAACGCGACGAAAAAATTACAATAAAACTGTGTCCCTGCCCCAAAGGCTGTGACGTCACAGAATACAGTGAAATCCACCATATTAAATTCCGTGCAATATAGTTGCTATTTGTTTGCATTCTGCCACGTTCACATTTGATCAATTATATCAGGCAAAACAAAAAACGGAAGGATGATTACAAGCAATACGAAATTTTCTAAAAAAATACGCAAGTATATATATTTTAGTTTTACTCAGAACCTGCTTTTAACATGACATTTCACGGAACCATGGCAGATTTCAAACGATATTTTTACCACAATTATATCCTGCAATACGAACGTCATGGAATAACAAAAAGTGATAAAAACCATAGGTAATATTTGAGCCTAATAATTTTTTTAAAAGATAAAAAAGTGGTGGAGATATCAATGTAAAACATTTTGGAACCAAAAGCAAATTCAACCTTTTAAATCTACGTTGCAACAGTTCCAGTCTGCCAATAATTTCGTCAGCATTTATATATCAATTCAACAAGGGAAGCATATGCCAAACATTTCCGGCAAGGGAAAGGAATACAATACCGCCCTTGTAGTGAGTTGTAGAGTATACGCTTCATTTTCCTTTGAACACACACAGGTAGGAAGTTTCTCCAGGATTCCTAATATGATATTCTTTACGAGCACTTAATATAATGTCATAGTTATCCAGAATATAAACAGATTATTTTAGTATGTTTACTCGATTTATTACTATTTGCGAACATTTTCCCACGGTGGATGACAGGAAACGGGGGATACAGACTTCTGGGACTAAAGCAGGAAGAAGTAAAAGTTACATCGTCTAGGAGAAACGGAATTTATTAAAAATATACAATAACTAAATAATCGAAGGTAATCGGAATCCTTGTGACGTAAGGACTGGGAGGCGTCCGACTAAACTCGTATAACGAAGCTGAAGTGATGGATGATACGGGCGGTGAAAGATAAAAAAGAAAAATGGAGTCCGATAGAAGTGTATAAACTGATAAAAGGATAATGGATTCAACAATTTCTCAGTAGACTGAATTCGATCATAAAGATCCAGGTTCGAGGACATATCACTATAATCCGCCTGGAATTCATCAGCAAGTAGCCATGGTTTCAGTATTAAAAGAGTTAAATGGTCTTAGTAGAGTAATAAATTGATACAATGAATATGTTAAAATAGAATACTTGCTCGGGTATTGAAAGTTTGACTATATTTTTGATATATTTACGGGAGTATTTAAATATATTATAGACATCAGCCCAAAAATATGCTATTTTGCTATATCTGTTGGAATATTTACCAAAATTGGTTGAGATTTTCTAGTAAAAATGTTTCCTTGTACTATATTTACAATTTAAGCCGATGCTTTTCGTTAAAATGTCGAATTTCGCGATATTTACTCGTGTAAACGTTTAACATTATTACACACTATTATTACATTATTACGAAGGGCATATGTATCCTGTTCTATATGTCATTTGGGTATGACGGATACAAAAAGTTCCGCGGAAAAACTATTTATTCGACTAAAATATAGCCCGATATTGCACATTAAAAAATGTCCGCCCCCTCCACCCCCGCCGTGCCTTATCCCGAAAGTGGCGATTTCCGAGTCGCAATGAACATATGTGCAAAATAAGATTGAAATTAGTTCACGGAACATACTAACACACGTACGAAATTTGATCTTTTTTACACACAAAGAATTTATTTCATTTACAAGTATAAGGTGGGGAAGTTTTGCACGTCCCGTCAATAGTTCGTTAAACGGTTCTAGTGCTTTGTCGTGGACAGGAGTAGCATAGTCAAAAGTGCATCAAGAAATCAGGAGAAATTCATTTCATTACATTGAAAAATGCGCATTTTAATAACACAGGATAATCGATTTTCTGTGCTCAAAGCACACGGGAAGTTGACTCCTAGCACCTTTCTCCAAGTGGCAAGGATGCGTCATGTGGCCCACATGGACAGAGCTTTCGTAATCGTTACATGACGCACGATGAACCGGGGGCAGGGGGAAAAAATAAAAAGAAAGAACCACACGGTCTGTGTTTTTTGTAGGAGAGAGGGCAGAGAACAGGTGTCTACCAAACAGCCCCGGGTTTGTCAAACGTACCATGGCAAGGCCAACCACAACCGAAGATCCGGTCTAGGAATGTCTGCGCAAGTAACATGCACAAAAGTTGGCGCACTCTAGCATATATTGAACGTTGTTGCCTGCACTAATTAGACGCTATTAGTAGGAGCAGCAGCAGCAGCAGCAGGTGGAGGGACTTACCTGCAAGCTCATTTGCATCTAAGCCGAGAGATACGGGAACGTAACTCCGTAACGCGTTGGCCCTCAGACACGAAACGTCACGTTGCTGTGAAGCGGATCTGGACGGTTACAGACCGTCCATTCAAATGTGGCGTCTGTGGCAGAGTGCAACAGTTCGCGAAACCTAATACTGCCCCGCGAAGTACGTGTTGGAACGCGCGGGAAGTGGAAGATAAGCGACAACTTCAACAGTGCCTCAATGCAAAAAATTACACTGGTTACGACCGGGAAACGGATTAATGAGATTAAGCTTATTTTTAGCGAAGCAAGGTCTCGGGTAAGTCAGAAATATCCAGTATGCGAATGGAAGGCATTTACATAGGCCAACAAACGTAAAAAATCAACAACAAAAAGACAGGCAGACAACTGCAGACAAACTGATCAACTCGGAAATGTTTATAAAACGAAGTAAAAAATTGAAAAGCGGCGACCTAACAAAACCTTGAGGATTATAATTTTTTTTGTCTTCATTCAGAGTCGCATCAACTACTATAGTTGTTAGCAAATACGGTAGGTGAACTCGTTTATCTGTAGTTTGACAATGTGAAAACACACACAACACCCATGCCCATGCCAGGATTCAAACCCACGACCTCTGTGATGCGAGGTAGCAACGTTAACCTCTACTCCACCGGTGGGCGACGATTATACATTTACTATGACCGATTTTTTAATTCCGTAATTATGTAAATATTATGTCTCCACATTTTTGTAATTTGTCTTGATAAATAATTTAAAACTTTACTATTTAATTATGAAACAAAGGGGTCTCCTTGGTATCTGTGAATTATTTGCAGATATAATACATAATAATCAAATTTTAAAAAACCAGTCCTTAGAAAAAAGGGTTCATCAATAAGAGCGGATCGTGATTAAATATTGAAATGGAATAAAACAATCTGTGGGTGAGGTATTAACGAAATTCCTTTTTATCTGAAAAGCCTAATGTATTCCCTTAAAAATAAAAAAGAATTTCGATCTCGTCATGGTCAGACAGATTGGGATTAACACTGCTCGAGAATCGATACGCTGACCACGTATTCGAAATGTGTCATGTAAAACGACAGTCCACAGTCGACCCGTTAGGTCAAATCGCTCAATGGGCTGTGGAACCAAAAAAGAAAGAAAAATTTATCTGGAATTTTAAAAATATATACATTCCTACTTAATAAATGCGTAAACTTGTAATATCACTTTGAAAGTTAATCACACATGTACGTTTCGGATTATGTAACGTTTTGTAAATTATTTTCAGATGAATATGAAAACTTCTGAAGTTTATATCAAACGATTACTTTTACAAATAAAGTGATAATATAATCTAGAGGACGTTGTGGTTAATTATTTCTAAATATTCCGTACACACAGTACATGCCCTAATATAAATCAGTCGTATTAAATTTATAATCTTTGAAGAATAAATCTCAAGTGAGGAGTCAAATCCCGACAAACGACCCAGGCAACAATTTGGCTGTTAACTCTAGACAACATTATCATTAAGCTAAGATTCATCAAGAAGATGACCTGCACCAAGAGAGAGGACAAAATCATAGCTCGAAATCTACTCGATTTGCAATTTCAAAATGTTACAAAATCAATTTTAATGATGGCATCTATAAATTGATTATAAAAAATATAGCATTGAATAATAAATTATCAAAATTTACGGTTCCTTAAATAATAATTCTTACATAAAGAAGTAGTTAATCTGACAAAGATTAAACGACTTGTAACTGCCTCTTTGTCAGTTTTTATCTTATTTAAATAAAATACTATTCTACCTTCCGTCTTTCATTGGACACTTCAGGTATAAAAATTTCGCTCTTGTTGGACCTCAAATGAGAGGCGAAACGTAGAATAGTTCATTATTTATATAAAATAAAAATTGACAAACAGGCTGTTACAACTCATTTAATATTTTTTAGTTTCAAGCGTGTAATTAAACACTAACCTTGACTAAAAATAGAGGTCCAAATATAACATCCTGTGTCGGTGGACCAAATATTTGAATCTTTATATTTAATAGCCAGATTAATGATTAATTACACACTGCAAATTTGTAAGTAATATTACGAGGGACATTCAATATTAAAAAGACAAACTGATCTAGAAAAAACTGTCTTCTTATTTGAGCCAGTTTCCCGCAAATTCATTTTCCTCCTTGTTTTATTTTATCAACGCTATCTCGAAATGGTGAACTCGTTTAGAAAAGGATCACCAAGCCTCTCATAGCGTTGTCTCAAGTTTTCACACACTTGTTTACTTTGTGTTTTTGGGTTTAGTCTTTCGGGAGCCACCTTGCACATGTTACTGATAACGTTGTGAACTGTGCCAACACTTGGCGCAACGTTTTTGCTATGTCTTCAACAGTAGTACGTCAGTCTTCACACGAATAATGTCTTCAATGAGTGTTTCAAGTGAAGGAGTTTACGATTGATCTGGCCGGCCAGGACGTTGCGCGTCAGTCAAGGAGGTTCGACCGATTTGGAACTGTTCCAACCTTTCAGCGTACTGTAAAATCACAAGAGAAAATATCTTAGCCACTTTTTCACCAGCATAGAACAAAAAGTTGATTAGTGGACGTAGCTCAACTAATACGTGTAACTTCAAGCGGACACGACACCGTTAAATAGAAGTTATAATCAAAACATTTTTACACGTCAGGAGTTTTCTGCCCACCCCAATGATGCCAATCTAATGTCACGAAAGTACCAATCATCTATAAAATATTTACTGTGACATCAATTTGTCTCTCTAATTATTGAATGTCCCTCGCATTTATTTGAACGAAATTAATAAAGTGGATTAAACAATATAATCATTTTTTCAAACTGTCTAATTTTGAGGGGTTTTTTGTACCTCAGGAAGTTCCAAAATGCGAGGACGTAACTCGGTAGTATTAAAATAAAATTTCTATTTAGTCAATTTATTGTAATTATAATTTATTCCATATTATTTTAACTATATTTTTTATTAAAGCAATACGGAATTATTTCAACACTGTTTTCATAATTTTTATTACGTAGACAACTGGAAAATTAGTGATAGTTTGCACAGATTTTGAATAATTATTGAAGCTTTTCCATTTCTTAAGATATTCTGGTCCTAATTGTACGTGCTGCCAAGCAAAGACATGAATAAATATTGACTGAGCAACCAGTTAGAATTTATAACAGTCCGACAAAAGAGATTATCAACTCTAATTTGCAGTCCGCACATCTTTAAATTGTTTTATAGTTGTTATATATATTGCTGACGACATTCCGGTAAACACAAAAGCCTACTCGTTAGAAGGTAGTTTTATTTATTTATCGAAATACTTTCAGATGCTTTACGCGGTGGGTTGGTCACCCCTGATCTAGTGGCAAAAGAAAAATTCCCGGAAAGGATGGGATTTAAAGTCTCGACGTTTTTGCGTTAGGGAAGATAAAATGAATTAGCTCTACTGACTGACACGAGATGTTATAACGAAAAGAGACTGCCTCTTGTCACCAGTTCCGCCCGCAGTCGTCACGAGTCTGGTTCCAGTGGAATTTAATCTCGTTTTCATCGTAAACTGCCGAGTAATCTTTGATCGTAGGTTGAGAGAAATGCAGCCAGGAAAGAGGAGTGGAAAGTGGATTCCAAAATGAACGAGCGAAAACTCCCGAGGCATCTGGACGAGCCGTTTTTGAGAGACAGATTGTTTGGACGATCCCACGTCGTCACTCGATGCCGAAGCACAAACAAGTGGCCAGGCCAAACTAGAGTATTCATCTGACGCACACGCAAAAGCACCATCCACGATTAAACAGGTCTTTATAAGCTGCATTTTTTATACTTTCTTGTCTACTAATCAGTCTCAAAAGAAGAGAAAATTAATCTACTTGGCCTGGACTGTAATGGCCGAGATATCATGCAAAAGACTGCATAGTGACCAGTCGTCGCTTCAGTCACAGGATGAATCAGGGAAATCAGAGAAAATGCTGAACGACAAATCCTATGCGATTTGCGTACATTTTTCGCTGATTTTGCTTTTTCGTAACACTAATTTATAATATTACCAGGGTGTTTTACCCCCACTACTGGCATGTTGAGTGTTTACTTCATGTTCTTCTATGACCGTTCGCTTTGCCATGTCATGTTTTTCTATCCTGTAAATATGACCTAGTTGCACAAGGGAAATGAGACAAGCTTCCTCAATATCAGATGAAACACGACTGGCATAAACGAGAGTTATAACTGGGAAGAAAATGCGAAGGATGTACAGTCCACATAACGAAGTTTTGTTTTGCAGACTAAAATTTTAACCAGAGTAACGAATCTCTGGCCTCACAACGGACGAAGCGGACCCACACGATGACTCGTCCACGCATGGGAGAACTTCAGCACATCGCGAAGACGTAATATGAGCACTAGTCGTAATGACACACTATTTTTAAGACGGGTCGGGCGGGGGCAGGTGAAAGCTGGGTCTGTGACCCGCGCTGGTCAAGGCCGCACTTCCGCGAAACAAAGCGCAAGCAAGCAGTCAGCAGGCAGGCGCCCCCGCGCGCTTCCCGCGGCGCCATCTTGGCGACCACCACCTGTTGCTCACAATGGCGGGCGGACTTACACTTGATGAGGACGACTCCGTTGTGCATCTCATCCATGTCGGGGCGCGGAACACCATGGCCGACGCGACACAGAGCAGAGCAGATCGCGGCACTCACTGGCGGCTCCGGAACCCAAGCCGCGCTCCTCTCCTCCCACGGGCACCACGCAGCGAGAGGGAGGGAGAGAGGGGGGGGAACCCTACGCGCCGCCCTGCTAACATCGCCCCCTCAACAGGTACAACACACGCGTTCTCCATCTACTGCCCTGCAATGCAATGTGCACGTAAACATTGGCGCTAATCGCTTCATTTGACGGCTTACTTTCGTACACTCCTCTCAACGCAACTTAACACGAGGGCATAAAAACAAGCCGGAATTTTCACACTTCAGATTTTTCCTCACAACACCAAAATTGTGCTTTTTAACGTAAAGTTATATTATTACGCGTTTGGGAATACCGCGGAATCGTAGAAAGCGAGGATAGAATCGTATCCCTCCCCCATACTATATTTGTTTACAAAACTATTTTCATAAAATTTGCGGAGTTTATTCTCCGTCTAACGCTTTATAGGATAGTGGTCGACACATCCACCACCTACCAAAGTTGAGAACAAATATTTTTTTTATATAGAGAATATGAAGAGTCCACTTTCCCTTACCCGAAGTACTTGCACTTTATTTATTGAAATGGTGCTTTCATAATCGACCACCATCAATTCGGAACGTGTCTTTGCCACAACCCCTAAATCATTCCACTAAATGATTATAATTCGTTAAGAATGAATAATGTACGAGATTTATTTAATTAATACTTATGTGTTTTACATAAAGTATTAATTTCTATTTAAATAAATAAAGATAAGGCTAAATACGTCAGCAAAAAATTTAGTTATGCACCTTTGATCAATTTTTTTACGGTGTCCATTCTTACGTGTGTCTCTAAGAAATTAGATTCGCATGATTGTCATGGAAGGGGAGTGAAGGGATGTTCACTCGGTCCCCGGGGAATCGATTCGGACAAGCTCAGCGGTAGTGTACTCACCCGGAAAGCTGTGAGGTCCTTGGGCCTGGTCGACATTTTTTCCACTCTTGTGTTCTAGCAAAGCAGCCAAAGCAACAAGCCAATGATCACAACTGTGACACAGGAAACTTTAAATAACTTCCTTTGGTATTCTTTATTTTAATATTGTATATACGGAATCATTATTGTCCAAACTGATAGTCTGTAAGACAAAAGTTTTTTATATGAATAAAAAATAATAACTTCTCTTAAATTTTGCACCTCCGGCCCGGAATATCCTCCTAACTCAACACTACAAATTCTTCGTAACTTAAATCTTCGAAAACACACTCCGGGGATCAGAATGAAAAACGTACGACACTAATTTCTGGTTTCAAAATTCCTTATTCCTCGATTACACTCTATCAACAAACAGATTTGCCTATCGTTTAACTCGAACAACTGAGAAACTCGTCATCAGCGTCACCCACCTGATATACGCGCGTGTGATCGTGAAAGGAATGTCTTGAAAACTTACTAATGCAAACAAAAGGCAGGTCAAAATAGTGAGATCACTGCGGATGCATGATATATGAATGAGCATGTCTGACCGCACCCGACCGCGTCGGCGAGTTCTCGAAGCAACTTCCGAAGTCAAGTTCCCAGAACCTGATTCACTCCGCGATACACAGGATCAGACTGGAAGGGGAAGTGACGGAATCGCCATAAAATAATCCCAGACGGCCTGGAAGTGGAAGCAGGACGCGATAACTATCTTCCAGGGCTCGAGAATGTCAGGCTAAATAGCAAGGCAATAGAGTAATTGTTTTGGTGAAATTACGTTCAAAATACCAACTATCACGCTCACATGTCAATAGTTCAATCTTTTACAGGATTCTCAGGACAAAGTGCCATCTACGTTCAGACTGGTAGATAAATTAACACCGACCTATATACAATTGTAGTTTGAGAACATTTTGAGACCGTAGATACATTGCGTTGACAAGAAAAAACCAATTATTTGGACGTTAAAATTCTAAACGTAATACATTATGAACAGAACGTGACTCATGAGAACGCTGCAAAGCATCATTATAGAGCCAATTAACATTCAGGTACGATTAATCATACTTGAAATAAAAGTCTGAATCGTATAATGATTCTAAGCGAATGCTGCAAGCCAACAGAAAACTCCTCTCCCGTCATTTGGAAGGGCGTGAGAATAGTACCCTGTGGGAGTTTCCTCTCACAAGTATTTCTACTCCAGATTGACAGCGGGGCTCAACTTTGCGAATACCTCATACTCTACCTGGATTTTTTAAGGCTCTTAGATTACGTGGCACCTTCATCTATTTTAGATAGTGTATGTCCGCGGTCGAAGACCTTTTGCATATTGTAATAGTTGTCCGCTGATCCCATTGGATCACTGGTCCCCAACTGCATTATAAAACTGGTGGAGAGACGGAGTAGCGAATGCTGCAACCCAACAACAAACTCCTCTCCCGTCATTTGGTAGGGCGTGAGAATAGTACCCAATAGTCCGACCAACCTGATGCAGGTTTTTTGGGTTTTCCCTGCACCTCTTTCACCGCGTAGCATTCTTAAACTATAGCCCGGGGACCCTACTCAACTCTTGGCTACCTTGCTCTACATTCCATATCCTCCATTTTCAATTCCCTTCCTATGTTATTAAAGGTGAGTTGCCTGTTTCTGGGTCATTCTCACGTAGCCTGTTACCCCCCAAAAAAAATTCAAAATCGAGACACAACACTTGAGAAAAGTTGGCAAGTAACCCAAGACACTTGAAACACCGTTGAAAGCAGCGACTGGAAGCTTTTTCGAAATATGGTTCCGCAGAAGCTTGTAGCACATATTTTGCAGGCCGGTTTGAGCCTGCGACATGTGGGCGTTGTGTAACATCATTGACGAAAAGTCAGCGTCTTAATGTTAGGGGGCGATCTCTGAATCTAGGGAAGAGGAGAGTGATTGTTCATAAAAATAAAGGCAATGTGTAATGCATGTAAAGTTAAGAAATAAAATCTATTGATATTCAAAGGAAGGTATTAAAAACTAAATCAACCAGTGACGTGTCACGGAATCGATGTCTACAACGAAGTCTCGCGGGGCAGAACTAAACAACCAGCATCATAGACTAATCATAAGAACAAAGATACATGACAGGGTCCGCCCGGTCTACGTCATCAGATGTTACTTTTTTTAGTTACTGGGTCATTCCATGTAAAGTGGTCTAGGAATTTCCGCGCCAACATTTCCACTTCCGATTAAATATTTACGGGTTTTACTATGAGGTCTTAAATGTACATCTTCAAAATTTTATTTCGAAATATGCATTTCTCGGCGAGGTTTGTAGAATTACCATTAATGCCACTTTTGTGTTATAATATTGCGGCAGTAATTAGCAAATCGACCCTAAAAAATTTTCCAAGATAAACCTCATGCGAAAATAATAACGAAAAATTATATACAAATGCCGTCGTTCACCTGCATGGGGTCAAAAATTTTCCGAAAAAAAAGTGGCATATTTTCAAGAAATTCTGATTAAATGATTAAAAATAGTTACGACATTCATATTTAGTACTTAGCATGTCTACAGGTCAGAGGATGTACAGCTTTGCAGAAAAATACTTTGGCGAATTCAGCGCGGCAAACTTTGCGTCAAAATGCAAAACGCCAAAAGAGAGTTTTCAGAGGGGTTAACCGTTCACCAAATATTGTTTTCTGGTTGACACCACTAGAATTTTGGTTTGCTCTTTAGATGGATAAGGTTTAAAATTTTGGGTCAAAGTCCGCTGTAGTGTGCTGTTGACAAATATCATCTCATCGTGATCACTTGAAAAACGTGTTATAAATGTCATTCGACTTTTGTAGGTGGGTGACCTACATTGAAACTGAAAGTTAACTTGTTTTGAAGCAATCGCCCATTTAATAAAATTTTCGAGGGCATGGACAACGAGAGACGCGGTCTCCATTTTCAGTGATGCAACATTTAACGGTCTCCTGCTATGAATTTAGTAACACTATGAATACTAATAAAATACAATACACACAAATTTCCTTGCGTTGGTCAATGGAGAATGTAAAAAATTTCATTAAAATCGGAATTGGTCGCTCAAATTCACAGATTAGACCACATGAAATGAACTACTATATTTGTCTCCGCTACAAGGCTCGGGTACCTTGTCAGATTGAACTTTTAATTTAATAGAAACCAAATTCTAAACTCATTTTCTATTTATAAATCCAATTGAATTGTAGTTATTAATAAAATGATCGTTATTCGGGTGTCGCTTCACTATATTCGAAAATTGTCACACGCTTAAATAAATCATGCGAAAATTTCAGATGACTTCACGAGGCTGTAAACAAAGGGGGGAAAGGGCAGAAAAGCACCACAGTATATAAAAGAAGGTATTCAGCTTGATTGTAGTACATAAGTCCTAATTCCTTTGCGGAGGTCGGAAGTAGATCCAAACATTTTTGAAAGAATATGGGAGTGTCTTTACAACAGATGTACCAACTTTAGATCAAGAAATAGCAAATTAGCACGATAAAATAAATGCCACACAACCTTCGTAACATTCGTCAGGTATTTTAGAGTCGCAAGAAAGAGCGACCGCAAGGCACAAGCCGAACTCAAATAGTAAAGTTAAAAACTTTTTTATGTACTAATTTTCCTTCAGGAATTTAATTTTGGATTGAAGCAAAATAAGGCCGGCTTCCTCAGACAAAAGTCACCAAAACGGAACATGCTAGAATATTAATTGCTATGTAATTAAAGATTCAGAGCCGGAACGCCCTTGACGGCAATTAATTGCAAGGGTAGATCCTTTAATTTCATGTGAGAGTACACTCGCGAAACTGTGAGGCCTTGTTGTGCTCGCTAGGTCACGCCATTGAAGAGACGTTTTCTTATAAATGAAACCCAAAGATACAGATTGCAAGGCTCAGAGTTATATTTAGACGAACTCGATTTGAGAACCACCACGTGTTTCATGTTCAATAATACTTAACATTGTAGCACACGTTGGAAAATACAGTACTACGTCGAATCAAAGTTTGAGTGTGTCAAGAAATACACAACTTACTGTATTTTCTATCTGTGAGCCGTCGTTTCTTTAATAAGGCCCGGGATACTTGTCCCGCAACATTTTTACATTAAGGAAGAGTTATTTAACGCGGAGCAACTGTGCGTAATGACGGTTAATGACTTATTCGAGGAACGGCCACTCAAACCAGTTTTTCCTCTCCCAGAGGAAACAATCAAAGCCAAGCCCAGGTTGAAACCGTTATTCTTATGTACTTGATAAACAAAGGCATGAGAGACGATTTTGGATCATACAGATGGGTTTAAACGTTATGTAGAAAATTATTAGGCTTATAGTTGGCTTAAAAATCAAATGGAAAAATTTCTAACCCGTAAAGTAACGCCATTAATAACAATAGATTTCTTAAACTTCATATTCACACAAGGTTAGATAAACTCAAAAATACCAGACTGGATATTCTTGAATACTTACGCATCATGCTGATTACACAGACATAGACAAATATGAGACAAGTGAACAGAGCTTTTAATACTACGATTATTTACTGTCGGTGAAAACAGTAATTACAGAAATTTTGTTAATAAATAAATCGTTAAGGAATGTAGACATTCTTAACGCAGATGTCCAACCTAGCTGGCTGGATGCCTTTGCATAATACTGCGATGGACCCTTCATTTGAAAAATTAATTTTGTTTTCAATATCGTAAATTAGAAAGGAAAAGCATAATAGCCTATGAAATGTGGTGCTATACGAGAATTCTGAGAATCAGATGTGTGGATAGAATCGCTAACTAGAAAGTTCTAAGCAGAATAGGGGAAGAGCGAACAATATGGAGGACGATGACCAAGAGAAGAGATAGATTAATAGACCACGTTTTGAGACAAGAGCATTAGCGGGAAGTAAGGACAGAAAAGGGAGGCCAAGGATGAAATACGCTAAGCAGATTAGGAAGGATGTGGTTATGCGGAAATGAAAAGGTTTGCGCAAGATAGGTTATCATGGTCAGAACAGTCTTTAGGACTGAATACCACAACAACATTCATAAATAATGTAGGTAGATTTTTGCAATGGATATTAAAGATGCGAATTTACGAAAAAAGTCTTTATGAATTTCCGCAATGATTTCACTTCAGTGTTAAGTAAATATTCAAGCCGGGGGGTCGTAGTCAACTCTTGTCTACCTTGCTCTACTTCACCCCTTTTCAAGTTCCTTCCTATGCTATTAAAGGGGTGTTGCCTGTTTCAGGATCACCCTCATGTAGCCTGTAAACCAAAAGAAAAAAATAACATTTGATGAGGGGAGGAGCTCTACAAAAATTATGTTTAAAGATCCTTGATAAGATTCTTTAAGAAACACGAATTTTTAGAAGGTAAATCACAGATCAGTTTAACGGTCACTCCACAGAAAATCCTGAAAAATCAATCAATTGGGAAAAGCGCGTTGCCAAAGAACAACGTTCGAAAATAGCCGGCCAGCAAATGTGTAGCTGCTTACATACAGTTTGTTTGCCTTCGTTGAATTTTTTTTAAATAATAACTTTTATCATAATTTTTTTAGTTGGTATAATGAACCTTAGTTGTTAATATTTTAAACATTGCCGCAGAGTTTCGTCTAATGCAATTCAACACTGTCGCAATCTACAAAACTATAAACACAAAACTGCATGTGACAAACTGATTGACTGTTGTTAGTGTCAACTACAGAAGCAAATTTCATTGAATCTGATTACATAACGACAATTCAGAAATAATCGCCGCATCGACGTATATTTGGCAGGTCTTGGTTGTACACCTATCTTTACATCGATGACTCCACTCTGACTTTTGGCTGGTCCCCCAATTACTTTAACAGCTTTGGACCAGCATGAGATTTCAATTTCAAAATATGGCCGCAATTTTACAAACAAAGTGCGCTACAGAATAAATTCACCGGGCCGAGAAGTGAGAAAATAACTCGCGCAAGTGAGTAATGAATGGCAATTCTTACACACCATAAAGCGTATGCAAGTTTATCATGCGACTGTTGAAAGTTTGTGAAGGAAGCAGCAGTGCGTAGAGGCCGTTGCTAGGCAATGTCCAGCATGACGTCAGGAACAGTGACTAAGCATTCCACCTGGACACAGCCCAACAGTTCCCTACACACCCATTGCAATGCCATATCACCATGAATGTATACGAGTGGAAGAACCACGATGAAGTGATGCAAGGCAACGAGTAGTTAAAGGTGTGTTTCGTTTCAAGGAACTGGTAAACTTGTTACAGAAGTCTTCACGGTTGTAAATTAGAACCGATATTCAAGATCTCTAATTGAAGTGAGAGTGGACAAGTGCATCAACGTAGAACAGTGGTCTTCAAACTGTGTCCCATGGCACTTCTCAGAGTTCACTGGTGTTTATTAGCTATGAAATTAATCCAATACAATATTTTCGCTACGCTAAAAATAAGTTCTTTCAAAGCCCAGTAGGCGGCTTTTCAAGGCACTTTAACGCAAATGTGATTCAACCTTTAGAAAACAGATGTCGCCAACGTGTAACATTCATTCCAAATTATCTAATTTAATGAGTATCTGCAGAAGTTTCTCACACAGCTATAGACATTTTACAAAATCAAACTCCTCCTTTCATATTCCGACGACTACTAGTACCAACATAACCACCTTACATAACCGTTCTCCACCATAATCCATTATAAAACCAACACTTCCGTTACAATCTCAATCCCCAAATTCCAGTACTGTACCCAATATTAAATTCATTCCATAAGAAACATTACCAACTGTATTTGAAACCTCATTTCACAAGTATAAGCTCACACTGATTCAAATCAAACTTTTTCTTAAAAAAAACTTTTATTTTACCATAACGCAGATAATCCATTTTAAATTCGACTTTACAATCCCACTATTAACTTTAATTCCTTAACTAGCCACACATAAACAGTGAATTTCAGTTTGTTCTGTAATGAATTTAATATTGGTTATAGTACTGGAATTTGGGTATTAAGGTATGCTTACATCGATTATTTGCAACTATTCCACTTCCCTAAGAAGAACAGTCAAATCAAATAAATTAACGACTAGGTTTTTACAGACACAGATTTTATTTAGTTTAAACTACGTTTCGTCGCCACATTTGGGACTTCTTTATTGTTTAGGTGATGAAAGAAAAAAAAGATGCCAGATGTGTAAAACTCATACTTTGGCAGATTACAAGGGCTGCTTCAACCGAAATTTGGCGGCGAAACGTCGTTTAAATAAAAACTGGTCGATAATTTATTTAATTCAATTATGTTCACTACATAGAAATGAATAGTGATGACAGCCGTTGTTGTTTAAATTTATTATTATTATAAAAAATTTCAATGTTCAGCACGTCCAACAACGTTTCGATGATGGCCCGCAGTCATCGTCATCAGTCATAGTAACCGCCATCCATTCACAAAACAGTAGAGATGTCCGGACATCAAAGAGGACTGATACAGTTATGAAATGAAGAGAAAGCTCATTCAACCCATCTTTAAGAGGAAAGACTTATCTCAACATTCCGCATCAGAATGATCCGTGCTTCCATGTGGTCGGTGACGATTCGAATAAGATGAATCACTTCCCTAACGGCGGAATACTTTGAAGGAATAATTCGATTTTATTACAGCAACTGTGGTTAAAAGTCGTGTGGCAATTACGTAAAAACACAGCACAATAAGAAAAGTATAATATAAAAGAAATAATTTTTTTAAAAATAAAGTATCCTAAACTGTTAATAATACAATAGCCCCAGTAATACTTGCAATTTTAAACATAAAGGGGGAAGAAAAAAGATTGTGTGTGCGATATCTGCAGATGTAACATGTGAGGGTCATCACTCTGACAGAAATATTCTAGTTAACGCCAGACTATTTCCGAGTAAATCTAAGGCTCTTAACTACAAATGACCTGAAACCAATGGAACCTGCAGAAAAAATGCTGTATATAAATTTTCTTTCTTTTTGTCAGCATGTAAATAAGCAGTAAGAGAAACCGTTACAAAAGTTCGTGGGGCTAAAGGAATGTCAGCAGAAAGACTTACGAAAATGCCGCTCGACACGCAACGCGGGAAGTTACGTAATATTAACTTTGGATTCGAAACGGGAAAGTTATTCATAAATCGAGTAGGGTGTATCGTAAAAATATGTGCATCGAGCGTAAATATTTCATAAATGGACCTGAATAAGTTATAGTAATTGTTCTTAATCGTTATAAGAACACGTTCATGTATGTAAGTGCTTTTGAGGACGAATAGAAAATAAATTCGCCCAAATCGCGGAGTAATGCGAGCCTAGTAGGTAGTCCAGCCGCGTGTCATACCTGTGCACCTGGTTGCCCAATTCCAGGGAGAACTGTTACTGTGGCGTTCCCATGGAATGCAGCTGCAAGAACATCCAACAGCTGATAAAGTCGCTGGCCTTGTAGCCTCGCGTCTCGTGCAAAGGCAGACAACAAGAAAAAAAGAAGCGAGGATAACACGTCACACTGACACTACACAAACCCGCAGGCTAAGGTTCACAGATGTGCAACACGCACAGTCCCCGAAAATAATTGGCACTGCGGAATCCTAGTCCAAAGACTGAACGTCATCCTTTGCCATTACTAATTTGAGACTCTATGGTAATTATATGATCACAATCCAGAAAACTGCGAAGCCGATTAATACGTTCCTACGAAATACCGGTAAACGGAAAAACCTGAATCTATAAAACTATAAATAAAAGTAAAATATTTAATTACAATTGCATACGCATATTATGCATCTAATTGCAAACAAGTCAACTTGTTAGCAATATTTAAATAAAAATTAAATTACCTGATTTTAATAAAATAAAATCACTATTTAGTCAGTCGTGTATGTGTACTGGTACAACGCAGAAATAAATCGAATGTATGATGCTTTATTCTTATTTATTTTAGTATTCTACTCTTTCATTATTCTAAATTACTTTTATCATTTAATCACGTGGTCTAGTGGCTAACATCACTGCCTCGCACCAGAGGTCCCGGTTTTGATTCCTGCAAAGGGCTTGGATGCTGTGTGTTTATCCCATACTGAAAAATCCCGACAAGAAATAAGCTCCCCGAAGGGAAACAAAAGTTGTTAATGATCAATAGCCGATAAGACGACTCTAAATATAAAATAAAAAAGGAAACCATTCTTGTCGGCTGTAATAAATATCACTATATTAATAGCCCTGATTAACTCGGCTTTAGCTTCGTCAAAGAAACCACGTTCCAGAAATTACACTTCAAGCCAGTTTTTCCACAATAACAATTACGTTCTATTACTTAATGTCAATTATTAACTTTAAGGTAATTGAAGTTGTTCGAAGTAGTTACTTAATGCTTCTCTTGCATATGGTAAGCTATAGGTTTCCATAAATTATAACACACATATTTAATATTTGTTTTAAGGCGGTTGAAGGTTGGTTTTACTTAATTCTTCTATTGAAGAAGTCCAATTTAGGCCATCGAATTAAATACCAACCGTTTCCTTCCATTTAAACTAGTAGTTTTAATTCAATAGATTCTAAACCAAGAACTCGCGTGGCTAACGGGCGACTGGCTAATTTCTGGGCTACACATTCCCTAAATGGGATTAGGAAGAATAAAGCGAATTTAATGGACGAACCAAAAGAAAGTAGAAGACGCATGGTTAAGTTTTTTTTTGGGGGGGGGACATACTATGTTAGGGTGATCCTGACCAGGCAACTCCCCTTTAGTAGCATAGGAAGACCGCCGGCCTCTGAGTTTATATTTGCACACTTGAAGATGTTCGAAATCACACGAACAATACATATTACTAATTATTAACTTATTAAAATGGATTAGTTTTTATTTCATTAACATATTTCTGATAAGTAGGCTCGCGTATTTATTAATGATCCAATTATTGAAATCAGATAAATAGAAGTATTAATCTTTATTATTAATGCATTTTAAAAATATTCATTTCGTTTGATAATGATTCTATAATTTTGATAGTTTAGTGGTGTTCGTGGTAGACTACTGTAATGTAAGTATCGTATTGTACCGTTGTCGCCATTGACTCACAAATTTTATAACGCATATTCTATAGTCAAATTACCAAGACATTAACTAAGCTGTTTACTGCTCATTTAATGATAAATTATGTAGATGTTCTAAAACAGATTTGAAAAATAGAATATGTCGGAAATTTAAAAATTATTGTTTTGAAAAAAATAATAGAATACTACAAACTGTAGAATTTTAATGAATTTCAGGTTGTAACGAGGAAGTGAATTAAAATGATATTGGTATATCAACCGTTACTTAAAACACTCGTCAGTAGTGAAATATATTTATGAGGAGCTCAAAATAATCTTACGACTTTAATTATTTATGCTAGGAAGTGAAATATTAAGGGGAAGAATAAAAAATACAACGAATGCCAGTAAAGAGAGCTTCCTCTTCCTGGAGAAGACAGGTTTTGAGAGGGTCAAACGGAAAGGGTGAAATAAACCAAGTATAAACTGAAGTTAGGATTAAAAGCAAACACTAATGTTAAAATAACTTCTAAAATAAAAAGTGTCTTTAACATATGACAATCAAGAAATATATAGTAAGGAGGCAAATGATGAGACAAAATATGTGATAAAATAAATGTCATTACTTTTCTGTAATCCTTGTTGTTTCCGACAGGCGATAAAAGAACGTTAGAGCTGGTAACGACGCAGCATACAAACGTTGTTAAAACTAAGTCATAAAATTGAAACGAAAAAAAAACACTAATTTAATGCGTAATGGATTGGAAAACTCGTCAAATTATTTAACGAACTAATGCAGGTCAGTCGCGGCTCAAAACGATATCCGTCATGACTAAAAATACCGAAATATTTCCACTGTAAACAAGGTGAGTGGAACGTTATGCTTTGCTTATACGGAACGTTGCAATCAACTTGTTCATGAAAGCACGATGGATGATTTATTGAGGCAGACGTAAGCCAGCGCGTGATGCTCCCTTCCCATGAAAAATGGTCGCGTGCAACGTCGTTTCCGAAACACAAAATGATGTAAAACCAAGATGAGGAAAATTCGGATCATCGTTGAATGTGTCCGGTGGTCGCATAAACAAAGAATTTGAGGTCGTAGTAAGAATTGTGATTCAGCCAGGCGACGCGGCGCATCAACGAAATGAATCACAAACCAGTTCAGAATGAAAGAGAAAGCAACAACACAATGCGACAGGTTTTACGCGTTCCGAATCAGCTGCACGCGTGCTTCCCACAATAAGCAACCTGTAAATTGCACTTGCAGTTACGCCAGCTACAAGGATCGTGCTTTGGCGCAAGAGTTACGAAGAATCACTTCAAATATTACACACCGAAAACCTACTAAATAAAGTTATTTTCCAAGGAGATAAGGGGAAAGACACGAACAATGAAGAAATAGCGACAGAAATCAATCATTATCATTCAAATGTGCTTCAATACATAGCTGTAATCCAGGTATTTCCACTTCTAGCAAAGATATGGTGAAAATACAATCAGTATAAAATACAAAAGTCAACTTCATCTCTAAATTCCTCTATATTAACGAAAATCTTCCAACCAGCCGTTCCTTCCCTATTTATTAATGTTAATTCTAGAAACGTCTTTCTTCAGTCTTCATACAATGCAAAATACTTCCTGTGCCAAACAGACCTGTGGCTCATATGGATGCTGTTCAAAAGCCGATCCATCAACATCACTATGGCCAAATATTTAATCTAACCAAGAAAAGTCTTGAGTGTTATGTTATCACTCTCCCAGCCATCCGTAGTTCTAGTAATTTACTGTCCCGTCAGTCACTAGAACACCCGAATATTTTCTCTGAGTTAAACGGATCAGTGACTGAATTTCAAATCACTTTTTTTCCCCCGCATCCATTCTTTTCTCATTATGCCGAAGTTTGTTTCAATTGTATTAGTGTTATCAACTATTCCTTTACTTATCTTCATCAGATCCCCCTCCTACCCTAAACTCTAATAATACTCACTGTAAAACACTAGCCTATCAAATATTCTAAACTGCAATAACTTGTTACATCCACAGCTCTGTCGTTTCTCTCGCTTTTAAATTGATAGTCAATGGATTTTTCAATTTGCACAAGCATTCATGTCAATTATTTATTCTACGAATAAATATGTAAATAACATGTCAGATAAACTGTACTATCTTCGGATAAAAGTTTGCAATAATTAATAAATAAAAGTGTTAATCAACTGCCCAGAGCATTAGGAAAGCTCACATTCACGCCTAATTACTGAAGCACGTCAATCAAACTTCGTTTTATTAATGGCCCAGGGTAAAATAATGTCCACATGACAGGGAATCGACCTTAGTCCGCGGTAGCCCTACCTCTGAGCTACCCGAGTCGATTTTTTGCCTTCATCGGCCTAATTTCAGGACTTTCACCGACTATATGGCTGAGCTCCTTTGAAAGCATTTCTCTGTTCTTGAATAACTTCCTCTTATTTTATATGATATTTTAACTTCTATAAACCCTTAAAAGAAAAATGAAAACAGCCACCAATTCTATTATTTAATTTAAGGAATCAAGAAATTTATGTATATGTCGCACAAGCGAAGGAACGAAACGTTGTATATTGCACTAATGTTAATTAAATGTATATTAAATTCGTTCCTACTTTTAGGCTGATTTACTATATTAACTTTTGTAAAATACTATCAATCGAAGTTTGATCAATATGATTCTACAGTAATGAGGCGTGAATACAGTCTTTCATAATCCTCTCAACAAGGCGGTACTAGAGCCTGTGCACGACCTTGCGTTGATAACGAGGTATGTATTTGGCGGGTAACAGGCTACATGCGGGTGATCCTGAAGCAGGCAACTCCCTTTTAATAGCATAGGAAGGGACTTGAAAAGGGGGGATGTGGAAGGTAGAGCAAGGGTTGACTAGGGCCCCCAGGCTATAGTGTAAGGATCCTACCCGGTGTTTCACCTAAAGATGATGCAAGAAAACCCTAGAAAACCTGCATCAAGTAGGTCGGGCTGGTGGGTACTACTCCTGCGCCCTTCTGATGACGGGAGACTGGATTTCTGTGGGAACGCAACAAACCCGCCTCCGTGCCTTGATCAGTATTGAGAGGCAGATAGCCGACTGGTCCAATGGGATCAGCAAACAACACTTACCGTATGCCGAAGGTCTTTGACCCCCGTACATACACCTCTCAAACTGCTCAAGGTCGTCTCAGCCTGCAGGAGTCTTAAATTAATTACCTTGGCCATGGACCAAAGGGGGGAGGAAAAGAGGAAAACCAGGAAGGAGGAAGTCAGATCTGACGGACTTAGCAGAACTCCACCTGTCGAGGTATGTAGGTTTTAATTACCGGGCGTCGTTATAACACACTGCGACTTATAAGGTGCCCCCTGATGATTTCCTATAACATTCACTGATTGACATGAAATTTTGGTGTTCAAAGAAGGTTTCCTTCCTTCACCCTTTCAGGCCAAAAAAGGCCCTACTCTAAAGATACCAGGAGAGATTATGACCTCACGTCGACTGTCAAACGAGATGTTTAAACTGGCGTTAATTGTGAAATAGTGCTTAAAAATAACTATCGTTTTACTTAAGTAAGGAAACTTTTTAATAAGTTAATAAATATGCGAAGTTTTATAATCCGCCGTGCGAAAGATTGAGGCAACTTATGTAAAGACTACGGTAACACGCACTCAAAATTTTATTTTCGTAGGTAAATATACATGTATATTAACACACACTATTTCTCGCTAATCGGTCCGAAGAGACGATTCACGTATCTTCTCCTTATAAATATAATTGACTGTCTGTGTATGTACGTGCTTATTTAAGGTACCAGTAGATGATTAAGTCGCCGCGGTGGTTATGACGAAATTCTATTCTCATGAAGTAGATAAATTTTCGAAAATGTGACGCCCTCGCTGTGGTTAATCACGTATTGACACACAGATTACCGTAGAATTAAATACTATAGCCGGCTAACATAAATGAATTCCCGGGTATCTCCAGACAGTACTATTATAATCATCACTCGTAGCTAAGTCCCCGGGGAATTGAGTTAATCGCTTACGATTTCTGGTGCGAAAATTTCCCACGCGACTGGAAGTAGCATCCTTACTACTTGAACAGCTCCGTAGTTGTAATCATTGTTTTTCTTTTAGCTAACCACGGCGGCTCTTGTCCTTGCAGTCCACTTCTCTTAATTTACAGTGTTACGGCAATTGCAAACGTTACTCACTTTCCTATGAGCCGTTCACGTGTTAAGAGACTCACCATACTTGCGACACGTACAGTCGTTAAATAAAATAATACACACAAATATATATATAATTTTTCAGTGTTAGTTTACATACAGAACCTCAAATATCCTCTCTTGAGATAGAATCATATTCTCGTAGGGAAATATCTGGATCGCACCGTTGCAATCATTCCCACATCCAACAAGTAGAACGAATTAATGTCGGACAGCATCAGTGGCGCTTTTGAGAGACAATAAAAAAACAGAGCCAGCGTCCTTGTTTTACCAATTCGTCTAAGCAAACGAATGCGAATGTATTGCTATTAATAGCGCCGCCCATTACAGCCGCTCTAGTGGCAATTTGTTCGTCTCGCAAACAAGGCGCCAACATAAAACGATTACAGGGATCGGATGAATTCCAAACACGGGCAGTTTCGTTTGCCAGGAATAATTAACATACGAGCAGCAATGCTTATTAATAGAATTTATAGAATGCGATGAACAAAAAGAAAATCAATATTTCAACCTCAAATCTTATTCACAGGACAAAAGACTTCTCGTTAAAATGGTGTCCTCTGCATTCGTCGGTCACCAATTTCCATTAATTGCTTAGGATAATTCTTAATTGACATCTCTCGAGAGTGTAAAATGTTCTGTTTTAACGAGAATTCACCGAGCGAAAGGAATTTCACAATTCATTGCCAAAGCTACGCAACTGTCACTAACAACCGTAACGTAGACATGTTATTAGGTCAGTCTTAGTATTAAATCTTTATGGAGACTGTGGCGAGTCATGAATTATACGGAAATCGAAATACCCTATAATTAATACACAATATTAGCACATGAGTCTTTTAATAATAATTGAATTCTGTCAAGTTCTAAATAGTGTATCTGCAAATATCATGTTTATTTTTTATATGATTCTTATAAATGAAGTAATTAAATTATGACGATATTATAAATAAAGCATAAATTTTGGCTAAGTCAGAAATGGAATAATTTAATTTAAATACGTTTCTGAGGAGGTCTCTAAAGTTGGGGACGAAACGTCTTTAAATTAAATTATTCCATTTCTGATTTTTGCTCATTCTTTGTGTTTTATTTATGACCAATGTTGTTCTGTATTTTACCAAATATTATGGACTGCTTTGTGTGTAACTGACGTTGTTCGGACCTACTGGTATATTTCTTGTATAAAAACTTGTTTTGTGCAATTAATCGCATTTTTCTTGCCCACTCCAAAATTTTACGGCTCAGAAATGTTGCTTCTTCGGTTCTCTACAAGTGAAAATTGGCATTACCAATTTTTTAGCATGCATCTCACTCCTCTTTTTAAAGTATTCGTAGCAACTGCACTGGTATGGAAGCTTTATTGCTTCAATCTTTAGAACGTATAACACTGCACAAAATATATCACAAGCGTTCTTGTTTTCTTTTCTGTAGAGCATTAGTCAAACTCATTCCTACCTATTTTCATTGCCTCTCATATATCCTAATATTACACTCATCTCTTATTTTGTTCCTTTCTTGAGATCCTGTAAAATCTGAATTAGTTATCAATAGATTACAGTTATTTATCACAAACTGCAAATAACGAACATTTAAGAACAATTTTTTAAGTCCACCTATATGGTAATGTTGAATTTTCCTTCCCAGAAAAATTAACTAAGAAAATTATGACAGTAATAAGTGAAAGTATGCGAAGTAAAATAATTTTCAAATGTTGAGATCACTGCACGTTCTATAAGTTTAGGTTCTCTTATTTGCAAATGTATAATTGTCTACTTTTCAAATTTAATTTACTTTTCACACAATCCTATGAATATTTAAAATTGAGCTTCACATCATTCAGTGTTACACTTGACCGATGCTGATTTTTAAAAAAGTCAAATGGTTAATTTCCATTATCTAAAAAAAGTCTTGTAAATAAACGCTGGGTTTAATTCTTTTTAGGCCTTTGTCTTTATTCCTCTGCAAAAGTATTACAACAGATAATTTAACTAACCATTTGTATTTAAAAAAAGAGTATTGGGCACAGAATAGAACCTTGAGGGACCCTCGTCATTTTTCTCAATCTTATATAAAATGTTTCACTATGTTTCTTAGTGGTACATTTTGCTTCCTGATACAGAACCTCAGTTTCTAATAAAAAAAACACAATCAAATGCCTTTGGAAATACCACGGACAATTTCAAACAGATTCTGTTACTGGTATACTGAGAGAAAACATGGCCCTTAATTATTTGACGGAGCCGAATTGAGTCAGCAAATTGTGTATAAGTGTACCAAGACGCAATTGTGTGGTGAATGAGTTTTCATTTTCACTGAGTGAGATCATTAAATGTATGAAGTTGGACAGCATGCAATTAGAAAGGGATATAGAAATGCGCTCCTTTTAAGAGAGATACTTGAAAGGACGAATGGCTTGTATCAGCAATTGAAACTTCTGTATTACTAATTAAGACGAAGACGTTAGTTTTATTACATTATGCCTTTGTTCCGATATTAGGTTACACGCAGTATTTTATTTTTGCACTTTCGTAATCACCATAAAAATGACACACTTTTGAGTTAGAAGACTGCGTGTCAAAAAAAATAAATTCGCGATTTCATTCACAAAATAATATATAATTCTGACTACTTGGACTCCTGCGATAATTACTATCAAATACTTTAAATTATTGTAATTATATTGGCATCCTGCTGATCTGTTCTTCAAGGTTTTGTGTCATTCAAACGTAGTTAATATAACAACGAGAGAAATGGACTTACAGTTGCAATATTTCAAACCAGAATATCATTCCAAATGTAGAGCATCTCTGTTAACGCTCTTTTGGGAGGAATGACGGAGGACTTCAAGAGTACAGTTCATTGCCACCGTTTTGTCAGCAAATGCGACCCTTTCATATACAATGTCTACCTAAGACACGCTGTTTGTTCAGTGGGGATTAGAAATCCAGGCTATTGTATGGTGAAGAAGGAATTTGTAACTTCATCTAGACAAAAATTTGAAAGACTAATAACATACGACAGGCAGTGAATCATTATTTTTAAATTGGCACGTCTTGACAATTTGTATCTTGCGTCGGCTTCAAGAAATATACCATATGGTTAATGAAAACAATCATTCTCATAAACAACTAGAGCTGGAATTTAATTACGATTGGTGACTCCAGAGTTCATTTACGTGGCTTTTGGATATCGAGAGAAAGGGATTTCACATATTGGGTGATGGTGGATCTAGCTGCCGAAACGTAGCCAAGGGTTTAAACCTGATAGCAACGATTTTTGAAAGGATTCGAGCTCAATACTTAAGAATTCATTTTTTACTTTAAATAATTAAATTGTACTTAAGATGTACCACCAACAGCAGCAGTAGTGTCGAAAGTGTTTCAATTTATCTTTCATTTTTAAATCATAATTTATTTAGCAATCAAAATAATTTTATGAGCTAAAAGGATGACGGCTACTAATAACATGATCAGGGAGATATCCAATGATATCGCCCATAGACTTTAAGTAAACAATGAGTATTTTAACTGTAAATAGTTCACGGGGCTACCACATCTTTGAGTTTTTATTGATCACTGGTTCTAAACGTTTGTCTAGTATCGGGTATGGAGGATTGTTTAGGGCTACGTGATGCTTGATGGTTTTTTATGGATGACCTCCTTTACCGTTGTAACTTTCAAATCTGTATGATCATTATAATTTGGTCAGATTAGCATAGGGTCTGACTAGAGAACGACGGAGACTGGTGTTTCAAATTTCTGTCATTATAATGCATTTAATGAGCACCATACTCGCCTGATCTGACCACCTGCGACTTTTAGACCGTCAATTCGAGAACAAGAACAGCATCCATTGAAGAGACGTGGGATCACACTGATAGGTTCCACAATTTGTAACATCTCTGTATAGAAATTCAGGGATTTAAAAACTTCAGTAGCAAATAATTTTTTGGATCTTAAAATTAGAAGGCTGTATCGGTATGGGCAGATCAAAGCTAGACATAAGTGAGCAGACATTCTGTAATCGGGTCGACAAATACGGCGCTTTCACACTGGACTAACCGTTCGTTCAGGTTGTTACGTCTGTAGTTGAGTCGGCGACCTTTAGAAAAATGCACCGCCTCGGAGGTCACGCGTGACATCTGCATCGAGGGAACCAGGTGGCCAGTTTGCGTGCTTGGGGGCAAATGCGTAGTCGCCGGTGACTCAGTGGCAGTCGCTGGCCTCAGGCCAAGGCGTCGGAGGGAGGAGGCGATTTGCGTACCTGAAGGTCGGCGCCGAAGATCTTCCATGCGGCAACCAGCAAACGTCTGCTCGCACTGAGCCATTACGCAACCAGACCAGATCTTATAAGTATGTCGCCTTCGTGGTCTGACGTCACCCGCGATCGCAACAATAAGAAAAGGACGAAAAACACGCCCAAGTACTGACAGCTGCCAGTTAAGGTACGAGGAGCGCGTCCCCTTCGCCACTGAATACGAACATCTATAGTCATCTCCAGCTTCCAGCACAGCTGGAGTTAAATATAGTCCGACGCCTGGATTTATAAGAAAATAGACTTACCGTGCTGTGGCCTGGAGGTGTGTCCGGGCATGCTGTGGGTGCTGCGCGCGTGCTCTCCGCCCCCTGCCAAACACAAAACACAGACACCTCAGTCATTAACAAGGGAAAACACCAGACAGCTGTTTTGTCAGCGGCAAACACCCTCTACAAGACAACAACCGGGGAAATGCCCTACGCTGGAGTAATCCCCATCAGGGTGGTACGTCTGCGCGGAGCTGAACCCAATCGAAGTGCTGCCGCGCGCGCCATCTATTACCGGAGACACGAACCACTTTCGCTCAGAGCAGCCTGCCGGGAATCGCCTGAACTACCACGGCGCGGCGAGTTGGAAGCCTTGCCGTACGAAATAAAAAAACAACCCCCCCGTTCCGGAAACGACGCCCCCTTCGCGCAACACGTGCGAGATCTAAGCGTCTACCACACGCATCTGCTTCGTGTCATTTTACGTGCCGAAAAGACCAGTCCCGCTGCTTCCGGTAGTCGAAATTGCCACAGCCCTGATCCACATTGCGAGATCGCCCTTTCTATACGACAGACGGCAAAGAAAGGAAGACTCAATACTACCTGCTGCTACCTACAGCGGCACAAGTCCCAACACTGCATTACACATAAAACAATCTAATAGAGTTATTACTCATTATTATGTGTTCTGCCTATCAACGCATCTCATTCGCCATAATTGCTCTACTATCAGCTTCCAGTACAATCTCTTCTCTTTAACATCATGTAAGAGCCGAATTCTTATTCTACCTCCTCGCAACTTTCCATCTATTTTCACTTCAATAACATCACGAAAAAGCCAGTTTCTGCTTAACATGCGTCCAATACAGTTTGATTTAGGATTGATCCTCTTCTTCTAACTTTTTACAGCCGTCTCCAGAACCACATTTCAAACCTCTCCGGGTACTTCCTTCCCATTTCCCAAAGTGATCCAAGTTTCCGGTCCATATAGAGCAATGCACAGCATTGTATCAGTCTTCCTAATTCTACATTTATTTTACTGGTCAGAAGTGATTCCGTCTTTATGAACGCTGTATTGGGTCATATCGATTCGTAACCTTATTTTTTTTGTACAGTAGGCTTCCTTTGTCACTATGCTCCCTCTCAGTGTTTAGATCTCCCCAGTCTCTACTTCTTGACTTCTGACAACACTTCGCAAAGGCTCGTCTCCTTTGACTTGTCTATATTTATTTACATTCCATATTTCCTTATTGATTTACTGCGTAATCGCATCTTAATGACAGGAACTTAATCAAATTTCTTTCTCTACACACAATTACAAGCACGAAAGAGTCCAAGCGTTGATTACCCTCGATCACCAACGAGCTATAAAACTAGAATCCCAAGCTAAGCTGGCATGTTTTGCATTGAGCTCTTTCTTTTTGTTTAAGTAAAATTGTGCACAAGTTTACAATCATCAACCATCATATTTTAGCAGACCTGTTACTTCCACATTCTGCACGTTTTATAATCTGGTGTACAATTGTCCTCTCTTCGGTAAGAAATGCTCAAAGTATTTTTAGGATAATCAAAGATGGAAGGCTTTCCCGATGTATTTGTTGTAGAAAAATTTCTCGATTTTCCACAAAACAGGTATAACACTGATCAAAACGCAACGTTTCGACTACCATGAGCTGTTATCTTCAGGTGAACTGATGCCCGAAAGGATTGATTAATAACAAATTCGTTTATTAAAGGTAAAACTCTCACAGATAATTTCACTAATACTTAATTTGTTTTACAGCGTCTCAATTCAGGATTCGCGATTTTCCCTTCCACGTAACTATCTTTTCTATTCATTCCTTACGCAATTCGTTTCAAACTTCCACTTGCAATTCTTTGTCGTACAGAGGAGCCGCGCTGATTATATGTTCAAATTTAAATGCTCACTTGCTTTCAAACGCACTTCAACCCATCTTCATTCGTTACTTCACAAGGATCCCGTCTACCAATTTGAAGAGGGAACATTGACTGATCTCACTTCTCTATTAATATTTCAGAGCTATATATCAACTGTCTCTCCGCTCACCTATTGACCACCACTAGTCTAAACATTTTCTTTACAGTACGATCGGATAAAGCGTGTGGTCGACTCCATTAGATAAAAAAAACTAATTGGAAATTACAATTAATCAAGTTTTGTAACATGTTATTGTCTTTTATATCTTTATTGTCAACCTGTCGAGAGTCCATATCCGGACAGAAACATGTAGTTAAATTAATTAATTATAATTCTTAATTGTCTATTTTGGCCTTATAAATAACTCAACTTTTTACGGTACTCCTAGTTGTATTTAATTCGTGCATAAATTATTTCGTAGTTTCAGAATATAAAAATATGTCTTAGAAATTCTAGTTTTCAAAGTCACCACTTAACAGGAGGGGAACTGCACAATATCGTTTGCAATGCCGCAACCCTGAACTCGTCCAAACACTCTCAGCCTCTCAAAGAGAACGTATATTTAATAATGCACCTGTAATGAGTAAATGTTCCGGAAAGTTCCAAAACCCAATGAATGCCTCCGAAAAAATGAACGTCCTAGCGTTAAGAAATCCTCAGCTTGAGACTCGTTACCACGAGGACGCTCCATTTAGTGATTTAGCACTTTCCGACAGATTCCTGGAACCCGGCGACACGGAATTGTATGTAATTTAACACTAATTACCTTGCCGCCGTAAATACGAAGACTTTCACGGTAAAACGAAACAGTTAGTTAATCCGAAGTGTCTGAAGATTGGCCAGTCACCCCGGCGCCTCCGTCAAACAACCGGACACGTAATTTGATGATAGGGGGCGGGTTCTGGTTCCTGTTCACAGACGACAGGATATTCCGGGGGGAGGGGGATTTCCCTTATAAACTCCACGACATTCACGAACCACCTTCATCCAGGCACAGACACTCAGAAAACAGAATAATCACGGTCTTCAAAAATCAGTCAATTCACTATCATTCACACGTATTGTGTGTTGATAGTTAGATTTATCTGATTTCAAAGAAGAAACCATCAAGGTTTTTCCGAAATATTTATTAATAAAAAAATTAAAGCATATTAATACTGTAATATAAAAATTTTCAACACGCATCGTTTCTTTATTTGGAACGTTTTAAGAATAAATATAAAATAGTTATTAATATCTGTAAGTTAAAGTTAATGTTTAATTGACGCCAAAAACAGACAAAAATTACTAAACCCAAACCAAATTAATTTAATGCAACTACATGTTTCGGTCCTAATCTGGACCCTTTTCAGGTTGAACTAAATTTTACAAGTCAGGACCGAAGCATGCAGTTGTATTAAATTAAATTGGTTTTGTTTTATTAATTTTTGTGTTTTTGGCTTCAATTAAACATAAATATAAAAATGTTAAAAGTCAGAATAACTAAAAATTCCAAAAGAACAAGATTTTATAGTCATGATATTTCAAATACAATTATGCCAAACTTAACTTAGCAACTTATTATTTGAAATATCAACATATATATAATATTAATCTGACTTAACATTATAAATAAAATACAAAGAATGGTCAAAAGTCATGAATAGAAGAATTTAACTTGAAATACGGCGCTTCGTCCTCAACTTTCGGAACTTCTTCGGTTTATTCTACAAAAAACGATACGTCTTAGTTCAAATTAAATTCTTCTATTTCTGACTTTTGTTCCTTCTTTGTATTTCATTTACAAATATATATTATTAAAATTTTGTGCTGAACCCATAATTTCCTTCCTAAATGGCCGTCATATGAAGTTAATTATTAAAATATACTTCTCAAAATGTTTTGCTGGATCATTCTTTTACAATATCTATAACCACATCACACAACAGTATAAATGACAATGGATTGGATAATATCTGGAAAAATCATGCTATAAACATGCTTATAAAGAAACTGAAAACTTAAAAATCGGTCATATTAAATTCATATTCCCGGATAGAATTTTTTTTTCAAAATTAACTGCATTAAATAATCTTTTAGTTTTCTGATTTCATTTACATTATTGTGGTAACAATTTCCTAACAGTATGAACGGCAATAAAGAGTTAAACCAGAAGTGGCGCTTTGGACGCACAGAATTAAACAGTTGTCTGATAATCAAGGTAAATTTAAGACTGAATTACGCTCATTTTTGCTTAGCCACTCCTTCTATTCAATAAAGGAATTTATAGAAGAATCGGAGAAGAGTAATTTATTATAGTTTATAATACAAAACTTTGTTATAAGTATATTTTCTTTTATACAATAAAATAATGTAATAAATGTACACCCTGACCCATTCCACATCCTTGAAGCTTAGCTTCTTTACAGGATCTACGGAATATGATTATTATTATTATTATTAAAAGTGGCCCATTGCATCCTTGCTCCTGTTAGTATTTTGGACGAGAAGTCCCTTCCCATTGTTAGAAAGCATTGTACAGTTAGACATGTTGGCATTCAGTCCTAAGACTGGTCTGATGCAACACTCCATGCTAACCTATCTTGCGTAAATACAATGATTGTCAGAAATAGTCGAATTTAATAACAGTTCTGTTAAACAGAGAGAACATACAATTCCAAGGTCCAAGCCGATCTACACTCAGTGCCAAAAACTGTAGTCCAGAGTTATCTTCACCAAACAAGCATCACGAAGCTATCACCCTCTCGTACAGCAACACAATTTTGTCGTTTTTAACTTGTTGCTTCATTAAACTGACATAAATTAATTAATTTAACTGCGCAAAGTTATTCCCTTTCGTCCCCTAAGGGAAGCAGATTCTATCCTCATATTTATTCACCAACCCCTAACCATGAACGTATGACGCTATAAAATGAACTATATGCCGCATCTGCCCTCTACTGTCAACATGTTCACGAAAAAAATACTGATAAAATTTGTAAATGCTCCAACATATATCCCGAAAGTCAGCATTTTCACAAGGAAATCAGTTTTGATGGAATTGGTAAAAGGCTACATTACTTGTCAATAAAACACAAAGAATAGCAAATAGAAATATTATATTTGAAAACGTTTCGTCCCCCGAGTTTCTGGACCTCCTCAGTTCTTTAATTAAAATATGAAAAAATTTCATGTTGCTGCTGCAACGTCCGGACCGAAACTATTCCATTTCTGACTTTTGGCCATTCTTTATGTTTTATTTATAAGAAGTCAGATTAATTCAATTACTTTCTTTACATTAATTATCATCAAAGTTTATGTATTAGGAGAAAATGTCGATTAAATTGTTAAATCCTGGAAGTAATGTCACGGAAATCATAATTTTTTCACGAGGAAATTTCGTTGATGTTCACAAATATTCGAGCAACTCTTGAGAGTTTCAACATTTCGAAGAGAAATTATCGATGAAATATGTAAATAGTCTTGAAAAAAAATGGCCTCGAAATACCTTAATGTTTTTTCACTGAAACCGAAACGGCATTAATGCAATTTATTTTTTTGTCTCCCCTTCATTCTCTCGCACTCCCGCCAATGACATTGGAAATTTAGATACGGTTGCCATGTTTCTTTCGAGCGGAGAAAACAATGCAGACGTCAACAGAAACATACTGTACTAAGAAACTGCAAAAGATATTTATTAAGCGCGTTAACAGTTGTTACAACTACTAGTAACAATAATTTCCGAAGTATTGCTACAGGTAAGTGCCAGGGTCTGATAGAGGGTGTAAATAACAAACTGAAGTGATGCATGAGCAAGGCAAATTGAGAACCTACTACCAAGTACCAAGCGTCTCTGATCGTGGACACTCCTTGGCACAGAGAGAACTACTGCGGAACGCCGAGACAAAGAACTTCCTTCCCTTGCTGAGGGCGATTGCCTACGGCGACGAAACGTGTCCGTCCCTCTGACGAAAATAATTTTTAATCTTTTGTTTTCCACTTCCCACGCTACTCTGAAATAGCTTTACGTTGTGGTGTCGCCTGTCCGCACAGCTTCCTCAACTTTAATTAATTCCAAGAATCTGGATTTGAAACAATAGCGTGATTAAATTAGTAGAGACATCCTTCGGTTAATCCTTTGTCTATGTTAGAAAAGTATACAGATATAAAGTGTAAGAGGTAATAAAGGCTGAGTAAAGGAACTGTTATTGCAACAAACACTAAAAATTATTATAAGAACAATTAACGTCTGTGAATAACATATATAAATTAATAGTTAATGATTCGTTAATCAGACATTTACAAAACAATTTGGAAGAAAAGTATAGACAATTCGACCATCAATTGTCAATATTTGGGACCAACTGAGAATACGATTTTCCATATCCTCAGTTGGTCGAAACGTTTATATTTGAAGGTTAAAATTCAACCAAATTATTTGTAAATGTCTGATAAACGGGTCGTTCCTTCTTATCTTAAACGCTTCAAATCTCTGATCACCTTCAGGGAGAAGAAAGGGTTTTAAGTATCAGATCTAGCAGCCACTAGTCCGAGAACTACTTGAGTGAAATAAACCTAATAAATTCAGAGCGTCTATTAATAAGGCCCTTAGCTTAATAGTAAAAATTTTCCAATAATTTATAAAGAAAAGAGATTAATGTCCTGTTTATGAATCGTCATTTTATGAATTCTTTTTATTTATATATATAAAATGAATGATCTTATTATAAGAACAATGCCTTGAATGCTGTTTTAATCTTCAGTATAGTTGGGATAAACCAACAACGTTTCGACAGTAAGCTTCACCATTGTCATCAGGTGTGTGTGTTCGTTGATAAGGTTAGTCCCAGAAGTAGCCAACCTGATGTACGGTTGGCGGATGGTAGTTTGCAAAGCAAAAGTTGTCTAAATAACCAACTGTAATGATTTAACATAAATTCGGGGAGAAATGTATTTTATTTGCAGTTACTTTCGCTACCCGTAGAGTCGTCCAGCAGGTAAGAACGGGGGGAAATACCCAGAGCACTGATGGTCTAATGGTTAAAGTGGACCAGGACAAATGGGAGAAGCGGTGAGTCGAAATATTCAGAGGCCAGTCGGGAAGGAGACGGAGAAGTATAAGCACGCAAAAATTAATCATAGATGAGTGGTGGAGCTGTTTTCGTCGCCTGCACGTTCGAGTCTCCAGTTTGACCCCGGGAGCAGAGATGTTCTCGCCCAGGGTGAAGAAAGCAGAAGGATAATTGCCGCCTACCACGCAGGTCGGAGGAAATACTAATATAAAATATAACCTGGATCGTGTGTCACAAAGTCCACAGCAAAAAGCCAAACCCCCACGCGTACCCTGTTTTATAGTTCTCATTTGTTTTAATTTGTTTAAAATAAATAATTTATGGTATTGATAAATCAATTCATTTAAAGTTTCCATAAAAATAGACTAATAACTGTGTAAAATCTAATAAAAACAAGACGTACATTACACAACCGTATAAAAATTAAGTTTGAAGAATGAACTCTCAGTGTATTTGTAAACGTGGTCATCGTTAATTACCAGGATACTTTTATTTGAAAAGTCTCGGTCTAACCAATAGAAAATTCGAGCTGGATTCTTCTCCTGCGTTTACAAATATACAGTAATCGAGCCCGTAGGATCAGCGAAGACGACCATCGCGGTGGTCGATCAAGTGAAGTGGCAACGCCTGAAATGGCGACGCAACATTCACAAAATGTTATTGGATGGGCGTCGACTAAACGGGCGCCAGATTGGAGACAAGGTAACCATTTAAAGATGCTGTACAGCGCATATTCTCTGAAAAATTAGATACGAGAAAGCTGTGCGCAAAATGGGCGCCGCGTTTGGTGTACGATGGAAAGAAAAAAAACAGCGACGTGAGGACGTTTCAATCGCGTCTTTGGCGATGTTTAACGGCAGAGTTCGATTCATAACCATGGATGAAACAACGAAACCTCAGACGAAGAAACGATCCAAGAAATATAATGAAAGGCGAGAATCGACTCCATCTGCTGACAAGATCATGGCATCAAGGAATTCGCGAGGAATAAATTACATTATATTCAAAAAGGAAAAACAAACCAAGGTGGACATAAAACGAACATATAGTAACGTTCCTGAAGAAAACAGGAAAAAACGAGCGCATTGAAGAAAGCGTTCATTCAACACGACACCGACTCATGCTTACGCAATGGCCAAAATCAATTAGTTAAGTTACAATTGCTTCCCCACGCACATATCATCGAATTTAGCTCCCTCTGATTATTTTCTTTTCCCAGGCTTTAAAAAAATGTTTCGCTGGTAAAGGATATACTAGCACTGAATAAGTGGAGTTTGCGGTTTGTGACTATTTTGAAGAGCTCCATTGATCTCACTTTAAACATTGTATCACATCTGCTGAATATCGGTGAGAAAAAGAGACTACGGAGAGAAACTGATATTTTCTTCACAAATATTTTGTTTCTTTCGTAAGTTCAGCTACTTTTTGGGCTAATTCGACATAACGTACCTAACGACGATGGCGGAGGTTGCTATTGAAACGTTCTATATTTACTTAACTATTCGATGACGAAAGTGGATCAAACCACGGTAACATTTCCAATTTATTCAACGACTACCCCCGCAAAACCAAGCATCTGCTTACTTATTAATCATGATCTTATTTTTTTGCCTTAAATTTATTTAAAAACAGTGAAAATGACGTCTTAATTACTTAAACTGTGAAAATCTTTCGTATGACGAAAAGGAAGCGAATTTTTAATCTGGAAAATATTTTAGTATACTGAAGGAGCGTTCAACTGTGGCTTTACCACTATCTACATATCTTGTTTTAACTCTGCTCGTGATACTTTCGCCCTTTTCCTCCGTATTCAAATATTTGCGTATTTTTGGATGTTATATTTGCAACCCACAGCCTCCACTCTCCGAATTCAGCAACAACAATTCAGTCAGTGTAAACCTTACTCCAAAAATGAGTTCATAGAACTGAACGAAAGCAGACAATTTATTGACGAGGAACATTACGATATAAGCACAAGTTTTGCAATAGAATTTTTAATTCGAACTGAAGTAATAGACTATGGCTCACAGATCCAGTCTCTAGCCATTACTTTGGCAAGGAAATTTAATAGCATAAGTAAAATTAGTCATGGCACAGGGCAGTTTCTGAAGACATGTCGGTACCTCAAAGGTTAACATGAGGAAACATTACGGGAATTACGCGGACGCGTCCAAGAAGAATGAAAGTGTTACGCGCAACACATGTGTGACAAATATGGAACGTATGAAGTCTTTGACGCAACAGACGTGCCTTTTAGCAGAATACTATATGAATTTTACAAGTAAAATAAGTGTGTCCATATACTGGTCAACTCTGAGAGTCGTCCAGTTCTTCTGGTGAACATTCCAGCATCAGGGTTTAAAACAGTTTCCTATCAGGATTCATTTACTTACACTCCGCGGAAAACCGAGTTACTTCAATTATATGGCCCTCTACACCTCGAGGAATACATTTCTACTCCTTAATACCCAATCTGGTAAATTTGTGTTACAGTGAAACGAAATGATGATTGAGAAACTTGCCATCAAAAAACTAACCCCCACAAGCTGTGTTGCTTCTTTACTTATTTCCAATGACAGAAACCCCTATCAAAGGTTTTTCGTTTGCGGGAGGAAGTATTGTAAATCTTCGAAAAAGAATACGCGGAAAGGATAGTCAGAGAGATTTGAATGTTGGTTTCTCTTAGGGTAGGACGGGGGATTGTATAGAATCGTTTATGTTTAACGGAATCATTAAATATGTTTGCCATGTTATAAATGTAAAAAAAAACTTTTATGAAGGGACGTTTAAATATATAATTCTATATTTACTACGCTTGTGTCATTTCTACTATTGCAAGCGTTTAATTTTAATCTCCAAAGAGGAAATGACCGCAACATATTGATTGAATATTAACGAACGTTGAACTCCATAAAAGTGAAACAGGTTGGTACAAACTATAGATATCAACTATCCCGCGAGGATCCTAATTACTAACGAAGAGAAGAATATAAAGAGCTCGTGACGTAGCACGGTCGGTAAACAGCCTCTGGCGCCCTTCGGGTCAACGGTATAACGTTGTCGTTTGTATTGAATGTAAGCAGAGGTCATTTAGAAATTTAGTATTTCAAGTCTGTACGATTTAGCGAGTTATTACAACAGAGATGCAGAAAACTTTTTCGAAAATGTGTGTATGAACACAGGATTGTGTGGACATGAAATTAAAACAGTTTGAAATCCAAAAATAGTGTTAGAGTACCTCTTTTATAATTTTAGCAGCAAAACTTCCAAATTGGCCTTAGCAGATGTAAAGTACCCACCATCGTCAATCCTCCAGAAACTTCCAAATAACGGTTTGTTTTAATAAAATCAAGGATGTGCCGCTAAGCCCAGAGTCTATCAAAAACAACTTTACTGTCGAGACCGCGTGAGGTAAAGGAAAAGTCGCTTTACTAGACGGGGGGGAGGGGTGAAAATATTGTTATACATAAGCAAACCCTGCAATTAATCTGATTTTTCTTATTAATTGTTCCAAAACCACTATGTTGTTATAAAACCATTGAAATAAAATCATTATTCTGCATTAAAATTGAGGCTCCCTCTTCGCGCAGAAAATAAGTTTAATACTTAATGTCAATTTTTTCTTGTAATTTAAGTTAATTTGTAAATAAATTCAGTTTTTATATAATTTGACGCATTTGTAAAAGGATACCGCAACAAGTGGGACTAAAAAATAATGTTGAATTTTAAATTGACAGACGTAGTAACCAACAGGGAAGAGAGCTCTACGGGACACAATATAAAATACGTTTCAATTTAAGGCAGTAATTAAAGGAACATGATGGGAATTATCAAAACAAGTGTAAAGAAGAATTGTGTCAAGTGGAAGAGAGGAAAAATATCCTAGTTACATGACAGTGAAAATCAAAAAACGACCAACCTTCAGAACAGAAATAAAATATTTCGTTATTCTTCAAGGATCCAGTGGAGGATGAAAGGGATCATGGTCAGGTCATGGAAACCAACACCATCCCATTACCAATAAATTTCTAACACAAAATTAGGAATGTCGTATAAAGAGAACGCAAAGACCGGAAATGACTGTCACTTGATACAGAGTAACTAATATGATTGTAGCCATTGATTCCTGTGCAGACACTCATGTCTTATAAGAAACATTTAAATGCGTAAAAAGATACAATAACATATAAAATTAATATACATTTCCAATTACCGACGACGAGTGTATTGTACTATGTATTTAGTACCAGTGTACTTAACGATTTTATTAGCTTTTGTTACACCACGCCGCATTGATTGCATTATTTATTTCACTTAACCCCACTTTCAGCTATTGACTGTAAGAACAGTATTTAACTCTGCAACTCATTGTCTACGAATACAGTCGGGGCAAATTACAGGGCTAGCCGCCATTAGCGCGAGTCAGATACATTTTACAATGGGCAGGCTTCAGTAAAATTTATTTGCTGTGTACTTAGCGGCTTCCTGATGCTTTTGAGGCGTAGCCATGGTGGCAGCCTTGGACTCGTACAACCAATTAGCACCAATTGTGGGTTCGTTAACAGGTGCTGGGCTGCTGCCATCTATCGAGATCAGACTACGAAAGCAAAAAGTCTGCACTTCTGAAAGAGTCCACACTATTGGGGGGGAAAAAAGAAGCTTAGTGGGCCCCAGATTACACTGGAGTGTAGTAAATAATGCGAACAGCAGTAAGCTAATTCAACGCTAATAATTCGTTAGGTGCCATTGCCCTCAAACCCACGAAGGAAGGTAGAAAAGACACGAATCTAAACCAAATTCAGAATTTACTGTTAACACGACACACAGGTTGGGAAAACAGATCCTGGAGGTCGTTCCCACATACTGCATTCGATATTTAATCCGCACTAAAAATAATTACAATAAATTAAATTAATTAAATGAGTTAACTCAGCCTCTTTGTTAGTTTTTAAAATTTAAATATTTAACATTACAACGTTTCGTCTCTCATTTGAGGCTTCTTCAGGTAAAAATTTAGTTGTACTTGGAAGCTCACTTCATGCCTCCTTCGGCCGAAAAAGTCATGAAGTGATATTCCATGCACAGCTTAATTTTTACCTGAAGAAGTCTCAAATAAGAGACGAAACGTTGTAATGTTTAATATTTAAATTTAAGTAACTGACAAAGAGGCTGATTTAACTAATTTACTGTATATTGAACTGTTGGATAAACTATTTAAATTCATTAAAGATAGAGCGAGGCGAGAACGTGATGATGAATTGTCATGCAGCCGTTGCCACCAAGCAGTCTTACAAATTCAGCCACGTGTAATATATAATAATTATTTACAATGTCTGGCTGTTTGGAAATAAATAAATAGTACAGCAGTCTATAATTCAGAAAATTTTAATATGAACTTTTATTAACAGCAATTCATACATGACGTTTCGTTCTTAAATCTAGTGTGGTTTAACCTCTAAAAACGCAAAATAATTATTTACAATTTAATATTTATTGCACAAATTATCAGATTAAAAACAAACTAACAATCACTTGGTATCAAAAATCAACTTGCTCAGGAATAATTCTTAATTGAGTGTCAAATCACCCATTATCCCATAAAAAAAAGCTATGGCTCATAATCTTGTAGATAAAGCAGTCAAATTATCTCATCAGCGCTATTATAAATTTAATTTGGACCCAATTGTTAATACTCGTGTTATTATTTGAATTGAATTTACAAATATACTAAATTTAGGTTGACCAAGATTAAGAAATTACCCAGTAACTAAGGCAACATAGTTTTCCCCTTCCTTAAAAAAATTCAATATTAACTTATGGGTTATCTTTAAATCTTGCAATAATTTCAACTTTGTCAAAAATATTAAAATAATAATTTCGATAAACAAAATGTTGTGTACCAAAAATTGCAATTCCTGTTACAATTCCCGCACTAACGAACATAAAAATAATTTAGAATATACAAAATTAATGCAGAAGCATATAATATTTAAGCAAGCACAATATTGACTTGCAAAATATTAAAATTTTAGATGTTGAATGTAATCTTAATTCTAGACTCATGAGTAAGCTGCTCAACATCAGATCTAACAATTTGGCTATTTATGTTGAAAATTAACTACTATAAACTTTCTGTTTCACTCATTGTTAAATTTTAGCATAGTTATTCCGCAGACTAATACTATTATGAACTACTGTTTCTGTCTCTTCGCTAGCGAACGTCCTAATTTTTATACTACTTCTTACTTTATTGATTCTGTAAGTTTTTTTCCCATTCTATACGACAATTGTATCATACAAATTTAATTTTAAAATATTTCTTTTGTATTATGAGAGTTTAAATCACACCAGATGAGGCTCCAAATTTAGGAACGAAACGTAGTGTGTAAGTTACGTTACGAATACCTTTCCCATTATATAGGCAGTTATTCGATGTCCGTTCGGTGCTGCCATCAATGTATTTGATTTACACGAGCCCCGCATATTTAACTTCACTATCGCCTATTGAAAAGAGCTAAAATTTTGATAAAATAATTTTTTAATTTGAATGCTTGTTCGCACAATCCTATGACCTTTTACGTCGTCACAAATATATTCATCACAAATTCCCTGAAAGAACTAAATATAATGTCAAAAAAAATTGCATACGGTGTTTTGAAATTCAGCAGTCTACAAACCACGAGAATTATGGAAATTGATTGAAGCAGTTGAATGGTTTCGCCAACCTTGTATTCAGGAATAGTTGGTAAAGAATGCTCAACGAGAAAGGAGAAACTGGCACAGAAGTGGGAAATAAAAGGATAGGCCAGGTATCTACTACACAACTTGAAACTATGAGGGGTTGTCAGCCGACTGAACATGAACTTGAACCCCAGGTTCGATGCCAACCCTCTGTTGTTTGTTTGGAAGGTTCATCGCTGAATCCAATGACGGATAGCTACATTTCGAGTTATTGCGATTTAGGACTATACAAAATTAACTATAGCGTAACCCAGAAAGAAACAATTTTTCAGTACCCTCCAAAACCAAAATTTGGAATATAAGGAAAAAAATATTAGCATATAGCTTAATTTTATTTGCGAAAATTACTAAATACTTTTAAATCATTTATTTTGTAATAAAAGCAAAGTTTTTTTGTAGGAAATAAACTGATACTGTATAGAAAATTTTTATTAGGTTAAATATTATTTATTATACGCTCAAAATTATAATAAAGTAGTGTCCTCGAGTTTCGGAAGATGTCGTGCCGACAATTCCATCGGCCTCAAGAACCGTTTCGTAAAGAATAACTGTCCATTGAAGTACTGCAGTCTAGTTTTTCTAGGAAGACCGCGCTTTAGTTGGCTGGAGGTTACTCCGTTTCTTTGTTTAGTGTCGGTAGGACACTTTGCAAGAACTGTAACGGCTGAAAACTGCCCTTGACGTTCTTGAAGCCTTGGATTTTATCGAGGCGAGTCTTAAAAGTGTTTTCTTTATTCCTGAGTCAGCTCCGAGCGTTTGGCACGGTTGGTGAGAAGTGTCCGGCTCCTCCCCTAGGTAGTGACGTCTTCCGCTGAACAAAGAACCTAAGAATTCAGAATATTTATTATGAGGAGTGTGAACCGAAACCTAAGAACATTGAGTAATATGCGGGAACATTCAAACCTTGTCGGCATCATCATACTGTCAGCTAAACTCTGTGCTTATAAGCCATTCGGATAGGGGAGAAAACCCTTGGGAGGTGGGAGCATAAAAAGGTTGAAACTGGGGAACATTTAACAAACAGAACACTTCTACCAAAATCTTAACCTGCAATAAAAGAAGCCCAGAGACTCCAAGATGCGCAGGGCTCCCAAAACTTCATAATCGGTTTTCTAAATTATTTATTTCCTTTTGAAACAATATATTTCTCTAAGCATAGCCATTACAATGCAATAAAAATTATCCAAGATTAAAATCTCAATTTGAAATTTTATTCTTCAACGTCTAGTTGTGAAGACGAGCTCCTTTTCAAAACATAATTAACGCAAATTCACAGTATAACGGTTAGGTAAATGAAAATTTAAATACAAGTGAGGGCGAGAGAAAAGATTTAGAAATAATTATCGTCTTCTCTATAGTAAAACTACCTGTGTGTGTCTGTCTGTAAGTATGTTCCGCATACAAATCTAAACGAGTTGACCAAATTTCGTACACGTGTTCTTAAACATCCGTAAATAAGTATTGTCAGGGTAAAACCCTAGGACCGGAGTTGAAGGCAGTGAAAAATTTAAATAATCAAGAATGACCAATATTTTCATCATGTAAATACATTCCTGAATTAATTAATTTGATAGTGAGTCCTCCGATACTGCTAGCGTATAATTCAACACCATAATAGAAGGGAAGAATTCTTAACGGAAGGGTGGAAGGGCAAAACATAAAAATAACCAGAAAACAATAGAGACTGGGCTCAAAACCGGTGTGATGTGAACCAATTAGTTTTAATTCTGACCAAAAATGCAACTCAAGTTATATTTCATTCCCTGTAAGGGGGTAGAAGGGGTAACACAGACTTCCGCATATCATTCTTAACGAATGGAATAATGTTGAGCACGTGTTCTTGGCGACCCGGAAATCAAAACTGTTGGGGTAAGACACGGCTATCACCATCTGGGCGGGGGTGGAGGGAGCGGAAATTTTTAAATATCAATAAAAGCCAATATTCATTCTAATATATTTTTTCTTGGCCAATAAATTTGATAGTTTTCACTAAATTTGTTTGCGTATAATTTCAACCCCAATCAGCGTCGAAGTGGAGTATTCATTGAGGTGTGGGTGTAGGGGGCGTCATATGAAAATTAAAAGAAAACAGTCGGTTTGAAATCTAAATCAGTGCTATGCGAATCTTGATTCTGAAATTTAGCATGAGATTTAAAATGTAGTTCATCCCCTAAGAGGGTGGGACGGGGTAAAACATATTTCTGCATAAGAATAATTTTAGTGATTATAAAAGGGGTAAATTAATTACTGTTACAATTACAGCTATTTCAATCTAACTTAGGCGAAGTTTGAATACTTGATAGGTAAAATAACCCTTAGCTTTTTCAAGGGTGTGACTCGGGCGCATCTTTTACTGTCTTATAGTTCCGAAGCTAATTATTATCGTGTTGAAATACCGGTCATAATTTTGCCTCTTAAGGAACAGTCAGTGTTTCTTACTCTATTCGTTTATCGGAAATACTTTAAACAGTCTTAGATTACTGTTGGCAATTTTTATTTCTTTAATGTGCCAGGAGGATTTTTGTGCTCTCATGAAATGTTAAGAAAATTTTTATTCAGTTATTTTACTGAAAATATTTTTGGTCATCCTATGTACCGTGATACGGGGAATATATTTGAGTTTAATATTGTAACGCTCTCGATGATCGTTTAATCATGAATAGACCAAGAATTAAATAACGTACCAGAATAATATAAATAAATGCACGGGCAACGCCGGGTACCCAGCCAGTATCCAATAAATATCATTATTTTTATACTTGTACTTTATTTTACATAGTTGTGGTCAGGATTTGCATGCTCCAGCAGTCTTAATCCCATTCTCGGTGACAATGACGGCCCAAAAATCCAAGCCCATGCCAGGGAATTCGAACCCGGGACCCCTGTGTTATGGAGCAGCGACGATAGCCACTAGACCACAAGCTAACTAATTACACTGCACCGACGAGGAACTTCAAAATCTGGGTGGGTTTGCCTAATGTTAAATTAATTTCCAATATCAGTGAATATGAGAGGGAAGGGTTTCAACCCGGGTCAAAGTTTGTTTCTACAACGTTTCGCCGGCAAGCTCCGCCATCGTCGTCTGGTAAACTGTCTACCTGACGACGATGACGCGGAGCATGCCGTCGAAAAGCTGTGGAAATGAACTTTGACTTGTGTTGAGAACCAAGAATTGTATAATTTCTAACAATCAAAAAGAATTAAGGAATTTGTTGAACAAATAGTGAAATTCGAAATTTGATTTATTAATATCAAAAAGTCAGATAGTAAAACGAGTACAAACACATTTCAGTGAGTAAAATGGGAAAATTTGCATGCAAAAAAGAAACAAGTGGCAATTTCAAAGGTGACACGGTCTGCAAAATGTACGCTTCAGTGCCACCGACCTCGCTCATTCGCACTATGAAGAGTCTTCATTCATATTCATTAGAATTGCTTGGAGATGCAGCAAAAACTTATAGTAATCCCATTACCAAAAGATGAGGTAAGTTATATTTCCTTAATTGAAAATCAATTCGGACACGCTCAGCAAAAAATGAAATTCATTATAGCCATTGCTTTTGCAACAGCGAACAGACCCAATGAACCGTAACATTTTAAGTTTCAAATTGCAACCATTATCGTGAAGCTCAGATGAGAAAATTGTCTATATTGGAATACTATCATAAACATTAGGGTCTGTTATAACGGCAAATTGTTGAAAAAATTCCTTTATTACTTCAGGTCAATGCAGAAGGAAAAGAGACTAGTTTTCACGCAGCGAAGTAGTAGGACAATATTCAATATACCTCAAAATTTCACGTTTTCAACCCAGATATTTGTGTTTTGGTGGAAGGCCCTCGTTCTGTACTAGTTTTTAAACACACTCGGACGTAGCCTTCAATCTCCTCAGTGAAGCTGTAACCAGAGAAGGTCGCCTTCCTGCACAGTAGATGCAACACAGGAAAGAAGACCCAAGACGTGGCCCTAGAAAGGTTTCGTTCACATGCAATGACATCGCATATCACACCTGCAATTTGTTTTCATATCCTGGATCGAGAATGAATAAGACACCCCAATCCACTATTTCAGTTACTCCTAACTCAACAGGACAACAGAAGATCGGAAGACGCACACCAACACCAATCAAGACCTCCCCTCCCTGTAGTGGACCTAAACTTCGAAAAATGTTGGAATTATTTAACTAATTCCTCCTTCTTCATCCTTGACTCTGCAAACCATTCAGGGTCGACTGCGGACTATCATCTTATATGATACATTCCAAATTTGGAGTGATACGTGGTCAGCATATGAAGTCTCCAGCGGTGTTAATCCTATCCTCAGTGACAATGCCCATGCAAGGGAATTCAAACCCAGGATCTCTATGTTGTGAGGCAGCGACGATATCACATGGCGACAGGAGGTTGGATAACTAATTAGCTGTTAAAAGTTTTTATGATTGCGAATTAAATAAATTAAAGTAAAATATTTACTTAGAGTTGATCACAATATCAATTAACATTTTTTTACTCGGAACAAGCTACGGTCGTGCCTGCAATTAATATTAGTATTTCATTAGTTTAGTGCGCAAAATGTGTTTCCTAATAATATTTAATATTACGTTTGATATACATTAAGATACAAACAAAGCTGACAACTGAAACGTAATAGCAGATGAAATCAAAATTAAACATAAAATGGAAAATTTGAATGACTGGGAAAGTAGTATCAGTGAGAAGATCCTGTCAAACAAGCTGTCATGATTTCTCAAGCTCCAAGTTGTCATTCAGACGTTCAACGTTGGCTAAGAGGCCCGGGACTGTGATTGGCTATGGTACTTACGTAGCCTGGCGATACGTTTCCAGAAGCCAGGAGCAGCATGGTTGGCGTGGGCGCTGGAGGACCGAGGGAAGCTACTAGATGAGCGAGAGCTGCTGGAGTAGCTGACGCAGCTGGAACTGAAGCCGCTGTCCGGGTCTGGACCTGGAGAGGCAGGCGAGAGCAGCTCGTCTGTGGGGCCGACGGAAAGGAGGAGGTCTTCCAACAGGTCTGGGGGCGGCGCCGGGGGCATGAGCATCGCCTCCACGGCCAGGTTGAGTTCGCCGAGCACGCGGCGGTGGCGGGATTGCACTCGACGGACCTGCAACACAAACACAAAATAAAACTCTCTCCCCTTTCAATGGTAATGACCTATTTTATTACATGCAATATTATAGCAGTACAGATACAAAGTTTGAGATTTTGACGAAAAGATGGAGCCCGGTAACCATAAGATCTTTTAATTATTGATTTAAACAACTGCCGTTCCATAATAATGGGTTAAAGAAAACGCACTTTTATACAAACCCAGATTATGAAGTAGTATGTTATGGCCCATAAAGGGTTCATGTTCTTTTTGCTTTAAAACAGAACTAAGAACAAAGGAAAATTATTTTAAGGCTAACAAAACAGAACAGGAGATATCAAACCCACAGTAGCAGAAATAAAATTAAAAACCTTTGGATAGGCCCACAGTATTTCTAAGTCAACGCCATCAGGAACGTCATGTCGAGTTACTGTACATATATATATATATATATATATATATATATATATATCCAGCACTTCCCCCCATTTCCATTGAAATCATTGAAACTAACAACTTTCGTGATGAAATTGTTTTTACCTTTATAAGAAGTAAATCGACCTTTAAGTCATAACAAATTTAGTATAACCTTTAACACAACGTTTCGAATCTGGAAGATGAAAATTTTGTGGTGCATGTCGCACTGGCGAATATTCACAACTGAAAATTTCTTCGTTAAAAATACTAAATTGATTACGAGTGTAGTGTAGAATGCCATAATATTACATAGGTATTTCTCCTGCGACAACAATATCAGGTCATATATGTTTATTTGATTCTGCTTTTTCTCCTTCTGAAAAGACAAACCAAATCCCCCATCTTCATTTCTTTAATGTTTTCAACGGCTTTAAATAATGTTATAAGTGATTTCGCCTTTCAGGTGTTTTTTGAATTTACATCACTTAAATATGTGCGCGTTCGGTCATTGTAGCAGGACATCAGAGATGGGCGCTGCGGGAGTTTTCTCGCAGGCGCTTCAGCCCAGAGTGACTGCGGGGCTCACCTGATCATGTCGGGAATGCCTCGCACTCTCTCTGGGTACTTTTTATCAAAGTTCTCATATGCCGAGACACCTTCACCTATTTTAGGAGGTATATGTACCGGGGTCAAAGACCTTGGGCATATGGCAAGAGTTGTCCGCTAATCCCATTGGATCAGTCGGCCAATTGCCTCCTGAAACTGGTGGAGACACGGAGAAGGGAATGCTGCGACCCCACAGCAGACTCGTCTCCCGTCATTCGGAAGGGCGTGAGAATAGTACCCAATGCCCGACCTATCTGATGCAGGTTTTCTAGGGTTTTCCCTGCATCTCTTTAGGTGAAAAACCGGGTAGGATCCTTAAACCATAGCCCGGGGGCCCTAGTTAACCCTTGGCTACCTTGTCCGCATCCCCCCTTTTCAATTCCCTTCCTATGCTATTAAAGGGGAGTTGCCTGTTTCAGGATCACCCTCATGTAGCCTGTTACCCAAAAAAAAGTCATTGTAGTAGTCAGCGGGTAAGGACGGTGTTGTGTGTTGGCAGGTCAATTGTTTTTATGTTTTTTTTTTGGAGGAGAAAGTTAAATATCAGATCTATGTAAGCGGATGTAGAGAGGTGTCTTGGCTCGACGCTGGTCATCTCCCTCCTGATCACGCTATTCGCGATGCCGATTTCTTCTTTCATGATACATATATTAATTCTGCGTATGCAGTGGCGCCCGGCCCGGCATTCGACATGAGGGAAACCGTTACAATAAAATATTACTTGACCAAAAAAAACAAGTTTTCCATCGGCATATTTTTTAGGTTCCAAATTTCTCATCCCAAAATTTTTCGTATCTGCCTCCAGGCACACTTTACTTCATTTCACCTGCGTTGATTCACCGATTCATCCAATTAAACAGACTTCCTGGTGAGTTTCCTTTTTTAATTATCCCGGTAAAAAAGCTTGTCGCTAAGAGAAGGAAACGTGCCCTGCTTCCTTTACAGATAATTATTTTTCAGAAATGATTCTCTCTGAATCTATTGTATTCCCAGAAAAGTAACAATCAAAGATAAAATATGCCGATGAGTCGTCGTCGGCGCAGTTACGTAAAAATCAAAGTTGAGCCGTTATTGGCTAAAATGCAATACAATTGCCGTGAATATTTTTCCTGGACGGCTTCATACACGCCAACTGAATTAAATCAGACGCAAGCACACCAACCAACACTTCATCACAAGACGTCACAATAAAACCGTCTAACACAATTTTATACCTTCAAGAGCAACAAGGATTACAGTCACGTAGTTTGTGGTCTGCTAGATGAAGAAAAATATTCTACTCAGCAATTACAACTCAAGGTTACGGAAGATGTGATTCGAACGGCGTAACCCCAGGTTAAAGAAGGTGGTATCAATACGAGGAAAATATTATAAGAGTAACTAATGACAACAAATAGAGAGATTTTTACACTTCCCTTCGGGAAAATATATATTTCTCATATTTAAATTAAATCAATAATTTTCTATGAAATTTAAACTCCAAAGTGAAGGTTCAGGTTCGAAGGCACGTCGTCATTGTTATCCTGCAGCAAGCAAACCAGATTAAACGTTCACCAGTGGTGAGGACTATATAAAATCGCATAGCACAAATTAGCCATTCCTTGGGGATTAATAATTATGCATTCTCCAAGAACCCTAAAAATATTGGAGTAAAATTACATTTTTATTTTGCTTCAAGTAAAATAGATATTATAAATAAGATACAATAAATGGCCAAAAGACAAAAACAGAATGACTTTTAATGCAAAATAAAATACGCTTCGTCCCCAACTCGTCCACCTCCTCAGTTCATTTTACAAAAAAAATATATAAATACAAATTCATAGCCAAGAAACGTTGTTTATTTTGAATTAAAATTCTTCCATTTCGGACTTTGGCCATTTGTTACACTTTATTTATAAAATAGATTTTTTAAATATTTAATTTCGTAATTTCTGTAAATAATTTTATATAACCTGTATTATTGCTACTACAACAAAACTGTCTGTCTCATCACCTGCAATCCCCCTCCCCCAAATGATGTTGAAAATGAAGGTGTGAAAATGAGATCCTGGCATTTGAAAAGAAATGGACGGTAGATGATGAGAAAGACCACTGTTGAAAATCCCTGAATCGTCGGCCTCATTTTATCGAAGTGAATTCAAATTACTCAAGCTGGAAAACAAGTTTGGAAATTGGATGTAAAGTAAAATTATATTGTTCAATTTCCAGGTTTCCACGTTCTCCCATAGACCAGAGAAAGAAAAATTGTTATAACATAAAGGGTCATGTAACATGTTTTACGCCAGTATAGAAAAGTGTGGGGAATTCTTACGTAATAAAACGTCATGACCATATGCATACTGTTTTGCAAGGAAGATACCTGTTACAGAATCAATAAAATAGCGACGAGTCCAAGGACTAGGATTCCTCGAAATTGTGACACAAACAGGTAGACTTACTACAAGTAGTTGAACCTGCAATGGTGCGGTGTAATAAGACTGCATCGTGGAAGCATTTCGAAACAAAGCGCAAAATAATTGTACTGAAAAAACGTGTTTATAAGGTAAGTGGTTATGGCAACGCAAGATACGTTCGCAGAGCGTGTATGTCGTACAATGGAAAATATAGCAATACTGTAGAAAAACAAAGTATAACGATAGTTGCAGCCATGTAATCTTAAGAATTTCTGCAATTTATGAGCACCGGATTTGTGAACTGAAACTCTTAAAATATTTTTTTCGGGTGACAGGCTACATGAGGGTGATCCAGTAACTGGCAACTCCTCTTTAATAGCATAGGAACGGAATTTGAAAGGAGGGAGAAGGTAGCCAAGGGCACACTAGGATCCCACATGGTATTCACCTGAAAGAGATGCAAGGGAAGTCCTAGAAAACCAGCATCAGGTAGGTCGGGCATCTGGTACAACTCCCACGCCCTTCCGATGACGAGACAGCGTTTGTTGTGGGGACGTAAGAAAACAGACTCAATGTGTCGAACAGATTTTGGGAGTGCACCTCACCGATTAGTCCAATGGGATCAGCGACTAACTTACCAACGTCTGTAAAATTGAAACAATAACACCTTTCAGCCATTTTAACAATTCTGGTGAATGTTTGAGCCTTGCATAACTGTAAAAACTGAAGCTGTCGAAACTATCAGCTTCTACGCGTACAGATCAACAGAAGTCACCAAAATTGGCTCAAACAGTGACTGCAATCAAGAGATTCTAGTTTAGCTGTCTAACGAAAGATTTTCCGTTTCAGGAATACATCGAACTCAAGAAAGGCATTCCATTTTCTCTTCTACATGAGACTGCAGTATGATGTGCCTCCTTGCCGTGATGTCGTGCAATGGGAAGAGTAAAAGGAAGGAGACAGATTGCGTAGCCTTGTCAAGATTATTCCACGGCCACAAAGGACAGGTTCTTGCTCCCGTCTCATATGGACAAACATAGCGTCACGGATATGACTCTGTAATAACCCACGTAAGTCGTGAAGATGCAACAATTCTAACCTTGTAAAATAAAAACAGGTCGGTAATCAACTACAATGATTCATAATAACAGACTACAAGGCAATCGTCAGTGCTAAATTGACACACCGAAGCTAGATAAATGGAGGAAAAAAAATACTATATCAAATACAGGCATCTAGGTTCAAAATCAGTTTAATTTAAATACATAGACGGCGACAAAATACAATGGCAATTGTTCTTCACTGAAGGCAAGACTTGCATCGCTGAATATCGCGGGGCAACGCGATCATCGTGACCATTCCCCCTCCACCAAACAACGCAGTCAAATACAATGATAAATGAATAGGTCGTGACTTGTTAATATGATAATATATTAGTAAATGAATATCACTGAACGATGAAGTAATTGTAATATATATATAATGATGTTTCTGGAAAAAAAACTAAATTGTACCCTGAGTTGTAAATTTAAATTTTAAAACTTTATATATAAAGTTAAAGTTGTACACAGAAATGATAGTCAAAATTGTATACTTAACTGTAAATTTAAAAATTTTACAAGTCGCCATGACGATATCGTTGCTGAGACGAAAAATAAAATTATAAAAAAGGTAAAAGTATACAATAAATCTGTGCTGCAAGGCTAACTTGATGATGAATGGTAACAGCTTTTTTTACTGTGTTTGTGGTTATCGTAACTAATCTATTATGAATAGATAACACGACAACAAAACAAATAGAGCAATATTTAACAACTAAATCAATTAAAATATTTATTATATATCATTTGGAATGCCGCCAATACAGGATGTTTCAAAGTTCCGATTACAGACTTCTGGGGATTGTAGGGAGTAGTTCATAGATAAAGTTTTCAGAAGGAACGCATGTTCAGAAATGTACAATTTGGTAAGGGCCAGTGATGATGTAGTGTGTGGCGAGTATTCGTCGACGGGTTCTCCTCTTCAAAGTGGAGAGTGTGACGCGTCCGTGGAGCACCACAGTAGCCCTCCCTAGCTTCGAAAGTACCTGTTCTCGTAGCCGTTGTTGTATTTCAAATAAATGGGATGTGATGTAGTGGGAATGCCCGACCTACCAGATGCATGTTTTCTAGGGTTTTCCCTGCATCTCTTTAGGTGAAACACCGGGTAGGATCCTTAAACCATAGCCCGGGGGCCCTAGTTAACCCTTGGCTACCTTGCTCTACCTTCCGCATCCCCCCTTTTCAATTCCCTTCCTATGCTATTAAAGGGGAGTTGCCTGTTTCAGGATCACCCTCATGTAGCCTGTTAACCAAAAAAAATGATGCAGAAAACGTTCGTGGTATATAAAATAGATTATAAAAATCCAAGAATGCCAAGATTTCTACATGCAACAATTCTGATAGTTTTTTTAATGAAATGCTGATTGAGTTGTACTTGCCTCTTCTTCGACGACGCTCTGAGCCAGCGAAGACCTGGAACGATGGCTCGAAGGCGGCCGCTGCGGTTGCTGATGTTGATGTTGCTGCTGAGCCAGCTTGGCCGCCACTTCGCTGATCTCTTCGTAGATGTTCTCTTCGGTACCGTACCGAGTGGTGAACGTGTGCTTCTGACAGGTGCGAGAGTCCGGTTCGTAGTAGGCGTACGAGTATTCTGTCGGTTCGGCCGCCCCCGCGGACGCTTCCTCTTCTGTAGGCGGCAAAGGCGGCGGCGCCCGAGGTCGGAATCTGGTCGGTGGCCGCGGGGGCGTCGATGATGGCGAAGGCGAGGGCGGACCTGGTGCGGCGTCGGGGGGCGGGTACGGTGGGGGCGGCGGGAACTCGAATTGGAAGTGGCGCCGCTGAGGGGGCGGGTGTGGGGACGCCATCGTCGGGAACCACGCGGTCTGAGGAGGAGGCGGCGGCGGAGGCGACTCCATGCTGCATCTCAAGAGGATCTGTAACAAACACAAGAAGAGACATAAGTATGTGAGCGAGCGTGCACCAATAGTGTTCGTGAGACTAGCATCTGAATGGCCAGGCTCTGATTGGAGTATCTAATGCGCTCCGCTTCATAACAAATCACACTCCAAATAATTAATATATATATTAATCGTCTGCACACTCCATAAAATACACAAAACTCTAGAGCTGCGGCAAGTCTTGATAATAGCAAACTCTGTTGGTCCCCTCCACATTTCACTTTAGGTACAAATGTCAAACAGTCTACATGATAAAAAGTCTTGTTCGCATATATTTTGTTGTAATGTGTTGTTCATTTATATAAAGTAATCACATCGTAACTAATTCAAAAGAATCTTATTTCTGATTATTTAGATTTTGCAATAAACAAAAGTAATGCAATTGGTATGGTTAGAAGTATTTTTGTGGGTGTAAAATAAAATAAAGACTGATAAAACATATTTTTTTTATGTGCTACTGTATATAACCGTACAATTTTTATAGTATAGATCTTTTATCTTTTAATACTTTAATTATATATTAGAAATTTATGCGTTCTGTACACATACATTTTTGTTCTAAAGTACTTTGACTCACTTGGTGGTTCAGTATGATCAGAAATGTATTAACAGTGTTAACCTTAGAGCCTTTGAGATTTTCAGGTAAAAGTCCTATATATATATATATATATATATATATATATATATATATGTACATTCACACACGTAGCTATTTAAATCCGAGTTAGATAAATGTTCTTATATTTTAAAAATTTAAGGTGAATATGATATCGGGGATGGTTGTTTTAATCATTTTATTTGTTTCCACAGTTCCTTATGAAATATATTCCGAAATAAATTAATTAGTGGCATGTAATTCCAATCATCCTATTCTTCTACGGCAGTATTTCTTGAGCCCCTTACTCGCGTCACCCCTCTGAGATTTCTCTCTGCTGTGTTTCTTTTGTTTAGTGTGCCTTTAAGAAAGTCTACTCTATATTGTAAGGAGAACTTCATTGTCTATTCTAATCAATCGCTAATATCTCACTTGTACCTCCTCAGCATTGTTTCGCAGTCTGCAAAGAAACGTTCTCCTTACAGTTCACCTCACTCCCCAGTACACCTGTCTAGTTCCATTGGAAATCATGAACACCTGTATTTATTAACTTTGCATTTTCAATACGTAGTCAAATTAATGAGTTTGGCCAGTCAACAGAGTCCTTTGCACCCAATTTTAGTTAAAGTTACGAAAACTCCGACCTAAGCCTAATCCGCAATTACCGCTTACCTGAATTTACTTTTGATCATTTTAGCTATTATCATACTTAAACTGAACATCATCTTCCTTGGCTCTGCAGCCAATTCAGGGCCTTGGCCTAAGGGCTCAACTGCAGACTGTAATCTTACATGACACATTCCCAATTTGGAGTGTCATGTCGTCAGCGTATTGATTCTCCAGCAGTTTTAATCCCACTCTCCCTGTCCAACCGCTGTGTTGTGAGGCAGTGACGCTAACCTCTAGACCACAAGGGGTCAGTAAATTAAACATCTAATTATAAAATTAAAACGGGATATTGAAATTATCTCATTTAATTTTTTTCTGGAGAAAGATAACGACATGAGGATTAATAGAGAGAAAACCAAGGTAATGGACTGCAGTATGAGAAACAGGAAAACAACAAAGGGCGTTAGATTGGGAAGGGATATATGAAGAAAGCAGGAATTCTGCCACTTAGGTAGCATAATACCTAGCAAGGAAGGCTTTCGCAAAAGCTAATATACGTATGAATATTAGGTAATAACTATAAAAAATGTTCCTATGGAGTATGGCGTTATATGGGTACGAAACGTGGATGGTAGGAGTTGCAGAAAGTAAAAGAATAGAAGCATTTGAAATTTGATGCTATAGGAGAATGCTGTAAAACAGATGGGTGGAGTGTTACTAACGATGAAGTTCTAAGCACAATAAGAGAAGGGAGAACAATATGGAGGATTTAGACCAAGAGAAGTTATAGATAAATTGGCCACATTTAGAGGCATGAGGATCGGGAAAAATTAGCATTAGAAGGAAGTGTCTTAGGTAAGAACTTCTACAAAATGATCCAACGACATCAGTTTTCCCCATCTATTCATCGAGTCCACAACTGGATAAACAGTGAAGGATAAAGTTAGAGGAAGCCTACATAGCTGGAGAGAAAATACCAAACGGCTCAAAATAGAGGAAATACTTTTGTTCTTCCACGTGGTGACAGGTCGTTCGCCGCTAGGAAGGGGACACTAAATCGTCAAAACGATTCACACAATACAATGCTCAAGTAAAACATTTCTGATTTTTAATGTGGGTACTCGTGACGACCTGTACTCATCCGATTACTAATATCAATTATACTCGAAATAAATAGAATAATGACTGGAGAGTGCCATTGTATGAGATATCTGTGATGACGAAATTAGCCAACGATCTTGAATACCTTGCTTGCCTTTACATAGTCTTTTAAATGTTAAGAATAGGGAGGAAACTGAGCGGGATAATAGAGCACAGGAAATGAGAACAAAGAGCCATCCGCAAGGAGGATGGATAAAAGTGGCAAAAATGTTCAAAGGCTTAAAGCATGAAATAACCTTTCCCATTTTTTTACAATAATGTCTCAGGTAAATCCGCAGCCGACAACTTGTAAATTCCGTAATTTCAAAGTATCCGCTTAACCACGATTTATGGGCTAGTTATCAGTCCTTAAACTGGTCTGATACAACCCTTCATGCTAACCCTTTAATTTCTACATAACTAGCACATCCCACATCCTCCCTAATCTGCTTAGCGTATTCCATCCTTCCGCCTTCTTCTGTTCATATCCCACACACTCCATATTGTTATCGTATTCTGCTTAGAACTTCCTGGTTAGTTACCCTATCCACTCATCTGATTTTCAGCATTCTTCTATAGCATCACATTTCAAAGGCTTCTATTCTTTTCCTTTCCGCAACTACTATCGTCCATGTTTCATACTCATATAACACCACACTCCATAGGAACATTTTTAGCAATGATTTCCTAATACTCACAGTTATATTATCCGTCAGTAAATTCCACATTTTTTTGCTATCCTACTCTTTATGCCTACCATCCCTAGTTATTACGCTTCACAAGTAGCAGAATTCCATATCTTCCGTCAAAATATCCCTTTAGACAATCTTAACACCCTTTGTTATTCGACTGTTTCCCAAACTGCACTCCATTACCTTGGTTTTCCCTCTCTTAATCCAAATGCAAAATGTTGTTGTGGTGGTGGTGGAGGAATTCAGTCCTTTCTGCAACTACTATCGTTCACGTTTCGCACCCATATAACGCTAACTTATATACATTTTTAGTAATATTGCATACTTTATGTCAGTGGAATCTGTGGTGGGCAGAGCAGAGGACTTTAAATTTGAAACTTTGGGGGGAGGGGAAGTGTATCTTTCGCTGTAAATATGATGTTTGTTGTTCCTATTGGCGAAAGTTTGTTAATGTTGCAAAAAAGATTACCGACGCAAACAAAAATCGCAGCCGGTATATGTCAAACTAATGGGCTCGACGTATATCCGAAAAGAACGAAATCTCGTAATGTTTTCTATATTGTGAATCGAATGACGACGGGTGAATAACGGTTTTAATAAATTGATACTAAAACTGTTAATTTCTTAACTACAATTACAGCAATATAGTTTTTATATTTGTTTTCCATGCCATGTGATGAGAGTATGCGGATTTGACAACACAATCAAATGCGTGAGTCAATGACATAATTCGACATTGTGTATGAATTTTTATTACGAGTTTCGTGTGTGCCAAGAGCCGCAGCTCAAAAACATTCAACTCCAAATTGTGATAATTTGAACAAGTTACCGTTACGTTGGTACTTCTGCAATTTCAGTTCAATACATTCTTTCGATACAAGGGCGTCATTTATAAGTGGCATAATCCTCTGTGGCGCCTCTATAAGAGCAACAATGAAGAAAGGAACAGACCAGCCGATAAGTCGAAGGCAGGATTCCAGGAAAGCGCGTGTGCCGAGGCCGATTCTGGAATGGAAGTGGCTTGTCTCCGAGATGTTTTATAGCGTCGTTTACGATCCTGCGCTCGCTCACTTCAAATTCCTTTACGATTGAGGCGAGGAAGATTAACAGACTACAAGTAGTTGCGGACAGCTGCATCTCCGTCAACACAAAGCCTGACCCTCGGCGAGACTCTGGCTCAAAAGTTTACCAATCCGTGTCAGCTTCATTCAGATCATAGACTTGAAGGAGGCTTACTTGTCAGGGATGATATTTGGGCGTCTTCAGGTCATTTTATAAGAGAGATTCAGAAATAAACGACTGCTGATGATGATTGGCAACTACTGAAGTCAAGACGTCCACCAGACGCGAGATATACCTCTCTAGGTCATATTCTATATTCTACATTGACCGTCTGACATCTGATCTTTATAATAATACAAAATTATTCTTTCTACGTTATTTGTATTGTTGAAACATATTCTGTAACCTTCAAAGAGGGCTTGGTCACGAGAAATGTTATAGTTTATACGTTTCCAAATTTTCCCTACATTATGATTAGACCATTTTATTCAGACAAAATTTTAAAATATTATAATGCAAAAGCCCACCCATCAAATTTCTCGGAAATATTCAAGATTAAGGGTTTTAAAATATTATATAGTTTATTGTGTAACTTTTAAATAGTATTACCACGATCCAAACTCACACTACTTGTAGCGTGGATGGATTGTTACGTGAAGCGTGCAGTGCACATTTAGACGATTGTAATATCAGCTATGACACAGACATTAGGTATGTTAAAATTTTCTATCGTGGTGATAAGGTGAAAATTATCTACGACTTAAATAAGACAAAAACGTTTCCAATGTTTGCAGGTACAAGGTACTGAATTTCTTAAATACGTACGTTGAACCGACCAACTAAAGTGGGTTAGAGCAAAAAAGGAAATAGCTGATTTGCCACCACTGAGGTAAGTAGTAAGTCAGGAAATGATACGAGACATAAATAGTTCGTAAAAAAAATAGTAAGCTAAAATTTGGTTTACTGGAGTGGAATATTATTCACGGAGACTGAGGACCAAACTTAAGAGACTAACCTGTTTTTATTTGGGGCATTATAACAAATGTGTATCTGGACTCCAACAAAATTCCAAGAATTAGCGGTAAACAAATAACTTTTACATCGTCAAGACCACCTACATCTAAGTTGCTGAAATGAAAAAGAGCTAATTATGGATTTTGAAAGCAAAATTTCACCATAGATAAAATTTCAAACCACTGAGACATAAAATATTTTAGTGAAGTGTAAATGTGATTTTATACATTTAGTGGTGTATACTCTCATTGTTTTATTATAAAAATAAGACCGCATGTAGGAGTATCGGGATGTATTGACAGTAACACAGGGAATATTCTCACTATTCTGAAACAAAAGTAGCTTCTCGTTTCAAACCTAAGTTTACTGGTCCAATGCGATAGAAGGAACACGTTTTGGAAATGGCAGGCTCAGATTAACACGCCTCAAATACAACTGAAATCTAAACCAAACGTTACGTTATCTAAAAAAAATTAACACTTTTATTTTTACATTAAATGTGGTTAGTTACTTAACGGATTCCCTTTGACAAAAAAGCTCTTTCATTTCTATTTCATACCTCACACTTGCATATTCGACTCTTTCGTGAGTAGTGAACGATGAGGAGGGTCTGATCTGTGTCAGAACAAAGACAGTGTTTGTGCAGAGGAATTCGTGAACATGATAGATAAGCAAACGGACGCCATTCCATCAATCCACTACTCCTCCACTAAATTAAAATTTCCTCTTTCATTTGTCGTCGTCTTCTTTCCGATGCATGTTCACTTTCACAAAGAAAAACTATTCACATTAGATTACGGAACCAAATATTGCGGTTCTTGTCGTATTCCTCAAATAACTCGATGATCAGATTGAAGAGTGGGTTGAACTGTTTCTCGAAAAAGCCATATTTGAACATTATCCATAAAACTTAGACAACAGAGAAGTATTGATCAAAACACGAAAATAACTGTCGAGATTCTCAAATCCAACCTAGGGAAAAACAAGACTCGCAATATTTATTTTCTCCACCCAACGTTATAAACGCATACAAGTTAGGATTATACTGAAAGGAAACCTGGACAATTCGAAACGCATACAAGAAAAAAGTAAAGTTTAAGGAGTGTGAAATAAATGAGAATGTTGAGTGGGATGGCAAATGAACTAATGATAAAGAACAAACGTATTCGGAGACAAAATTAAATGGTGAGACTCATAGGTTCAGCAGACACAGAAACGAAATAAAACCTTTAGGGTAAATTGTAGAATGTAGAGAACGTTGGAATACGAATCGACTCAAATGAAACAGATTTAGGAGGCTCCAGTGCCAAGCAAGAGAAACGCTATGAAGTCCTTCGATGAATTCGTGACCGAGCTTTGAATCGCCATTGTCTACGCCAAATACGCCAGGGTATTTCACAAGGACGTTGCGCCAATTGTGAACAAACTAAAGACTACACCGGATCGTAATTGATGACCTCGGTATCTACTCATTCTAAATTATTAGATTAGCGATCCACAACTTGGCGCTTCTTTTCTTATTTCAATTAGAAAAAGAAAATACCCCCCTTCTGCTCCCAATGCAACGCCATCATTAACATAAATCACATCATCTATGAACGTAATAAACAATCGCTGATACCATACCTTTAATAGATACACAAATATTCAAATTGTTAAACAAAAAAATAAACTCGAGTAAGGGGCTTCGAGGAAGATGTAACTACGAGGGCGCTACGTTTCGAAGACCAGACTGCTGAAGACGTCGTAAAACGTTATTCGATACGATGCGTGTCGTCTCTGTTACACCTGCAAACTTGGCTACAAAGCACCACAACACAAGAGACCACAAGAACCTCGCGTAGAATAATTCCTCAGCTAAAGTATTGCTTTGCCAAAGTAAAACGGACAAAGTTCTATTCAATGGCATTATTAGTTCATAATCAGAAACAAAACATCAGATCATTGATTAAAATATATCGACCAAAAAAGTTATGTTGACAACGATTGAGACTCTTTTGGATTTACCAGTTTTGGTATTAATTTTCACCATCGTAATATAAAAATGTTTTCAGATTTTTCTCTGACATAAAGTAGCAGCCAATTGACGGCGATTTTAAGAAATCCTATTTGCTTTTGTAGGGGGATTCAAAAACTCAAGGAGGAGACACTGATTACTTGTCTCTTACTAGACAGTTTGTTTCCGGCCTGGACTTTTCTAAAATCGCCGAGGCTCCGTGACGCCTTGATGTGACGAGATGTTATTTTCCCCACACATTGGTAGTAAGTAGAATGAATGGCTCCTCCCAAAGTCTAAAGGAGAATATTGGAGAGGATTTCGTCCCCATCACCGAAGGAAATTAAAGAATGGAGCAAGGAAATGTTATGAAAAACGGACGCAAATTGATTTACGGGTATTAAGAATTTGGCAATTGGGGATTTGCAATCGGAAACGGACGATAGATGGAAAGACTGATGTGATTGGTACAGTGTGTGTGGTAAGTAGGAGCGGGATTGAGAAATTATTTCAATCTTTTGTGTGGTCCCGAATTCGATAATCCAGGGTTGTGATTAAATGAGCAACACAGAAGTTTGAAGGAATCTATTGGGGACGGCACGAGATCTGAGTTCCAGCGGCGACTTCCAGACAAAATAGAAGACGGTAATTACTCGGTTTGCAACTCTCATACTGCCAGTTCCGAGTAGTTTTTGTTTTTAAATCAGCTTCTATGGGATAACCCTTAAATACGACCAGAGAATAGATCTCATTTATATAAAGAGTATACCGTTAATCCTAAAAAAGACCGGCTTCATAAAAATAATTTGGTCCAATAAATTAACATATCAATTAATAAATATAAGTTTAATTCATTCCCATACATAAATTATTCATTGATCTTAAACAATATAAATCCCACTTATTAATCTCAAATTATTCACAATTTATCTCAGCAAAAACGACGTTACAGGAGTCGTTTAGAGAGAAGATATTCTTCATGTGCTGAGCACGTTGTTGGTGCGTGTTAACTGTAGTCTTAGGACACTGCCAAGATACACGAACGTTACGAAGCTTCAAGGCTGCCAACAAACCATAGGGAAAGAAAAATGTCTCGACGAGTAAGTACTAACGAGTACAAATCTCTGTTGAATATTCTGGTTCCGCGCAAATGATGGAGAGAGCAATGCTTGGGAACTACAAGATAACACGAATTTACGAGTGTTAGACCAAGAGAAGTTCTATTTATAAGTGATGAACAGTTCCAAAATACGCTGTAAAATGTTACAGATTTTCCATTGCTTTCACAAATAATCCAACTTGAAAACTGTGGGTTACGAGAACCGAAGAATGCGATGCCAAGGAAAAGCTAGCGCGCCACAGACTGAACACAAGACTGGACCAATAACGTCATGATTCCCACGTCTGAGCCACAACAGGTCACACGAGTCACGCGATATTAATTCGTAATAAATAAATCTGGGCGGAGTGTTTACGCGTCGGCAAGGGAGAAGAATGGAGTCTTTAAAGGACGCGTCACGGGCGGAATCTTTGATGAGGACCTCCGGCCGCTTCTTGCAGCCTCCTCTCAACAGGCCTCTGTACCAGTCCAACCAAACAAACAATAAACACCAGCAACGCACACTCGTAACCGACCTACTTCCCACAATCCCACGAATTAATAACTAACGTACTACGCTTCTATCAACTTCAATGGGAATTTTTTATCACGTGAAAACGGGAAATTCCGATCCTTAACATAACTTACTGCCAATATCAAGTTCATCTCTGCCTCTTTATTGTCCACTGAACTAAAGATACATTAATCTGGCTATTTAAAGGCGGCGCTCAAGAGACATTATTATTGTTATCACTCGGCTGCGTAAGAAAGGAATATAAACACTTCTCTTGGCCGTTCACGATTAAAATATTTCCAATAATGATGAGTCCTCAGGCGGTTAAGGCGCAGGAAGGGTGTGACCTTGAATCACAACATCGCTGCTTACGAGACCTTTATTTTGAGGTCTGTCATTGGGTGATTCAAGATAACCACCCTCTCACGCCTGAACGGCCAAAGAGGCTTCTTATTTTAAACAGGTCATCATCACTACCAATCATACTTAAGGGGAAAAAAATACACACAATCGATTCATAACAGTACATTGGTGCAATGAATTTACTTTACTTTTTACAACCGATAATTAACAAAAATATTTAAAGTATACTTATAATTACGACTCTTCAGTCTGTGTACTTTTGCAAATGTCTTATGTGAATTGTACACTGCTAACTCCTGCAAATATATTTTTACGTTTAATATATAGTTATATTTATTTATTGTACGACTATTGAGCATATGCACAATGGCAGTTAAAAATTAAGCACATGTAACATCAAGAAAAAAAACGATTTTCCAACGAGTATTAAGAACGCGCAAGGAAAAAAGTTTTTCAAAAGCAAAACAATGAGATTAACGTGAAACAGAAGAATAGTAATTAAAAATAAGACGTTTCGTCTCCAACTTTTGGGACCCCTTACACATCCTGCAATTCAATAAAAAATCTAATTGTAGTTTAGAGTTTAGACTACCTGATGACGATGGCGGAAACGTGGAAACAAACTTTGACCCGGGTTGAAATCCGAGAATAGTATTTGAAACAAATTCACCGGGAAAGCCTTCCCCTTTAATTTCTTTGAAATATTCAAGACAGTTCTGAATTTCGTGTAATAATTTGCCATAATTTATACTAGAACAATTTAAAAATAACATCATTGATACTAAAGTTGGTCAAAAGTATAAGTACATTTTAAATGATATTTGAAAAATCCCCAAAATTTGGCAAGCTCTTCTTTGAGATACTCTTATGTTTTGTGAATTTTAAAGCCAGTATAAATTAATTTTTAATGTTATTACAGTGGATACAGTCGACACTGAATTGGTAACTACTTTATGTTGAATTATATCACAGTCTAATTTAAGAACTCAAAATCCAACACCTCAAAGCGAGAAATAATTAAAGCCATATACATTTGACAACGATACATGGATATATTTTTCATAAATTTACGTGAAAATATGTAAAGGAAGTTAATAATTTCACATTGGGCAACTTTTGCGGTTTAAATTATTAAAAAAAATGATGGAGGAGGGCATAATGATTGTTGTATATAAATGTTTCCAATTAAACAACACCTAGTGAGCTTTGAGTCCTGCAGTTTGATTCGAACTTCACCGTTTTCATATCCAACGAATGAGGTACGTTTCTATAAATCAAGCCAAGTCTGAGCCAAGCACTTCTATTGATCACTCGTAAAGTTCAAAGGTTTCCCCTTAATTGCTCCACACAATCGACTTGAATACGAGTAAGGAAAAAATGTATTTTGCAAATTTGATGGAATAAACGAGTAAACATCGCATGTATTTATAGATGATTGGGAATGTCGAAGGTTAACGGTCTAGATCAAATGGCTTAAGAAAAGTAATATGCCAGGTGATACTTGCTCGAGTTAAAATTCAGTAAGAAAAGTTTTCTTTCCAGCTACGGTTCAAGGCAAAAGGCGAGATAAAACCATTCTCGTATCGTTAACCGTGTGACCCCTCAACGACTACGAGCTTTCGGGATAAATGTCCCAATATTATCCGCCTCCGTTGTTGGTGAATATTCCCAAGGTCTGGAGAACCTTCCCACGAAAAGTTCATGCTTTCTTCTCATTCCTGCTTTACGACAAAAGACCTTCCTAGAAGAGCGAACAGTTGAATGCAGAATGTTCACCTTCCAGGAGGTTATACATACATGAATATTACCAGGTGGAAAAAAGTGGTATACGAAAGATAAATTCACTCAGCACTGTAGCTCATTTGTAGTGATTTCATGAAATAAGGGGAAAAGTTACATTAATATAAGGAAAATCTCAGAATGAGTTTGTATTGATTACTCATGTAGGTTCAAAGGCTTTATGAAATCAATGGAAAATGAATATTAAAGACAGTAGATTTATAAAAGTTAGGGCTGCTGTAGGAGTATCGACGATTACATTTCAAGCTTTTAAACACCTCAGAGCCCTCCAACTTTCGGACAAAGCGCAAACCTATACTTATTTGAACATACAGGGCCTAAGTAAGTACACAAATTTAAGTCGAAGATAAAGGCCGTCAAACATGATATTTTTTTCCTCTTGACATTTTTGTCAGTCACTTAGTTATTGCGCAATTGGAGAAGAAAAAATTAGAAATAAAATTGGAAAAACGCGGACACAATTTTGCCAAGCAACAGGCAGGCGAACATCCACGAATGAGATTTTGTTTTCTGATGACATTTTCACCCACACGAGGGGCTGTTCAATGGTCGCGATCTGCACTTCTTGGCTGATGGAAACTCGTCTGTCACACACGCAAGTACAAGAGAAATTTTCTGTTAACGTGTGGTGTGGTACTGTAGGAGATGTTTCACAATTCTTATCGTCATTCATATGTATTTGTTTGATTGCAGCCGTGAAGCGGGAAGCACTTTTCAAATTCTATTTCTTGGTTTACTTTACTCCAATTGCGCGCTAACTAAGCGTCTCTGACAAAAATGACAAGAAAAATTTGTTTGTGTTCTGTTACACCGCATATATAGGAGTTCACAACTAGTCTAAAAAAGGTATATTATAATCTGATACATTAACATTTCCAGTACGGCATACAGATCTCGGCTGTCATACGCTATCAAAATATATTGAAAAAACCCCAGAGATCATATCCCATAGACCTTGTAAAAAAGCTACGCATCTAAGGATGTGGAATGAGTCGCAATTGTACATGATAACAAAAGTATCATAAAATTATAATACGATTAATATATTTATTTTACATAAAATACATTCAATATTAAGTACGTCTGTCAGTTTAGTAATGGAACTGCTAAAACTTTGATAGTTCCTTTTTGCTAATCTGGGCAATAAGAAATCGGGTAGACGTGCAAAGCACATTTTTTGAAAACTGTAATATCATTGTACACGCACAGACAAACAAAAAGGGGTAACTTAATTGTAACATTAAATAGAGACTACCATAACCATTTTAGAAGAACTAATAGAACTGAATGCAGCTTCAACAGAGAAAGATCCCCATTCCAAAGAATGTATTGTTTAACTAATTACTAAAACATCATTGGCACAAAAACTAAGAACGTTTCTTATGTAAAAAAATCTAAATTATTACGCTGAATTACGAACTGTATAAATATAGTGTTACTATTTTTTTTAGAAGTGATGAAACTATTGTAAAATATTTTAGTGTAATATAAGTAACAATTTATGCCAAATTTCTTACTCTATATAACTAGCCACCTTTTGTTTCTATACGTGTAAAAATCTTGACCATGATAAAAGCTCAAAGCAGCATATTTGCAGTGAAGAATCAATTGAAACTTAAGGCAGTTGGATGGGTCGAACGAGTCACTGTTCTAATCTTAAATTAGATTATGATAATAAATAAAAACGTTCGTATGGAGTGTGGCGTTATATGGAAGCGAAACGTGGACGATAGGAGTTGCAGGAGAGAACTGTGGACAATAATTACGCAGAAAGTTAATCCGACACTCCTTCGATTCTAGACACGGTCCTACATTTTGTCTACAAAAATTGTGCCGGAAACCGTGATTCACAGGTTAAGGTGTGCAAAGCAGCTACCGAATTCCAAGGAGAGGTCAGGCAATCCAGGATGTGGAAAAGTGAGTGACTCACATTAATGGAAAAGGATGGGGCTTGACACGGTCGCCGATAAAATGAATACCTAATCGATTCGTCAGAACTTCTTAAGAGCAGAGGATTTATTCGGGGTCAAATTCTGACCGACAAATCCTGGTACTCGTCTATCATATATCCTTAATATTTTATTACGTACAGCTATTTTACGGATTTCAGTATAATTTCGATATTATAGATACATTCGTGCAAGCAGCCAGGAGGGTCATCAAAGTTAAGTTTTTCGAAACGGTGATCATTCAATCATGAAAATAATCACTTCTACGCATTTTTGTATTCGCAATCTTCAGTGTTCTTTCATCAGTAGATCCCTTAAAGTATTCAATAAAGTTGAATCGTTACTATCAGATAGTTTTGTAATGGACTTCAATTGTATAGTTTCGTAAATTTCCTACGGTGCTTAGAATCTTCGGTTCAAGATGTTTGGCTGTATGGTACAACCCACTACATTCGACTTATAGAAATGTACCAGTTTCTAAAATTAAGTGAAGATATATAAGAGTACTTTTCATGCATCCCTCCCCCCCACCGCCCCCACGGCCCGACCAGATTTTTTAAAAATTTTCTTTTTGTAATCAGTATACAACAATAAGCAAAAAATTAGATATGACATGAGACAGAAACCCAACGGTTTACTGTGCAGTAGTTACTTTTGCGGCCTTCCTTGTGATAATAATTACAAAATTAGAGAAATTTATGAGGTAAGTCGAGCGGTGAAAGTCTATTGAGCCTTTGAATGTTTGCACTATTGTCTAATAGATTTTGAATTAACTCATGAGAACAATGTTCAAGTATTTTTCACTATACAGTTTTAACCGTATCAATTTTAAGGTCACTCAAATTGTCTGCGTTTCTTACAAAATATGGTGCATCACACGTAGCACTTTACACTGAAATCTTTCTAAAATTTTGATGTTAGAGTTTGGAGACTGATGATTGCCTATGTGTGAGTGGTAAATGATTCCGATAAAACATTGAGGTAAATCACTTCCTATGCGGCCAGAAAAAAATACCTTCAGCTTTCACGGTCTTCTCCGTCACAGTCGACTTTTACCTTTAATCAATTATTTAAAATAATTTTAAAACGGGTTATATTTGGTGAGGGGGGAGGGTTGAGGAGAAACTCGATGAGCTGTATCCGGTTGTCGAGATATGAAAACGTATTTCTGAAAGGGGCACAGCTTCGCTCAACCACAAAGACCTGTTCTGAATCAAATCTTAAGAGGGAGGTGAATAAAAACGCTCTCTGGGGTTGCGGCCACAGACAAGGGTTGAGCTGTCATAAATGTTTTTTTTTCTTATTAAAATACTTTTTTACTTCAGATTGTGCCTGCCGCGTATATGAAAAGTCCCGCCCGATATGAATCGTACAGCGCGGTACAGCTGCAGCGAAGAAGAGCTTCTATGAAATGCCGATAGCATCTTAAAAGAAATTTCTGCGGGGGAACTGTTGAAAGGCAATCGTTTACAATAGATAAGATTTGTCCTTTCGACAAGTCCATCAACAAAAATTCTGCCCAGAAACGGAGACTTCAAATTTACGTGACAGGGTTATAGATAAATGCAGTTATTTTGCTTCTTCCTTAGATGGTCCAAGAAATCGACTTCTTTAAAAAAACGGTAAAATTTAATTTGCATTTCTGCATTAGTGCACAATTTTTTACTTCAATGAAGATTATTGATTCACATACCATTACCAAAATCTTGAAAGTTTTGAAACGAAACAAAAATTAATTTCTTAAATAAAATATAAATATTGTCCATAAGACAGAAATAGGGAAATGTAATTTGAATTAAAACGTGTCGTCCCCAACTTTTAAAATATTATTGGAATATCATGTCATATATATATGACGTCAGAAAAACTAATATTTTCGGATAAACGTTTCCAATAAAAAAAGAATATCATGTTACTACTGCTACGTCCAAGGCACCATATTCAGTCAGATTAATTTAATTATTTTATATGACTTATTTTTTGTCGAATATTGGTAATTGACTAGGGAAAAGATTGGCAATGTGGTAATATGGCATCACTGAGTACATTAATATTTTTGAATTGATGCTTTTAATTGTTACTTCATTCGGAACCTGGAAAAACGTGGGGAAAGTCATGTCGACTGTTTAAGAGTTTTGCCCTTCAAATTTCATTACTCTTGATGTCTTAGTATTGTATGGGAGAAATTTTGGAATATCAGCAACACGTTAGTTGATCAAGAAAAACGGTAGAAGGTGTCGGCGGAAAAGACGATTGTTCATCTTTGTCTTCCCAACACAATTGGAAGAAATTTCTCTAAAAATATTGCTTCATTTAAATCAAGTCATGTCTTAGGCTCGTAATTCACTTTTTTCGGTACCCACATGAAGCATGTCAGCCTATGATGATTGCCCTCAAGGTACAAGACTGGTATGAAAAACTTTCGAAGCTGGCCACGATATCGTCACAATGAACCAAGACCGGGATGATCAATCGCGATCACACCGAAAGCCAGAGACTTTGTGGTGATTCGTGAATATGGATTTAGCAAGGCAAATTATTCAAGACTAATTAACCCACATGAAGCATAATAATGAATTCGAAGAGGAGAACTGAGCCGTCTATGGAACCTGTGCAAGCTGGATCTATTCGTACGATCCAGACTGAATTGTGAGAATAGAACAAAGAGTAAAACGACGATAATTAATCTCCCAAGTAATGGAAAGATGATCAAGACAGATCTTTGTGGGAATATCGGTGAGTTCCTATACCATAGCAAATAATACAAATCTATACGATCTGAAGACGAAAGAACAAGACAATGCGCCTATGAAATTCTCGAAATTTTTATCAGGATAAAGGCATATTTGACACTTACTAACTTTTCCCAAAGAGTAGACCTCTGGGTTCTCCAATTAATCTTATGCAGTTCTCTCAATGAAGTTTCCCGTGAGGTTTATATATGTGCGATACAACACAACCTTGCCCGAATCAGTCGCCTAATGATTCTTCACAACACTTTACACTGGCTGAAAGGAGTTTAGTTTAGGTATAATTAAGCATCTTGGCGCTGCAACTTCCGCTGGCTTTTAGTTTGCGAAAGCAAGTGACGAATACCAGACCTCAGTACAAACAAGTGCCACGGAAGTCTTCAACGTAAACACAGGAAGAACACACCCAGAGCCCTTCAACGCCAATGTTGCAACAGGCTGAAATCTCATGAATGGACTTGATCCCGGCAGTAACCACGCACAGAGAACAGGAAGAAATATTGTAAATATTATAACAGATAAGAAGTCGACAAATAAAGCTCAACTTTAGACAAAACAGTCTTATCTATCTTTCAAAGTCAGATAAAATAGACTTTCCAGCTTATTTAGAAAAATCTCACATTAAGTGCTGGCGGTTTCCTGCTCTTATTACTTACAGATCAAATCAAAAGTAATAAAATTAGATCCAGCATTCCAACAATGACCAAAGAAGTCGCATCAATAACTATACGTGAAGCTTTTGTAGTCGCCATTATATTGTTGAAAGACAAATAATCTTAGCCCGAGAATCCCAACAATGTGTATTTACCTAAAAAAATAACTGGAAACAAAACACCTTATCAGTCACCTCTAAAACACAATTGTTGGTGAGCCTAGCTGAGTTTAACGAGAGTGAATGTTTAGCTCAGATTAGTAGTTGTTCATTATTTTTTATTGTGAAAATTTTCAGCCCTCTAAAAAATGGCCATCAGTTTTAAAAGTTCTTTACGGTGATATGAATTATTTCATTTTGCAAAACAATATTAGTAAGGGCAAGCAGCTAAGACATCTACGTAAAGGTAAATTATATCGAAAAGTTTTATTAAATTGTTACTGCGTTTTGTTATCGCATTTGGCACTTCCTTAGGGGGGAAAATTTTCAGGTTTTTAAAATTCGTAGTCTATAATTAAACATTAATATCTACAAAAATATAAACAGTTGAACTTTAGCAACTGTCCGTGGATACAGTCCAGGACGAAATATTTTATATTTGGACCCTTATTTTTTTTTCCAAATTACTGTTTAATTATATCAAAATTTTAAAAACCTGGATAAAATTATGCCCAAATGCGAGAACGAAATATAGTAATTATTGAATGAAACTTTTATTTCGCCTGTATAGAGGCCGTTTTAATTTATTAAATAAATAATGACAATTAAGTAAGAATAAATAAACAATTTCACATTCCGACGATATTTGTGGACTTCATCGGGCGTAACAGTCGGGGCGGAACAGGAGACTTATTGTCTAACAATTTAAAATTACAACATTTAATTTAAGAAAAATCTTAACTCCTTTTTTGTTTATTTTGCGTATGACTGATCTCTTTATCAATTTTTCCTTTACTATTTTTTTGCAACTGTACAGCCTTTGTTACCATTTTTCACTTTCTTTTCATTCTTAATCTATTCTTTTTGGGTATAGCATCCTATAACTCATTCTTATAAGGTGAGTCTGCCAGTTTTCCTATTTTTCTCGAGGAACAAATTACATTTTGCCTGATGCAATAGTATTCCGTTCCGATACGCAGTTTCAGTTTACGGTTTTTCACCAAACCTTAATACAAGCGGAAGTAAACGTTAAACGTAACTTAAATACAGGTAAAGACACCTAGTTTACGAATATATACCATTAAAGAGTTAAAAGCGAAGAGTTTTTAGATTACCCCCTGTCAAAATGCTGCAAAAATTATAAAGTCACAGATGAAAGACGCCAAAACTAGAGTTTATTCGCAAGTAGGAGTCAGAACTAGGTTAAGTCGGCTGCCAGGACTTCTTTCTAGACTTTTACAATGTTACAACCCTATTTACTAACCTCCAGCCCATTCAGTAAAGAAAAATAGGGTATCCCGTTATACCCCGCTATCCTGTTCCGCCCCGACTTCCCCTACGTGTTATCCATTTAACATTTATCTGATAAAGTCCACAAATATGAACGAAACGTCGTATTAATTTATCTTCATATAATTTTATAAGAAAAACATGCGTTAATACAGCCAAGAAATACATATTCAAAAACATATTCCAACATTGAAAGAGGCTCTTAAAGAAGTCGTTATATTAAAATGAAACCTTTCTGGTCGAAAATTCAGAAAAGACCATTGGAATTTATAAAAATGAAGAAATGTAAAAATTAATTGGCAGACGTTATCTAAATTGTGATCATTTAGATAAGAAACCAATATATATTGATGAGACATACACTAGGGGAGAAATTGTTTTTTGGTATTGATTGCTGAGTGACAGAGATAGTCGATAACAGCACACAAATAAAATCATAGCAATATTGTACATAGGAAGTCAGGGCCTCGCCGGTATTACAAGATGCAGAAACACTTAAATAAAATACAATGGTTACTCGGGGTAAAGAAAGAAACGTCTTTGTTTCCAATGACGTGGATAATCTGCGTAAACAACTGCCAGGTGGGTCCCAAAAGGATTGTGCAATATCCCTGGTCCACAGGTGGCCGAGTCAGCTCTTGACCTGCAGTAACGAAGGTTAATACTGCCACACTCAGCATTTGGCCTCTGTTTCTGCAGAGCGATAAAAACCTTCCCTCATCGGTTCAAAAACATGAGACTATATTTTCCCCCGAATGTATGTCGGAATTTGGTTTAGAATTATTTTGTAAATAATGATTGGCATGAGATGCAGTCATAGTCAATATTGGCACCTGCTTGAAAAGGACGGGAGGTAACTGTGAGGAGAAAGGCGAGGAAGAGGTATGTGATAGTCACAATAAGTAAATGTCGAACGAGGGTTTTTGTCTCAAATACTTAAAATAACAGTTTGCCCAACCGAAGAGAAAAACTGGGACAAATAAATACCTTCGTCACTATTCACTCCTCTTTAGCCTTCAATAACTATCTTGCAAACATTATGGAAAGAAATCCTTTTGAGGAAAGGGGGTGACAAATATTGGCAGCCGCATTAAAAATATTACCGACGACTTGAGTGGGAGTATAAACGGAGCGTTTCTTTTATTAGTTGAATTTTAACTAAATGAAGCACAATACATGTTTCAATGAAAGTTGCGAAGGAACGGGGGTGAAGGGAGGGGATTGAAATCACTTGGCATATAAATAGAAAAATTTTCAAAAATATATGTAAAGGCTTAGAAGAGAAAAGTTTTTATAGTAAACAAAAATAATGACAAGGGAGTATTAATACCTAGAAGAACCGTTCCCATAGTAAACAAAAATAATGACAGGGGAGTATTAATACCTAGAAGAACCGTTCCCCGAACATATTTCCTCATTTTCTCACTCTCCCAAAACCAGTGTTTCCCAACCTTCTAGACATGCCCCACCTACGTCTTCCGATGCTCCGCCCCCTTGTAACATTATTGTTTTTCACTCAAAAATTAAATTATTCCTTACATGAAACCCAATTACAACTTATTTAGAAAAGAAACTTGGGGTTTTAGGAAGCAAACTATGGGATTATTAAGAAAAGGCAGTAAGTATTCGAAACATATAATAAAGATCAAAAACAAGTACAAAATAATTCACCTGACAGATATTATATAAGATTTTATTATTCAGTAATTATTTTATTTAATTCTAGTCCAGTTACTTTTCCAATCGCCCCCCCCCCCAATCACCTTACACCAAACAATCAAATTGACAGGAGTGGAAAACTCCGGCCCAAAGTAAATTAAATAACAATCTAATTAGTACAGTTCTGATAGTATAAAATTCCAGGTCTTCACCGATTTTTATTTTAAATGCCAGCTTCCTTTTCCTTAAATTATTGGTAATGAATTAAAGTTTCTCCAACACGACTGAACAGACCACCGTTCCTAATGAAAGAAATTTATAGCAAATGTATAAATATTTCCGTCAAATTTAAAGTGTTGATTTCAAAAAATGGCCAATTTTTGGTGAAGACTACATTACTCTGATTTCTAAAAAAAACATCAGCTAAGCACGGAATTTGTAGATACAAGTATAGTGAATGGAAACAGAAAAAAAGGAAATCTTTGAACTCCTCTAAATTATAGTAAAACATCAAGCAACAATATAGAGTATATGTTACTTGTGAAGTTATATGACGTACAAAATAACGGCATTAATCTAATAAAATATTTTATGAAAAAAAAAGAAAGGACTAATATTAACCTATACATTGGAATCAGACCGAATTACGTAACTTAAAATATTTGCCAAGTTAATTTAAAAATGTTCCTGCCACAAACTTACAAGTTGTTGCAACATCCAAAAGCTGCTGCACAGGTATTTCCCACATCGCGATCCTAATATTCGGAATCGAAACTTCAGATTTTTGAACTGTATAAACTATTTAGTATCGTTCACTGTGTACCGAATCGCAGTCCAAATATCTTAACGGCGCGGGAGATGAAACAATTATTTCTAAGATAAGAAAAGAATACTTCTGAAAAACAAACAATGCATTTGAGTTATATTTAGATTTAAAAGTTTATATGCTTCGTGAATCAAGCAAAACGATTACTTTAGTGTATTCCCTTCTCTCCTTTCTAATTTGAGCTCTTTTACTGAGTAAAATTTTAAAAATTGCATACGTCGAAGTAGAGGAAAGCAGGATAAATGGATGGAGAAGTATTAAACAATTTTTGGAAACTTCAAATGAACCGTTTACGTATCACCAATCAACAAATTCGAAAAACTCAAGTAATGAATTCGTTCATTTTAGATTTAGATTTTTAGATTTATTATTATTCAATCCATTAGTCCTCGGTTGAGGAAATAGGATACGTCAAATATAATATTACAAGAAATATACAACATTTTACAATTAAGAATTGAAGGACGAAAAGAGGAAAGATAAAATTCAATCTTCAATTTTCAGTCCGAAAAAGTAAAATACGATTAAGCTAATCCCAATAACATACGACCGTGTTTTTGTCCTCGTGTAACTACAATCTGCATAATGAATCAAAGTCCTCCACGCAGACATCTTTAGAAGCTTCATTTTTCAATCAACGCAATCCGATTAAGAGCCACACCCACTGTCCTTGTATTTATGTGCCAACTAATCCTTTAAGCTATTTGCAAAGTATTTCAAATGTCTGCAGAAATATGCACACTATGGTAATGAGCCAAAAATAGAACTACGGTTTCTAACTGAAGCTAGGATAAGCAAAAATAAGCGAATCTCACAACTAGCGATTTAATCAAGGGTCTGGTTGTGCGACAATTTATAAAATATGTTTTGGTAAAAATTGTGTTTATCAAACTGTCGGAATTGCCACTACGCATAATTAAATTTCTACAGTTGGTTTCGATCATTTTTTGCCATATTTATATCTAAAAATGATTTAATATATTTTAAATGCAACAAAAGGATAACATGCAAAATTATGCAAATTGTTAAATTCTATGAAGATCAACACACACTTGTACTGGTTATCAAATGTTGATTTCTGTAGTGTACTCATAGTAATGAGAAGTTGACCATAAATTGCATATGCAACTCAGAAAACATAATCACTGTATCCTTACGTTGTGATTAAAATCTTGTAAATCTTTTAATACATAAATATGTTCAAAAAATTGTCTAAAACTACTGTGAAAATAAATGCTTAATAACTTAATAATTGTCACCCTTGTACCAGCCTAAACAACTTAATAATTTATAATAAACAACTACCAACTAATTAAAACTGAAATTTGGAATTGCCCCATATTGTTTTATATCAGTCTTGTAGTAGTATAATATTAAGTTTTGATGTAAAGACAGGTGTGTTGTGGGAGAAGTATCTGTGGATAGATTAGTCATCTTTGATATTTTTGGTTATATGATCGTTGATTGGTATGTACGAATTAAAGAAATAAATACATATTTTCATCTGTGCAGTCTTGTTGATTATATGACTGAATCTGTATGTTTAATGATAGAAAGGTGATTTTTAAGTTTATTTCATACAAAAACTTTAATCCTAAGATTAGGGATTGACGAGTGCAAACGTAATCTCTAAAGTGGATTTCTTCCGAGGAGTGACACGGCGGCATGTAGACCGAATTCTGATGCAGGTTATTATAAATTAATGAGAATAATTTAATGTGTATCTTGGAGACTGTATAATATTGAATATTTATTTAAATGATAATTGTGGATGGGTACTTCAGTGTAGTGCGCAGTAAAAAAATGACGTCATCGTAACGTCATATTTGTAAAGTTCCATGTTTATAAACTCTGCAATAATTTTTATTTTAAATACAAACAAGAATACCATAGTCTCTGGAAATAAAATGTTATAGCTTTTTAAAACAATTACGTTATTGAAGAAACTTTTATTTCGGCAATGTCCAATTCCAATTTAGTTTTAATTTGGCTTGACTATCAAAACATAAGTCAGAGCTTACACTGTGTAATATTTCTAAATACGTGAAGGATATTAAATAAAATCCGGTTCCACAATCACTGATGTTTTCGTATTACGCGGAAAATGTGTCATTTATTGATTCCTCCCTCATGGGTTCGTCGACACCGTGTGCAACATTCGATCAACGGCATTTGCGGTCCTAAATCGAACCTGAAATTACGACATACATTTCCACAATTCAAACGAGAGGATCTACTCCTTTTCGCTTATCTATTCTCATGCTGTTTTACTTTGTGGCCCATTTTCAGTTATTTATGTATGAAATAATGGTACAGTCGTTGACTTGATTTATTATTACATACTTCTGGACGTTTGCGTAGTGACCTGTTTTTTCAATAATCGGAGAGACTTATGTTTAAATTCTATACGGAGTCAGGCAGAATCATACTTTTCACAGTTTCCATAAATTGTTCTGTGGTAAAAGACTAAAATCTAAACCCAATACAAAGCTGCTTTTCCCCATTTCCTAAGTGTCCTTACAAAGATGAGGAACAGAAGTGAGGAGATAAGGAAGACTGGCCCAAATAGAGTGTCTTGTAAGTTGACAGCCTGGTGAGTAATGGCCACCTAATGGACTGTATAATGTCCATATAATAATCCTCTCATGGAATAATGGAACGGATTTCACTGGTGACACCAAAGATGAAATTTATTTTTAAGTACATATATATCGAAATACGTACTGAATTTCTGAATATAAAACCAATGGGAATAAATAACTGACCTACACTCGAGTGAAATTGTCTGGTTTACGACTACACGTTCACAGAACAATAAAGTTGGAGCGGACAATCGACAAAAGCATTTAAATTGCCACTTTACACAGGCAGGGTACGGTTACAAAAGGCGTGTAACCCAGCCATGGTTGCGAACTTCTTTCGCCTTGAGAAAGAAGCTCATTAGTTCCAAACAGTTGATCTCCCTGGCCATTTCTTTCGGAACTTCCTCGTTTCGGGACTCGGCGGCTCCGCATTGTTGATCGTCACATTTCCTCAGATGCATTTAGGGAGGAATTCGACCTCATTGTCCGGGTGGGTCCGAGTCAATTGAGCAGCGACCCAGAGCACGTGCATCCATCCGCTGCCTCTAATTGGTCGCCATCTTGGCAGCACGCATGCAAACCAATCTCTCACGTTCCAAACCCGCACCATTCGGTGATGCAATTACACTCGCGGGGCTTGGACGCGTTTCTCCATTGTCTGCGAGCATGAGAACTCAAATACGAACTCTTGAGATGTAGTTTTCTAAGAAAAGGTGGAATGCCGCCAACTGGAGGAAGGTAATGATAATGGCTTTTCAGAGAAAACGACAACTCTTATATTGAAGAAAAGGTAAATTCTTGGGAATGCTAATATCTTTAATTTTGCCTTTCAGCAGAGCGACTTTTGGGCAAATGCAAAATAACGAGGAGAATGTGTGTGAGAGACAGAGGTGGGGAGGGCACTGGGATCATGGTTCATCGACACATTTCGACCATATTTAGCCTCAAAAGAAAACCTCAACAGTCTTTTTCGAATAATCTCCCACGGTTTAGGGACTACAAATTTATATTACCCTGTAGGTCTCAGAAGCTTTTGGAGGCAAACAGCTCTACTTGCTTAAGACGAAATTAAACCACGCACATTTCGATTAATTGAATTAATATCGCACATTCCTCAGACAAAGGTTCTAAAAATATTCTATTATGATTTAAGGTCGTGGACAGAAAATAATGAGAAAGGTCCGTGTGGCACCACCATTTCAACAAATACGGTGCTTCAGAGTTTCAAAGCTGATATCAAGCGTTGATTAATATAGAAAGAAGAAGAGAAATGGGTACTCCTGAAGGAAGAAATGATTAAAGCAGCCGACGAAAAAATAGGAAGAATATTTCAGACCAATAGGAAAGCATGGATAACACAAGAAATAATAAAAATGATTGATGAAAGGCGTAAATATAAAATCGCCGAGGTGAAAATGGTAAACAGCAGTACAGTAGCTTGAAAGATGAGATACTGTAGAAAGGAAGTGCAGAGCAGCCAAAGCGGTTCAAGATGTGGTGAAAGGGGAAAATAGGCGCAGCTTATAGGAAAATCAAATAAATATTCGGAGCAAGGAGGGCGGATGGGAACCAACTCGGGATAAAGAAGAAAAGGCAGAAAGATACTTCCGATAAGGAAAAGTGAGGTATACTGTCTATTTAAGAACCCCCTAATCAGTTGTCATAATCTGTTGTCATTTTCAATACGATAAATATATTTTCTTTGGAACCACTACCCTATAAAAGATTAAACTATAATTTGGGGGGCCCTTTTTAACCTTGGTTAATCTTCAAATAACCGATACTAATTTATCAACTGACTCAATTATTTAATAAAACACAACGATTCGGTGAATATTATCCTCCCCTGTTGTCAACTGCATATGCACGCCCTTTTTATATCCCTTTTTCAAGTTTCATGTATCTGAAAAAAATTGAACACTGACAGCTAGCTATAAAGAACGATTGCAACAACATAAAATTTGTCTATCTTACGGTAGAAAAAACATTTAAGAACAAACTCTTCATGAAAATATGAAAGGCTTCATTGACTTCCAAATCAAAATATAATTGTACTTATACCTAACGGGTGTCTTATTTTATACGTCAAGTATCCAAATTCATTAAGTCCTGTGAGTCGCTGGTAGGACATTGAAAAGATAATAAAAAAAGTGCGAACATGCGACAGGTCTTTGGTATATAGGAGTGTTGCGTCTGTCCCCTCTCAGTCGGCAAAAAATCTTGTTGCTGTTAATTTTATTATTATTATTCCGGAAGCATTCCTCTGTCCGTAATTTGTTTCTAGTTAGTTAAAGCCACGAAGCCAACAACAAACACGATGAGATCTGTTTTAAGTGTTGAGGAATGTTGTCATCAAACTTTTGAGCCAAAATATATTTACAACTCATGGCTGACTAACGTCAATTATTGGAACTCCAAACACTATAACGTAAACTACGTTATTTAAACACCGAGCGTCTCGCAAGCTCAATGAACGAATAAATAAATAAAGGAGAAAACTATAAAAGCAAAACATGGCGATGATGAAATGTTCCCGTCCGGGAGAGATTAAATGCGTGTCGGAATTTTAAAAGGAGCAGTTTTTAAAAAACGTGTGCCGCACACATTCCATGACTTGCGTTTGTGTGTGGAATCAGTCGACGGTTTGTGTACATAAAAAGCCTCCAGAACGAATGTCAATCATGGCTTATTCTGGTGTCGTGCCAAGTTGCTGGTCTCGTTAATATCAAGCAAAGAGCAACAGAGAAAAATTTTAAAATATCAATCATACCAAAAAAACACTCCAAAACGACCTCGCAGTTCATGCTGATTTAAAACCATATTAGTCTGTAAAAAGTTTCAAAGAAGTTCATGTTGTAAATGTAGTTATTTAGAAGTAGAATACCACGCCAACAACCTATGTCGGCAGACGACGACAACGACCGCAGACGCCATTCCGCCCGAATAAAGTTGACAAGAACGATGCGTCCTTTTAAATTGACGTCTTATATTTTTACCTCATTAAATTTATTATCTCCAAATTGTCTAAGATTCAGTGATTTACAATAATACTCAGAAATTTTCATACTAATATTTATGTTATTATTGCATTAGGAGCTCTTGAGTTTCCAACCGTGTGAGAGCAAGCTTGGTCCACGACGTCTCAATGACGATCACTGTCATCGTTATCAAGTGATATCTGCGTGCGTACGGCGGCAGCGGCGACAACGTCAGTGAAAAACAATTAGAAAGTACCATAACTTAAATTAAGTGTTCTATTTAAGCATTACATCAAGTTTGACAGGCTACGTCATGGGAAAAAGACCAATTAGACGGAAGCTTAATATAAAACTTAAATTTAACTAACATTTTATTTTTGATGAAAGACAAGAATGGAAAAACGTCGACAGGACCAGGGACTCGAACCTAGGACCTCCAGATATTCAGCCGGGGCCGCACACACCCAATTTTACTTCATGAATACGCTTATATATGTAACTACACACATTATTTCACGCTAATCAGACCGAAGATACAGTCCAAACTATAAACTTATAAATATAATAGACTGTTTCTTTCTATTTTCAGTGAGTATGTGCTTATTTAAAGTGCCAAAAGATTTCTTGATTCGCCTAAGATACCGAATGACCGCGATGAATGATGAAATTCAGGTCTAATAAACTAGGGGATGAAAAATGAATTTCTCTAGCGATAGTTTAAAAACGTGTTGACATAGATATTAAATACTGCAGCTGGGGCAATTTAAAGTTAACCTTCGGCGACCCACGAATTTGAAGTTTAACGAACTCTCCTCCGGAATAACCTGAGCTTTTACTTGCAGTGCCCTCAGCGGCCGAAGAAGAAATAAGAAGCACACACATCTGCTTAAGTCGTGATAATGAATGACGACGTAGACGCTTGGTGTAAAAAATAGTCTGGTTGTTGGCCGCATGTTCGCCCACACACACAGTCTAAACTTGCGCTGTCACATCCTTCAAAATACGTCGGATAACCTGGCGACATTCCTCCATCTTGGATGCTACACGTTGGCATAGGGGAAGCACAGTTAACACTTCAATCTAAGCAAATAAGCCAGTCTTTAAATGTATAAAACAGACTTTGGCCAAGCAAACGCCTCTAATATGTCGACCTTTTGCCCTCCAACATTCACGAGGACTGAAGGAATGCACATTCTGTGAAGACTTCAGTTTAACTGCACGTGTGACGTCATGTCTGTACAGACCTGATAATTTTTACTTCGTTTTCAGAACGGAGCATTTAGACCCTCTTTTATACTGGAAACCTGCACAATTCACAAAGGCTTAGTTCACTTCTTCCAGTCGACTCTCAGCTTCTTTCTCTGCAGTTTGCATATTTCTATTATTATGGACTCGAGAGCTACAGCTCATAATATCCTTATAGGAAATTTTAAACCTTCATAACTCCTCCTGCTTGCCACAAACCGTGGCGCATTGGCACCCTCCATAATAATAATTTATTTTCCTCTTTCAGCAGATTGCAACCATTTGAGCAAACGTCCTTTAAAGAAACTATCGTTTTAACGTTTGCTCTACTTTTTCCTTTTATATTATTCAGAAAGTAAAGAGCTGCTTTCCTATTTGCGCTCAAGTAAACAGAATATCCGAACAAAACGATAAACTCTTCCACACGCTGTCGACGATTTGTTTTCTCAAAGCGGTTTGATTCTGATTATGAAAAACCTAGATTCCTTCAGTAATTCTGTAATTGAGCAACAGTTCTCAAGCCACGTGGATGTTTAGTCATACGAAATACTGTATTCGCCAATAACGAAAAACGTTGTCATGATATAGGGATTGGAAGACAAAGGGACAACAGCAATTGTTACCCTGACGTGGTTATAGATTAGTTAGTCAGAATCAATACCCACAAAAATCACTCGAGGAATGCATCCTCAAGAAAAGTCGCTTAAGAAAGAAAAACACGAAAAATTCCAACGTAACAATTTATCACAAAGAAAAAAATCAGAAAACCCCTAGAAAAATCACTGACAAAAAAAACAAAAAATACTCCGAAATAATCCCCAAAGAGAATCACTGAGAAAAATATCTCTAAGAGGAATCACCCAGAAAGATAATCCACTAGAAAAAACACTCAGAATAAAATCCCAAAAGAGAATCACTCAAAAAGAAATTTCCAAAAAAATACTCCAAAAATATGCCTATGAAAACTTCCTCAAAAATCCCAAAGGGAAACAATTATGAAATATATCCCAAAGAAAAATGACTCGGGAAGAATTTCAAAAGAAGAAACTCTGAATAAAATCCCAAGACTAATCAGTCAGAAACAACAAAAATCACCACGGAGAATCACTCAGAAAAAAAAGCACCCGAAGTCAATCGCAATAAAATCCCCAAAAAGAACCGCTCAAAAAATCTCCCGACGAGAATCATTGAGAAAGAAATCCCCAAGAAAAGAACTCAATAAATCCCAGGAAAAATCCCCAAGGTGAAACACTCAGAAAAATTAATTTAGGGGAATCATTAAAATAGATCCCAAAGAATAGTCACTCAGGAAAAAAAACAAGCAAAATCTCTGGGGGAGGAAAAAAGATAAATCGCTCAGGAAAAAACTTTAAAATCACTTAATAAAAAGTCCCCAAGAAAAATCACTCAAGAAAAGAATCGGGAAAAAAATCAGAACAAATTCCGAAGGAGAATATGAGAAATAAATGCCAAAGAAATTTTTTTAAAAATATTGCCAATAGAAATCCTATCAGGAAAACCGGCCAACTGATTGGGGATTAACGAAATGCGTATTCTACTCCCCACATTCAAGCTCGTAGTCGTACTCCGTGAAAGTGAATCGTTATCAGTCTCAGTAGCAATGCTGTAAATGTAATTAAAGCGAAAATTAGTCATCATCGCTGTCGATACGAATTTCCCTCATTCATGACATATAACGCGAGTTAACGACTTAAGTTGGGTAATCAACTCAGGCCATTAAATGGCGATGTCTACTTTTAAGTAGTGGCTCGTGACAGAAAATGGCGCCGGTCTCACAGACGCGAGCCGTAAAACAGCAACTCCGCAAATTAACATTCACATTAATTAACCATAACATCCGCGCGTTAACGTCGTTGATAGAAATGTGGAAACGGGAAAGGAACCGACGCGACGTCTCAGCTTCATTCATCTTTATGTTGAGACACTCTAATTTCATAAGATCAACGCTGTTGACACGTTTATAGAATTGATGTCACCCTTCTCCTCCAACTAAGTAGCTACCATAATCCGGAATTTACAAGGACGTAATCATATAAAAATATGAAAACAAAATTCATTGGACAGTTGCAACGTCTTAATAATAACATAGTGAACAGCCGTAACGGATTGGTTCAGTAACTCTCATTTGACTTCCCAAAATAATTCAGTCTAATGCAGAGACGTAGTGCTAATAAATGTCTATAAGCATTCATTTTCTCTAAAAATGATCAAGAAATTGGAGGAAATTTGACGTGAAGAATTGTTCATTGAGCTCAAGGATAAGAAGAAAATGTTCCCGCTTTATTTTTCCACAGAAGACCTAATATTACACAAGAATGTAAATACTACACCATCCAGATGAGAAGTGTGAGGGTGGGAATCCATTTTCAAAGAAGATAAGCTCATGAGAGAGTGGTAAATGTGATAGAAACTCAAAGCTACAAAATACTTGTCAAAAATTAACAAGATTTTTATTATTCAAAACAAATCTTTTCAGTTCAATTACGGAATGTACGGATCGGAAACTGAAAATGTTGACATAACTGTAGCTGTTTCTTCTGTGGAAGAATCGGAAAGGTTGATTCTGAAAACATTTTTAAGAAAACTGATAGGATATTTTAGAGATAACGTTGTAGATATGATACTCATTTGTATTAGTCGCTCATAGGTGAAAGAAATCGTAAGTGAAAGCAAACTAAAATTAAATGTTCAGTGATTATTAAAAATTATAAATAATTGAGAATGTGATACATCGAATTAGATTCTTCAGACAAAGTATCGAAGGACAGGAAGAAATCTTCATGGGGCGTTTTGGATGGTCTGTTACAGATAATGATCGACTGTTGCCAAAAGTTAATTAAAATGATTCATTCACCAAGAAGCCCTGCTTGCTTGCGTCCTACATCATGTTACTGAACGAGAAATAATTAGGATGTTTAATGAATAAACTGTCCAGAAGCAGAATTTAAAATTATAATTTAATTAATAAAGCTCCATGATTAGGTCCTAATGTGGACCCTCATCAGCCCATGTTTTTTACAAGCCTAGTGAGGAGGCTCCACATTAGGACCAAAACAGGAGCTTTATTAATTAAATTATGATTACAAAGAGTTTCCGGCAGGCAATTTTATTTATTCAATTTAAACTATACAGACGTAAAGGAACAACTTATAATTATGCAGAATTGTTTATGACCTGGAACAAGGCGGTCTCGACATGTAAACGATTTGAATGAAGAAGACAACCTTGTATTTTAAAACAGGAAGCTCAAGATAAGAGTAAATTGAGAGCTAAATTTTCAGAACGAGTCCTTGGCCCTGTCGTGAAGACGGAATACTTAATAAATAATAATACCCTACATTACATTCCACTTCGGAAAGGGAAATGTAGTCCACATGATGAGAAAGGAAAGGAGACGCCAGAAAGTAGCGTAGGCGTTTCTAGACGAATGGATTTATCATAAGTAATTGAGGCAGGGAAAGGAGACGTGATATATAGAGGAGAGATAACCATTAAATTATTTTATGAGAAGAGTTATGAGAAGGTTCCAGCGGATATGAAAAGACCTGGAAAGAATTAGGAGGAGATGCGAACGAAATTGATGAAGAGTGAAGGCCGCCGACGGAAAAAGTTAATTTCCGGTTACTGCCTACATTATCTTGAAATGCTCGATTTAGATTAATGTTACTTAGGAATGAAACTGGATAACGTGGTCGGATACGGAACAATTTTGAAGCTGATGGAGGGTGGTGGGCGATCTTAAACCCTGTTCACCCCTGTGGCCGAGATTTCAGGGTTGCTGTTGCGTGGAGGATAACTGCATCTTGTGAATAAGAGGTTAATAACCCCCGAGGTGACTACAGGAACAGGGAGAGGGAAAACTTTTACCTGGACGATTTACCTGCAGAAAAGACGTGCTATAAGTCCAACGGTCGCTCCTTTCCATCAATATAAATAAAAGGCTGTTGGTCCGCCTGAACGAATAATCGAACTTCACAGAATTTTTATTTAACTTGAACTTCAGTTTATCCAGGTACTTCATACACAGTTTACAAAAGTCGAGTGTTTTAATAAAAAGGCGAAAAATTTAGATAATTTGAAACGTACAACTACAATCCATTTGACTAATACATTTGCACAGATATTATGCGCCTGTCACCTATGAATTGTAGTCAAGAAGGAAAATATTATTAAAAAATTGATAACGGCAGTGAATTTCAAAGCATTTCTTAATAAATGATTCATGTTCTTACGAATCCCATAAGTATTTCTTCGTGTTATTTCATGGAGTTAAGAAATAACCCATCAACGATGTGGACGAAAGGCAAGTTGCAACTGGTAATCATCCGTCTCTGACCATCTCAACACTGCCCGAAGTTACACCAGAGGTTTTCAACTCCGTGACCGAGGGTCTAATGGACGTCTTTGGTTTCATCTCTTAAATAGTCAGTGTATAATCTTTGGATTTAATATATGTATGTATGCTCTTTGAAAGGATAACAACGTTGCGTATCTGACTGGCGTTTCATTTCAACAAGTTCCTCACAGAGCTCGCACACCCCCATAAGTGTCTACCTCCATGTCGACACGTAAATTATATACCATATTTAATTTTGTATTCTTTATTTTAATATTGTATATAATGTATTATTATTGTCCAAACTGGTAGACTTTACGACAAAAGTTTTTTATATTAATAAAATAAAAACCCATAAGTGTGAATTGGTGAAATTATTGGGAGGGGGAGACCAGCGACATATAAAATAAATACTTTTTTGAGTTCTACATTTATTTGTGACACATTATTTTCAAACAAATTTAAATATGATATCAAATATAGATGTCGCCTCACTGATTAATATTTTTATTATTGTTTTCTAACGGTTGTAAGACATGCAACGCAAAAAATGGCAATTTATTGATGTTATAATAATAATGCTGAAAATTAAATGGGTGAATATAATCACTAACAAGGAACTTCTAAACAGAAAAGGGAAAGAGCGAACAATATGGAGGACGTTGACCAACAGAAGGCATAATTAATAGGACTCGTTTAAAGACATATCGGTCTTGCAAACTTAGCCTTAGAGGGAAGTGTGTGGGAGTAAGAACTAAAAAGGGAGGCAAAAGGATGGAATACGCAAAGCAGATTAGGGCGGATGTGGTAGTTATGCAGCAATGAAAAGGCTTGCGCAAGATAGATTAGCATGGAGGGTTGCCTCAGACCAGTCTTAGAATTGACTACCACAACAGCAACATATAATACCTACAGTTATTTACTAGATTATTGTTATAACTAACATTTTTTAAACTTAAACATTATTTTAATTATTATACTTATCCTAGTATGAAAATTATAAAAAAGATTGCATCCTCCGCCCTTCTGGTATAAAACAAGTTGTGTGTGTGTGTATGTGTAAGATATTAACGAAATTCATTTTTTTGAAAGGTCCATGTATGTCCTTTCAAATAAAAAAATAATAATGTCGTTCATATTTCACACACAGTTTGTTTAAATCCATTTCAACATCGGCCCTTATTGAAAAATCCTATATAATGCGCTCTAGGTTTCAAAAAGGTTGGTAACCCAGAAGTTATAAGTAATCGGGACAAAAAATATGAAAACAATATAGGATAGTAATTAGTGAATAGTGGTGTAGATAAAATTGAAATTACTTCTTTAGCGTGGATGTGTAACTGTAAGAGCTACAAATTGGGGATGGTCCTTTCGTAGAGAGCGATTTCAAAACAAGGCGCCGGGACAAAGGAATAAATAATATGAGTGGGACGCATCAATAAAAGGTAACGGAAATTACAAAATTCTATGAAAATGTTTGTTGCTCCATATAGACATTTTTAATCAATCAAGAACCCCCTAACCCTTCCCCTCCCCCGGTCAGCGATGACCCGCTTTGCCAAATTTAAAATCTGTTCATATTACGTTAAACTGAAGTGAAGAATATATCCAAAACGAGTAAATGATGCAGCGTGTCAAATTTTTAGAGTGCATTTGTCTACCAAATCTAGATACCACGACGGAAAGGTTGGCAAAGCAGTAAAATTTCTCAGCCATTTAGGAAAAAAAAGCAGATCATTAGTAAGATAATAATTTTAGAAAATGAGAATGCAAAAGGATTCCCGGCCCACTCACAATTTTTACATACTGATTTAATAAATATATATTAATGGCATATAGGTCAGCTTCAACTTGAAGTCAATTATTCCGTCTTTTGAAGTAATAATTTCCTTCACCAGTGACGTCATACCTCCTCTCGGACGAAATGTGGACGTCAAAATTACAGCCCTTAATTTTTTGTTTTATTCATTCAAGTCTTTAAGATTTAGCAATGACCTTTCTTTCGTTTCGGTCGCACATTAGTAAAAAATAAATAACAAAAATTATGTAATAGATATTTTCATCTATATTGAATATATAACTTCATTGGCTTGGAGGGTAACTACGTAACTCGTTTTGGTCCCTCGAAAGAACCACCACCTCTAATTCAGGAACGAAAAACCGGTAAAAAAAGAGAAACAGCGCCTCAAGGAAACGTCGCGATCCAAGTTCGAATGAATGAAAATGAAATACGTACACAGTCCTACGTGGGAAAGAGAAACAAAACCATCATACCCAAACACTTCCAAGTGCGATCCGCCGACGATAGCTGTGGAAGGAAAAACACAAATTTTGTGGCAATGGAATTACCGGCAGAGAACTACGGCCACGAAACCTCAGCGTGAGTCACAACCACGGGTGGTAAAATAAACTAAGAGTCGCATATCTTTATGGCGCAAGGTTATCCTTGCTTCGCTCATAACTGACAAACTGGGACACGTCAGTTCTTGACGCAAAACCTTACAACTACTAACACACTAAACTATCTTATCCGTTCCTCGCTCCTTCTATCACTACATTCCTGTAGTTAGACCTCTACAGGTCTTCAATAATATTAATTCATCAGAAGTTCCTTACACCACGTATACTGTCAAAGCTTCTGCTTGCCTTCGTGCACAATCAGCCAATACTTAAACATTAGTCTCTCTTTTGACTGTCTATAGGGAGAAACTTTACATCCTTCAAGGGAAGTTTCTCGTTGCCTTCCGCTGGTTGATGATGGACCCTTGCGAACGTGGCAGCGGGAGCTACGTTATTACAGACATCAATTCAACTTCCCTAAGGTGATGTAATCAACTATATACTCGTTAAACGCCAATATTGCTTACTTGTTAAGTAATTGTTGCAGTAGTCCGAAGACTGGTCTGATGCAACCTTCCATGCTAACCTATCCTGCGCCAGCCTTTCCATTTCCCCATTTCTACCACATCAAACATCCTTCGCCTCCCTCTTCTATTCTCGTCCCTTCTATGTTAATTAATTACATCCATCAAAGTGTCAGAAATTTATTTTACTGAAAAAAATTAGAACATATTAAAACATGAAAATTGGCACGACTTAACATTTACCGAAGATTTTCAGGTACAACTATACAAAATTTACTGATTGAAATACAGTCAAAATTATCAGCAAAACATTTAATTACTGTTTAGATACTTTCAATTACGACATTTCGTCCATCTTTTAAGTTTTTATCATTTCATTCCACAATGTGTATAATTTCGTGTCATAGACTTGGTACCAATTTTTATTTTAATCTTTTTACTTTACTAAAATATATTTTTATTGGTCTTTATAATTTAACGAATTCCAATCATTATAACTGTAAGAGACTCAGACTAATTCAATAAAGAAGTAGCCAATTAAGAGAAAAAACTGAAGTCATAAAACAAATATCAGACAAAGTTTCTGCAATCTTTGTTGCCTTCGTCCCACGATTCAAAATCGTAAGAGCCGCAAGAACTCAAAAGCAAAGACGGTTTACAGAAACGTTGTCTGGTATTTATTTTTCTACTTAATTTTGCCTGTTAATTGACTACTATGAAACCTTATAATATTGCTCATCATCCTGTCTTCACCCCGCTACTACATGTTTCAGAAACATGTCCGATTATCTAATTCCTGTTATCAGCCGCCATCAAATCGAAAATCATCTCCACAACACGTTCTTTCATCGGAGACAACAGCTAAAATAGAAAGAGAATGGACAGCATGATCCTGAAGCCAGAGTAAGAAGGTGAATGTACCTAGCGGAGGTCAGATGGAGTATTAATAAATGTACTGAAGCAAACTGAAAAAATACCGACCTAACAGGAGAATATTTTCTTAATCAGACCTACTGGAATTGAGCGAGGCCGCCGATAAAATATAATGTCAAACAGAATAAGGCAAAACATCAATAAAGTAATAAAGAGAAGGAAATGGCCACTCTTACTACGCCCGGAGAATGAATATATGCTTTACACTTGTGGGGAGGTTCGGAACTCAGGATGTTGACGGAATTAGAAATGTAGGATGCAACGAGTCAGTTGGCGCAGAATTCTGGGGGGGTGATGAAGCACATAACGCACGAACAGGTACTGAAGAGAGCAACAAGTAACTGTTCCTACTGTGAAATGAATTAAATCAACTCACCTGTTATTTGAAAGTTCATAGAAACGTCGAGCGGTTCCGAGTTGGAAAGAAAAAATATATCAGCCGATATTGTGGTGGCCAGAATAACAAGTTTGGTCCTCCTGCGGCATGTTTTCGTTGCACGGGATTAAGTCGCAGGTAATAGGACGTCGGTTGTGAAGGCCGACCAGCAAAGGCGCACGCTCGTAAACAATGGCCAGAGATAAGAGAGGTGAGTCAGAGGGCGTACACAGGCCATTGTGCCGAATTTCAGGCCAAAATGGACAGAGGCGGCCTTGGGTCTCGCATTCCTAGCTGCGCCTATGGCAAAAATATCAGCGGGAAACACACCCCCACTTCTACCCTGACACCAACCTATCACATGCCAACTTCTCGTTTCGCAACCGTGTGCAATGGAAAACACGTAACATGGTTACTAAGAATACATTATTCTAAATATTCCCAGAGTACGCACACAAGGCAAAAAATGTCCAACTGAAAAACCTCGATATTGCTGTTCCTATGAACAGTCTGCCAGTAAGATAAATAGAATTGATGAAATAGAACTATAAACAAATATGCAATACGTGTAACCAACGCAGTTTCCTAAATTCCAAAACACTTGTGAAGATACTAAAACGTACCGATAATGTTCCAGTTTGGTCAACGTGAGTAAAAAAAAACACTGGTCAAACATGATTTTCCCGGTCTCCTGTGGCCTAGTGGCTAGCGTCACTGCCTCTTATCACAGAGTTCCCGGGTTCAATTCCTGGCAAGTGCTTGGGTGTTTCTGCGCGTCATTGTTTTTCCAAATTGTGTAACTCTTACAAGTAAGATAATATCCTTAAAGTGGTAAAAGTAGTCGCTAATGACCTTAGATGTTGGTGAGACTTAAAAAAACAACATGATTTTAGTCTCACGAATACCAGTAGTTGTACTCTTTGCGGTCCTTTGTCCTGTTTTTTTATTGTACTTTCGAAATTTCCGTTGTACTCAGAAACAAAAGAGAAGGGGTTTTCTCAGAAAAAAAATGCAATTCTGATAGTAATATTTCTCTCGAATTCAAATGTGTTGTCATCACGCACGCTTACCTCGATACTGACATTTATAATTTAAAACGCTTATTTTTCTACGTTCTTCCCTACACAATATTCAAACTTTCTGACTGATGACGTAGACAGGAGGAAGTGACGGTTTCAGCTGTATTTCGCCCTGTGGAGTATATCTCTAGATGGTAGGTCAACATATTAGGATTCAAAGAAGTTACACACAGTTCAATTTGAAAATAGAAATGCGGGCAATTGGCGTAATATTGTCAACGATCGTATAACATCTTATAAAGATTTGGGTACTAACACGCCACTTCCTCCCCTCCCACATAGAATTATCTTTTCGCAGAGATGATCACGAGGAAACTTCCATCTGGACATTCAACTATGGGAAAGACATATCAAGAAATAGATTCCTAAAATGCTGGCCCAGATAATTGTGGGATGTTCCAGACGCGAAATATTACAGAAAATCGACATTATTTACTTTCTACGTGAGACAGAATATTCCAATGTCGTGAATAAAATACTTAGAAATGTTTCATATTTTAAATGCCTGTCTCTCGGAAAACTTGCGTGATGAGGAAAATCGTATTTCATTTTTGAATTAAGGAGAAAATGTACTTTCAGGATCATATGTTTAACTTCGTATTTTTTATGTCTCAGTGTAATTATGTATTATAAATTACTAAATAGCAGTGACACCAAATCACCCCAAAAGATCGATTAAAAAACGATTTTCGAAGATTAAATTTCAATTTGTTGTTGGTGTATTCAGTCCTAAGACTGGTCTGATGCTCCATGCTAACCTATCTTGCGCAAGCCTTTTCATTCATGCCACATCCTCCCTAATCTACTTAGCGCATTCCATCATTTACCTCCCTCTTCTGTTCTTACCCCACACACTTCCCTCTAATGCTAATTTTACAAGACCCTCATGTCTTAAAACGCGACCTATTAATCTATCCCTTCTCTTGGTCAACGTCCTCCATATTGTTCGCCGTTCCCCTATTAGTCAGTTACTCTATCCACCCACCTGAATTTCAACATTCTCGTATAGCACCACATTTTAAAGGCTTCCATTCTTTACCTTTCCGCAACTCCTATCCTCCATGTTTCATACTCATATAACACCACACTCCATACGAACATTTTTTGCAACGATTTCCTAATATTCACACATATTACCCGTCCGTAAATTCCTCTTATTTTTGCGAAAGCCTTCCTTGCCTGTGCTATCCTACTCCTTATGCCTACTATCCCTAGTATTTACGCTTCCCAAGTAGCAGAATTTCATAACTTCCGTCAAAATATCCCTTTAGACAATCTAACATCCTTTGTTATTCCACTGTTTCCCAAACTACACTCCATTACCTTGGTTATTCCTCTATTAATCCTAATTGCAAATTACCACGTATAAATTCAATGTTATGTCGGATTGTATTTTTAAATTTCATCGCAGTTTCTTTTCGTTTCACTTACCACATTCTAATGGGAACCCTAATGGCCTCAGTAATACTAAACCACAAATCGGAAGACGATGGAGTCAAAGTACCGCATTTCCATAGAGTTAATTTTCACTTTTTCCATATATGTATTTTCCTAAAGGTAGAGGCAGTGTTTTCCATCGCGTGTCTTTTTCAGTCTCTTCCGTACCGGTAAAAATTTTTAATCCGTTAAATTACTGCGAATATTTTCACTCTTTGAAGGTAATAGGCTTATTTAATGCATTAAAATAATTAACGTCCGTATAACTCCAAAATAACATAAGAATTAACGAACCCTAAACAGACAAACAAATCCAAAAAAATGAACAAAATAAACATTTATAAAAAAAAGGTAGACGTTATGACCAATCCTTGTGGTCCTCGTCAATATTTAAGCCAGACTGAAACAAAGATAGTACAAAACAAATAATTACCCAAAGATGTGACTAATGCAGACTATTTAACAACCCAACATACACTGAATTTAACTGAGAAGTGACGTGTTTACGATTAACAGAAAATTTATTTAATTTTATATCATGCGTTTCAGTAATTAATGCGTTTTCATATTGTACTACTGTATCTAATATAATATTAAAAATATTTCAGTCTGGCTTACATACTGACAAGGACCACAAGTGGTTAGTCGAAACGTCTTCCCCTTTTTTTAAAATTTCTATTCTGTTCTTTTTTAATGTAGCCGGACATATCTTGTCTCGATTTCTGCATTGTGAATTGTCATGCTAGAGTAAAATAACAGTAATAATACTTCAGTTTGGCTTAAATACTGACAATGAGCACAAGTGGTGGTCCAAACGTCTTCCCTTTTTATTTCTAAACTTTTATTTTGTTCTTATTTAATACAGCCAGAGATTTCTTGTCCCGATTTCAGCACCGTGAGTAGTCGTGAATAGGTAGGCGTGACAAGGTTCATTCACACGCTGATATTAGATTAGAATTAAATAGCACAGCGGGCTAATACAAATAAATACCCGGGCAGCCAGATAATCAAATAATAAAATAACCAATATTACTGTTTATATATGTATTTATGTAGGAGAGGAAACATACTCTCAGAACCGGGAAAGAGATGTAAAATTAAAATAATTCAATGGTAACATAATGGTAACTTATTTCCGAAGCATTTTCAACCAAATAGTAAACGGAATGTTAATCGTAATGGACGATCCACAGCCATACGACGTTTCTGAATGATGTATTATCGTAGAGACAACCCAGAAACACTTTCAGCCGTAAAGCTTACGTGTGTTATCTCAGAGAAAGAAAGAGTCTCGTCCCGATGTTTTCCTTTCCGTGACATCTCCCTGTCTTTCTCCTCTCGCTTTCTGCACAGGCTGCTAGTAGAAATTCATAAACCAGACTCTTGGTGAGAGGAATAGAAGGGAGAAAACTCCACACTGTGGCATCTGTTACCTGGGCAACAGTGACGCGTGTAAAGAGACCAGGGAAATACACTACAAGTAAATAAAGAGGAAAAACAAGTAGTCTGGAGGTGCGTGATTTCACGGCGTTCGCCGAGACTTACTGCAGCTCAGACGCGGGAAAACCTGATAAATCCCCTAATTAATGTGTCTCCTGCGCAGTGAGTGGGAGTATCGGGTGACTCCAGGAGAAATGATGACCTGGACTGGGAGCAGAGGCGTGGGCGAGATCCGCAACTCTGACATCAGCAGCCGACCACAGAACAACAACGCGAATACTCTCCTTCATGAAAATTATAAAACATCTTGGAAAACAAACACCAAGAAAAATTAAGCTCGAGGAAGTAAATCTTGTGTCATAGAGTATCACAGATTTCTCGTTGCGTAAGTTCGACGACCTCTTCTCTTCATTAGATAACTGATAGTTGGTGTCGACGGTATCCATATAATTAAAAAATATGGATTCATTCTTCAATGATACTTATATATTTTATATAGATTTAAACAAGTGGACAAAGTGATACAAAATTCGTTACACAAACGAAAAACACTGGTCGGGAGGAGGGGGGAGGGGAGAACACACCCTTAGCACAAATGTGGAAAGAATAATAGTTATTAAAAATGGGAATATGTTCATGCAATAAACCAAGATATAACATAGTAAATTTTTCCACATAATATGGCGTCTATTTATTAAAGTGTCCTACGCTCTAAATTTATTACATAAACAACGACTCAAGTTGGCTTCATTTAAATATATGAATACAACAGCCAAAAATAACATAATTTAAGAAGCACATGAATACAAATCTTAAAATTGTCTACATTTTAATGACGCAGGGTAGAACACTACAACATTCTATATAGTTTCTGCCAGCTGACTGCCAGGCGTTGGCTGAGAATTTATTTATAACAACTCTGTACAACCTCACCTCCCCCTTTTTTTAATGATTTCATGTTATTGCCGTCAACCTACTATTCTTCTTCGGCCCCACAGAGACTTAAGTACAGGTTAAGTTGGATGTTGAATGTCAAAATTTGACATTCGAATAAGGCACCTTTATTGTTTGTTTTTCTTATTGATATGCACCCCTTCACCAACTCCACGGGGTCTCATTCCAACAGTGCTTCTTTCTGGGTTGCAAAGAACACGAAATTTGGTCCAACTTACTCTTTACGCTTCAGATTGAACGCTGAATTTGCCACCACCCGCTTAGGAGGTTAAGTTGCAGTTAACCGGCCTGTTAAAAATGTCATACCCAGACTCAGCGACTCACATTACACCGGTTTGGACACAAAACTCGGTTATTTGTTATTCTTATGTGCCGCCCCTCCACTCCCAGTCCTATGAATACTCCATTTCCAGACTATACACAAATAGTGTGGGGAGTAATATCAAAGTAATTGAACCCAAAAATATTTTTATTCCATTCAAATATCGGTCGTTTTTTATATTTAATAATCTCCGCCCACACCACCCTGTCCCCTAGAGGTTGTAGCCGAATATTTTCTATGTATTTAAAAAGTGTGCAGAAATGTTTTATAAATCGACTGTCATGATAATACGACTTGCTGGGCCGTTTACAGACAATTTTATTTTTAGACATCAAAAACATGTAATTAACAAATAGTACAAGTCTAATTGTTCACTAGTAATTTTATGTTACATCAGGAAGTAATTTTTCTTACTTCAGAGTCAACGTCAAGGTGGCCTAGTCCCTTTAATAACACAGAAAGGGGGATGCAGGGGTTAGGTACGGCCCTTTAGCAGTAGTTTAAGATTTCTACACGGTATTCACCCTTAGAGAGAAGTACAAAACAACAATGCCCACCAGTAACTATAAACGACAAACATCTCCCGGTATCAACGCATATAAAATATTTCTGAATCCGTCTAGACTCAAAATTAACCTGGAAATACACAAAACAAAAGTAAACAAATGGACTCGAGTCTTCAAGAACTGTACTGGCTACTCGGTAGGAGATCTTAACCCTCGTTAGAGGACAATATAACTATATACAAAGCAATTATTAAGCCTATATGGACATTCGGAATCGAGCTCTGGGGATGTGCCATAATACAGAGGACACAATCAAATATCCACGGTTGATGCTCCATGGTATGTGAGCTATCTAACTCTACATCAGGACCTAGGCATACCTTTCATCAAGGATGTTATACAAGAGAGAGCCAATAAACACCACAAGAAACTGGAAAACCATACCAACCCTCTAATACAACCACTGCTCCAATACAGAAACCACAGAAGATTAAAAACCATGCTGGCCAATTGACCTCAAAGTTGGGGTAACTGGGGTCTGATCACTGGAGACGACCTCATAACGGGACTTCGAAGACATCAAAAATAGCTTATAGAACTTATTTTTCTGATTGCTATTTCAATAAATATTTTTTTTTAGAAAGAGAGACAGACGTATCCCACGAAAGTCGGGTTCTCAGTACTCGCTCGACGCCTTTACGATGACTTGAGTGGAGTCTGCAGTGGGGGCGCAGTGTTCCCGAGTCTGCGTCTCTACTAGTTTTGGTGACTTGTATTTATTCAAACCAAGCAAAACAGAATCCTTAGAATCATTTCCAACTCCCCATGGTACCTTCGAAACTCGGTAATTCACAATGACATCCAAATTCCACTGATCTCCACCACAATAAAAAAATGCATAACCTTCTTAACCAAAAGCTCCATCAATCACTGCAATGACACCACAGCCCTCTTCCACAGCAATCCACCTCCACACAGACTCAAAGAAAAACTATCAATACACTCACTCCGGTATAACCTAACTATAACTTCTCTCTCCGTTATCTGGCATCTCATTCTCCGTTCTTCAAACAACTATTCCTTTACTTCTCTTTATCTGATTCCCCCTCGTATCCTAAACCCTATTATTATTCACCGACAACACTAAGTCAATCAATCAACTACAATAGCATAATTATGTTCACAGCTCTGTTGATTCTCTCGTTTTTAAATTGATTGTCAATGGACTTCAAGCAATCATGTCAATTATTTATTCAGTGAATAATAACATGTAATAAAAACTGTACTATCTTCGAATAAAAGTTTTCGCAATTAAAAAAATTAGTTTTGGAGGCATGTGACCCGTACTTCCCATGGGACAACCGTGGTTATGTCAGTGTCTTCTATCCCGGAGAAAATACGTCTGAAAATTGACCCATAAGCGATATTTTCCTTGCAACGTCTTGGTCGCGGTCAGAAACAGAAAGCAGCCAAAATTAAAAATATCAAGTAATATTAAAAGCGGGATGTTTACGTTGCGTCGATATTTTCCGGCGCCTGCAGCAGCAGGGCCGTGGGAGCGCGTAATCCGAGATCACCACATCGTAAATTATTTCGACGATAACAAGCCAGTCTCGTCCGTGAGCCAGCCGGATATAACTTGGAGGAACACTCAAAACATCAGCACAAATGGTCCTCTCCCTTGAGTTGGCCTTCTGTGTCCCTCTGCAGCTGAGGAGACAAGAGCTTGCTGGGTCAGCCCACGTTGTTTCTCTGTTCTCGGACTTGTTATCTATGAGATAACACTCACGGGAAGCTGAGGGAGGTTAGTGACGTGACTTCGTCAGCAGAATTTAATTCATCCTTCCATCAGCATACTTTCCAAAGAATGTTCAAATAGTCTAATAGACAAGAATATCGGTTTGTGAGGATTTTCAGCTACATGGATGGGCTAAGCGAAATAAACTCAAAATCAATAACAGTAAAAGTAAAGCGATTCGTTTCACTAAAATGCGCGTTCAATATGCCTTGAAATATAAAATAGATGGGGAAACAGTGATCCAGGAGGCAAACTGTAAATACCTTGGCATTTATCAATAGTAAGCTGGGGGCAGGTAAACTATGCTACTACAAGGGAAGCGTGGGACACCTTGCACTTAGTCATGAGAACACTCAACAAGGGGAATGTGAAATCTAAGGAAATAGCGTATTTGATATAAGTAGGCCCACTTATGGAATATTGACAGCATGCTGGAATCCGTACAGGATACGTCAAATAGAATCCTTAGAAAGGGTGCAAAGAAGGGCCGCAAAATTCGTACAAATAGGATCTGGGCATGGGAACAAAAAGGTAAAGCGGCTAGGGTGGGATATGCTAAAGACAAGAAGAGAAAGAGCTAGGCTACACATTTTATAGAAAGCCTTTGCAGGTCAAAAACCTTGGCAGGAAATCCGATATAGAATGAAAGAATCGACTCGGAACGGGAGGAGGAGTCACTTGTTTAAATTCCAAGCAAGGAACCAAAAAACAGACGTTGGAAAATACTCATTCCTAAATAGGGCAATTAACTACTGGAATATTCTGCCTGCATGAATGCTTGGGAATCTTCCTCTAACAGAAAGAAATTTAGACTTAATCTAAGTTCAGTGTAGTGAAGTGATCAGTGCTCCGAAATGTGTCTAAAAATATACTAAAGTGAAATATATTTCCTGTGTTAATTTTCTTGAGGCAAAAACAATATTACTCCTTTTTCAAAATTTATCTTCCAATAATTCCACATGTATTTGTTTATTAGGTGTATATATGATTTGTGTGTTGTTGTTGTGGTGTTCAGTCCTAAGACTGGTCTGAAGCAATCCTCCATGCTAAGATATCCTGCGCAAGCCTTTTCATACCCTCATAACTAGCACTACAAAGATCCTCCCTAATCTAGGGCCTCGGGTACGATAAAAGCGGCGAGCGGGGGAAGGAGCAGGTAGTTAGCGCGGCACCGCTCACTTTAATGTTCCAATGGAATTCAATGGGTTCGCGGTTCCACTGGCTACTTCAAGGGCGAGCGGTAAAGCGGTAGAGCTCTAGCCACTCAGCTTGCCGCTCACACCGACCCCACAACATTTTTCTAAAGGCAGACGCAATGTTTTTGTGAATGCATTACGACTTTAAGACTTGCATACGGCAAGAAAATTACTTATGTGAGTAAAAGAAAAATATAGGTCATGAAACGTTGGTACCCTCCAATAACTAATTATTTATTATATTTAATAAGTATAGATACAAAACTTGTTTCCTTGTCTTATAAAAAAATTATCAAATGAGTTATTCCTGGCACGACTAGACTACGCCTATCTTCGGCTTGAAGTGATAAAACTAAGAGGGAATGCTAATAGTTACTTAAAAGATTATTTTATCTTGTAGAGTATTAATATTTTTGGAAGGACTATGGTGAACCTTGAACGAAAATAACAACATATGGTTTATAAAATCAGCCCAAGATTTTAAACGGTCGATAAAATGATTTTGATGAAATAATTACAGCTTTTAGGATATAGTTAACGGAACACAAATAACAGATGGCAGAAAGCAAATTTCTCTGTGCTGCAAAATTGACCTAAGAGGGAGAACGTAGGTTTTAAAATCTATTTTCGTCACTTCTTAAATTTCTAAAAAGATGGTGGCACTCTCCGTAAAACCTTCTACTCCTATTTATGGGATGACCTCCAAACTTTCTCTTCCCTTTCGTTAAAATTTGTTTCCATAAAAGGCCACTATTATCACTGAGCAAGAGAAGCTTTGCTGCAGGACGAGCCAGTGAGCCATGTACCCGCTCAAGGGTTCTCTATAGCTCACTACTCAGCCGCTCGGAATCCCACCGCTCGCCGCTTTTATTGTGTTAGTGATTCTATCCACCCCTCTGATTTTCAGCATTCGCCTATAGCACCATATTTCAAAGGCTTCTATTCTTTTCCTTTCCGCAACTCCAATCGTCCATGTTTCATATTCGTATAACACCACACTCCATACGAACATTTTTAGCAATGATTTCCTAATATATACTCCATTACCTTAGTTTTCCCTCTATTAATCCTAATTGCATATTACCACGTATAATGATTTATATTGAATATAATTATATAATTAATTTAGGTTAAATACGCTCCTTACGACCAGATTATTATTATTATTTAAGTTCTATCACCGGGCATCTTCCCATTTATAGATTTAATAAATGCATATATTCTCTTGACAAGGATTTTGTATCCTACGTTCTTGCTACCAGAAGTAATTCTACTGTCACATCGGACAAACACTTCATTATTCAAGTAGTCCTTGTCAAACTACGTAAATCGGTGATTCCCAGCGAGGTTCCCACGCCCCACCGGGAGCAATTGGGATTGTTCAGAGGGGCAATTAGAAAAATACCTCGTCTAGAATATAAAAACCAACAGCCTCCTATGAATAAACTTGCATAAAGAATTGTTACTATCTTGATTTTAAATAAATGTTAGTTAAGTGTAACCTGTCGCCAATGCTGTTTAACTTATATACAGAACAGGTGATGAAGAAAATTAAAACGGAATATGGAAAAGGAATCATATTGCAAGGAGAAGAAATAAAAACGCTAAGGTTTGCTGATAATATTGTACTATTAGGGGAGACAGAAGAAAACTTGGAAACCAAAATGAATGGCAAGATTAATAGAGGGAAAAACAAGGTGATGGAGTGTGATTATGGGAAACAGTAGAATAACAAATGGTGTTAGAATGGGAAGATATTTTGAAGGAAGTTAAGGAAATCTGCTACTTGGGAAGCATAACAACTACAGTAGGATAGTACAGGCAAGAAAGGAATTCACTTTCAGCTAATATAAGTATGTACAGTAAAATATCTGCAAAAAAATATTAACATTTAGTTAAAAAATAATAAATAAAAACGGCTTATAAATCCAGCATTACATATATAACTATTTATTAGCAAAAACGAGGTTTCATCTCCATTTTGAGACTTCTACAGGCTTACTACAAACATAATATTACAATAAATTAATTCTGAGTTACTGTAATGTTTGTAGTAAGCCTGAAGAAGTCTCAACATGGAGATGAAACGTCGCTTTTGCTAATAAATAATTATATATTTAATGCTGGATTTTTAGCCGTTTTTATTTATTGTCAATATTAAAATATATAATAGTTATTAACGTCTATGAGTTTAATGTTTAAATAATGCCAAAAACAAACAAAAACTTAGTGAAACATAACTATAATTTAAAAACAACTACATGTTTCGGTCCTGATATGGACCTTCTTCAGGTTGAACTGAATAACAATGCACAAAATTATAGCATTCCAAAGAAATTACAGTAGAGTACAGTTGGCTCTGAGTAGTGTCCATATCAGGACCGAAACATGTAGTTGTTTTTAAATTATAGTTATGTTTACCTATTTTTGTCTGTTTTTGACCTATTTAAACTTTTAGTTAAAATAGTTACGACTTTTCGTCCATCTTTGTGGTCTTCTTGAGGTAAATTTTTAATTGCATTTACCTAACATTGACTAATTTGGAGCTACAATAATTTTTTGTTCATGGTTGCATTTGCACTGATTTCTTTATCTGTCAGAGTTGCCAACTGGTCAGAGCGACCAGTGGTTGGGAACACTGGAGTCAGCAATCTTGGTATGTTTGGTGAAGAGTAAGGACCGATAAGGAAAAAAAATAGGCGTAGGAGAGAAACACAAGAAGAACCTTATCAAAAACCAGTCACTTACTGATGACCTTTATAGTTTATCTGTACCCTCTGCAGTTTATTTTTTATTCATTTCAGAAAATGTACACAAATCCAGGATAGCTTTTGGTGTTGACTCAGTGATGCTCCTTTTGTATAAATTTTCCTCCCCACCCATTCATTCACTATACCATCTACCACGGTGTTTATTAATCCTGTGTCCCCGAAGGTCTCTACTTCCACACCGCAACTCGTTCCCACGCTCATTCTATCTAAAACTATCTCATTCCGTATTCTGACCGTCCAGTTTTTTTTCTTCCTTTCCCCCTTCCCCCTCTGTATTCTTGTGTTACAGCACATTTAGGATGGTTCGCCACTTGTTTCCCTGACTACAGTCTCGCCTGGACCAGAGACAAGAGAGCATCTCAAATTTCAAACCTTGTTACGTCATTCTTTCCTCGAAAGTGGCTGCTCTTGTCGTTCTAGAACGTGCGAACTAAAAGGTAGACAGACGACAACACGGGGAACAGATAGGAAACAATCCGATGACGTTGATGTCGACCAAACTAATCCCCCTGCCTTTTGTTCCCACTTTGCAACGAGGTAATATCGCTGCTGAATGATTGCGTTACGCCAATTGAAACCAGTCTTCAAATTAATTCGAAACGTATACCTTGTTGTGTGACTGGCTCCGTCTGCGATAAACCGTTTACCAATTATATTCTCTATTCCCATTAGCGCGCAAGTTGTAAAGCTTAGCTCTTAAAAAGTTCGCTGTGATGCCGTTCAAATCCAATTACGTATTACGATCTATTACAGCGACATATTAAATACGTTATCCTTTACAATCTACCTAATCCTTCCACCTCTTGATGATAATTAATTCAAGAGACCGCTTATGTGGAGCAATATATTATAATAATAATCAAGCGTCGAAGGTGATTAGTATTTTTAACAAATAAACATAAACACAGGCAATAAGCCAGAATTTTTATTATTCAACACATTAGATATAACATTCCCTCCATAATTTAGGTACTTGTTCAAGTAAACGAATACTTAATTTTTTTCTCGTATAAAATTTTTGGTATGTATTCAAATATACATAATTTAATTTTTTTAAAAAAACTAACTTAAATGTGACCCAGAATGAGTCGGTGACAGATTTTGGTTATAACCATAATTGGGAGCTAAATTTTCTCTTTCAGGGCTCAATTTCTTAAATAAATTACATGCAGTCCCGTCCATTCAAAAATTATATGATACTTAATCGTGCAGAACAGTTAACAGTATCTCATGCATGCAAAGTATTAACGATGGAATGACAAACAGAAGGTGTGAAGGAGAAGATTAGTTTGATTTTAGGATGTAGGGACAAGAGAAGCAATATTGACTTTGCATCCAATTTAGAAAACAGCCAATTTCAAAAAACAAAAATATGATTTTGCATTGAACAGATAAAAAAGGGGAAATTATTCGCTGAAAGCTTCGTGGTTCCAAAATAAAACAGTTTCACTAAGTTGTGAAATGAGGCAAAATTGAGAGCCACTGGGGGGGGGGGTGAGTTTTTTATACCACGGGTTGCGAGGCCAGACTCTGTAAAGTGGGGTGTCCGAGGGCGAAGATCAGTGACAGAATTTATTGCCGGTCCTTTTGTTTTGTGAATGGAAAATTTTTCCACAAGTGTAGTGATTGTAAGATGATGAACGGTGCGAGAAACACAACAAAGAGATTTCCACGGTCCCATTCTGGACATTAAAAGCTAAGGAAAAATTACTTGTACAGTATAAACCCAACCGTCTGGGAGTATAATAGGTAAACACCAATCTTAAAATCCAGTTATTAAATTTATAATCTGTAAAGCAGTTATTATTTTGTAAGATTTTGGAAAGCATGGTATTAACATATGACACTTAACGATAAGTGTCATTTTTATCAGAATTATTTTTATTAACCAACCGAATTAACTCTCTTGACAAACCTACAAGCGAAATTCATCCCAATCCCAGTAAGTATAGAGCTCACTTTAATGGGAAGAAAGGGAGGAGGTTGCGAAAAAAAAGTAGTAATGCGGTAGCGCAGAAATTATTGGAGCAGAAGAGTAATACGGAGAAACTTCAGAAAGAAGAGAAAAAGATACGACGGCCTTGATGATTTCCCGTAACACAAAGCGCACGCAGGGAATCTATAAATACTGTAACGAAATTAAATGCCATATTTCTCGGAACTGTAATGCCAAGCAAGGGTCAAGGCAGTAATCATTTCTTATCATACATCAATGAGACATTGGAACAGCTGGAAGGAAACCTATTTTGAGACCCGGCTGAAAATGGCGGAAAATTGACGACGAAGAGATTCTGACAAATTCAACGGGTGAAGTTAACTCATCTTTGCTCTTTCCTTGAAAATAAAAAAAATTGTAAATGGCCAACGGTGTGCGAATTAGGACGTCTAATATCAGTTTTATTCTCTCTAATCATGTTATTTAAATGTATAATGAAATGTTGGACTTTATAAGTTAATCTTTACTGAGAAACATTTACAAAAAAAATAAATGCCGGACATTTCATCTTAATCTAAGTGAGATAGCACATGGGCGGCAAATTAAATCTAAAGCCTAGGGAACTAACCAAAGAACTTAAAATAAAACAGCATATAACTTTATAAGTTGTGCTTAATACTAACAGTATTTGAATAACTTTTAACCTACAAGATTTCGGAAATCATTCACCAATAACTAGCTGGGTGCCCGGCCGTGCCAGGAAAATTATTTGTATTGGCCAGGTGCAGTACTTAATTCAACAGTACTGTAATTTAAGTGGAATAGAGCGCGTTGTCAAGCCTCCCTATTACCAGGTTCTAAAAACTATTTAACAAAGAAATTTAACAGAGGGAGGAACTATGTGACCTCTTATTTGCAATTTGTAGATACTCATTCTGAATCCAATACCCGTAAACCAACCATTGATTGCAAAATAATGTTCATTGACAAATGTCACTTTCATGTTTTAAATATTTTAAATGATAGGAACATTTAAGGTAGACTGACAATTAACGGAATATATTATTAATAATAGTTATTTTATACATTAAATGTAAGTCTCCAGTACATGTTTTAATTATAGGTTCTTTTAATAAACAGAAGCCCACTGATTACAATATAATGGAATTTGAGGAAACGTAGGAAAATTCTGAAAGTTTTTTTCCGATACATTTAAGTAATGGGGGAAAAAGTGTATCGATATATATCAGTAAAGTATCGATACTTTTTATGAATCTCTTGGGTGAACCAAATAATCAATAAATAATTATATTATATATATATAATATTATATAAATAATTATTTCTCCGGGAAACTTAATGAGTTAAAAGTTAATGGAAAAATTTGGAATGTACCAAATACTCACAGCATTCCTTCTATACAGTAATAAGTAATATTAAAAATATATCATCACAAATCTATGAAACGAAGTTATGAAATACAAAAAACTATAGTCATTAATATATATCCAATGTTAACTAAACGAGTAGTTTATTAAAATAGCCCTTTGCTTCAATTTTGAACTATATGTAAAAGTAACTCAAAAGACTAAATTCCAAACAGTCAAATTCGACATGATGATAATGAAAGCAACCGAGTTGATCATTTACCTTCCATAAATAATAGATGACGCATTAAGTGAGTTAAACAGCCTCTGTCAGTTTTAATGTTAAATATTGAATGAATTATACTACGTTTCTCTTCTCATTTGAGACTTCTTGAGGAATAAAAAATTTAGCTGATCATGGAACCTCACTACATTACTCCTTTAGACGAAACTTTTCCTGAAGAAGTCCGATGAGAGACGTAACGTAGTAAACTTCCATATTAAATAAAATAAAAATTGACAAAGAGGATGTTTTAACTCGTTTGATTTATATTCAATTGTCAGATAAACTATTTATTTATAATAGATGAAGCAGAACTCTGTAGGTGTGGGGTAAAAAAATAGTTATATTCAAATAAAAAACATACTGTTAGAATAGAAATCAACTGAATAGTATTAGATTAGAAAATTTATCAGAAACTCGGAATGGAGCTTTGGCGCGACTGAAATAATATTGCCATATTAATAATCAAACTCTCTAAATTTCTGATTTGATGAACCAGAAATTATGATAGTTTGATTAATATTGGCAAAGCACTACGGAAAATTATCACTTCTGGTTCATCTAAGATGCTGATATCTGAGCCCACGGTCCTCTAAATATATTATAAATATTAAAAATTTCCCAATTTTTCAATAGCTTTGTCTGTGAATGGCCGCCTCGTGGGAATACAGGCTAAAACGAGGTCACAGTCTAAAAAGAGCGTCAAAGGGTGAACCGATGATTCCAGTTTGTACCAGAAGGTAACCAAAGACGACGTGAAGCATTCACGTGAGAAAAAGTGCGCACCTGAAGGGGGAACCGGAAGAGATGCAGGTAGAAGATGGGAGGAAGCTGGCCTTCAGGATCGTGTGAAGGAAATCAGCTGTCTGAATAAACAGCTAAGGGAACGAAACTGGGAGAACTCTGGAGGAAAGAATGTTACACGCTGCTATTGCGAAGGAGGAGGTGTTAAAAAAACTTTCCAAACGCTGTCAACTGTGAATCCGTGCGGTTACTGCTCCACTTTGAAGGAATACAAACACCTCAAAACCAACAGACACGGGCAAGAAAACATGCCGTTTGTGATCTTCACTAAGCATGAAATAGAACTAAAAAATAATAATCTCGAGGCATGGTCACAAACGGCAAACAGATTGCATGGATTTGTTTCTCTCTAAGATGACGAAAGTCGGTTTAATTTAAAAGTTGAAACTGGTTGTTCAACGAATTGTAGAATTCAGAAATTAAGGACACAAACTTAAGAATACCTATAATAGTAAGACCCCTACTGCAATTTCTTCCATTAAAAACAAATAATGTTATGAGAAAGTTATATTTGTAATAATGTAAAAAAATTAACCACTTTCAGGCAAGGCAAAGAAAGTAAATCACCAAGTCAACACCAGAAGTCTTTCGCATACCAGAGAAATTCTAATTACCCAGCCATCATATTAATATTAAAAATTTGTTTTTAATTTTGTATTGCTATAAAATTAACGTCTATATGATTTTTTTTTCACGTACGTACCTTACAATGTCATGGAAGTCGAAACTGAGACTTATAACGGGGAATACGAGAAGTGGAATATGTTGAAATTCGGCGCTGCAGTATAAAATTACCTGTCCGGTAAATGTTATCCGTTGGTGTTAAAAAAATAATCAGAAACGAAGCAAAATCTTTAGAGAATCAAAAGGAGCAAGGAGTATGTAATTGAGTGATAAAACGCATTGTAGATTGCCTGACAAAGGTTTCGGCTCAGTTAGAATTTTTTCGGTTTAACATTATCCATTGAAGAAAGAACAATGAGTCCAACGTTTCAAAGGTTAAAGTCTTTAAACAGTTTCCAGTAAGAAACCTTGTTTGATTTGATAGGTAAAGCTGAAAGGGGGGTAAATTAAGCGACTAAACTACTCAATCCTGCCAGAGAAAGAGAAGAATAATTCGACGTTGGCGTCCAGTGTCCACATAGGCGGTGAAAAACGTTTGATGTGAATGACACCAACCTTAATCTAGGTCACAAGGGATTTGTGATCAGCTAAATCAACGTTCCGCATACATACTGATTGAGTTCATCAAGAGAGTAATTAAAGGCAATCAGTAAGGATGATGGATATGAGAAGCACTTCTGAAGGAGAATGAATATCAAAGAGTTGGCCGAAGGAGAGGAATCAATTATTTAACCACGATGCTACCATGAAAATGTTTCTGCTATTGTTCATCAATTAATAATTTAAAAAAGGAATGGGAGGAAGTATAAAATACTCAGTATTGTATCCGGTGACTGGGATATCCAGACGAATGGTTGGTTCATGGGAATCATCAAGTCAATGGCTCAAGTACGGATGAGTTGGTTCCTTCTATAATTTATTTCCATATTCAACTACTTCACAATATTTCTGCATATTTTAATAATATTCATTCCCAGGGTAATGAATAGTTTAATAATCTCCAACAGTATTTTATCATTAATAATGCTGCAATATTTCTAACTAGACCCTTCCGGTTTTTTCACACCTAAATTAATTTTATACAGAGTTTTAGAATCATTTGGAAGGGTCCATCAAGAGATTCGAATGATATAACATTTCTGTAAGCCCACGAAAGCTTCTCACACCGAACTGAATCATTTGGCACGATCACTGAATGCGCCATTCCCTCGTGAACTGAATCATCTTGGATTAATTAATTTCAACTACATTGTAATTTATTTATAACATTTTTGTTAGTCCTTTAATTGTGTTAACTTGAGATAAAATAGTTTTGTTTTCATAATTCTCAATTGTAATTAATTAATAAATTTTTATAACAATTTTATGTACAGTGGAATATTTTGTAATCTTAAATTCATATTGACAGAAAGAAGTAGCTGAAATGTATTAAATTTATTTCCAAATGAGCATAAAATGGCAAACAGTGAGAACATTTATTCAGTTGGCCACGGAATTTTATAGAGGAGGTCGAATTTTTTTAGTTAAACATTATTTATTCGAAATAGAAAATCATTTAACGACCGTTTATCCAAATTAAATCTGTACTCCTCTACAGTAAGGAGAACCTGAAAAAGTTGCGAATATGCAGAGAAACGTCGAATTAACTAAATAAAAACTTTCTCTGTATCTTGTCGTTGATTTATTTCATTTAATTCAATTACTTATTCAAATAAACCACAATGAATAACCAAAAGTAAGAAATAGATGGCGTATAATTTAAGCTATTATTGGAATGTCGTGTTACCAATGGATGTGGTAACACGAAATTCCAATAAGATTTTTTAAGTAATGAAAAAGAGGTACCAAAATTTTATTTGTCACCATTAATTCGAAATAAATCAGTAAACAGGCTTTTCATAATTCTCAATTGTAATAGCTGTAATTATTTATTCAAATTCAAGCATTTGAAACAAATAATTTGTTCCTTTAATAATATAAGAGAGATGAAGGTCTTGTAAATTAGCAAGAGAGGTGTGTGGGGTAAGAACAGAAGAGGTATGTAGAAAATTAGAAACCCTAGTCAGTGAACAAATGTCACAACATGATTATTTAAATAGTGTTTCTCTAATTATTATTTTTAATAGTTGGTCACGTTATCTTTAAAAAATGAATATCTAAGTTGATTACAGTTTTTCTGGTAACTGGAATTAGGAAGACTTGGTCTCTTCCTTACAGAAAATTCAGATAGAATTTAGTACTTTATTAATAATTCGCAACATTTCTAGTTTTGGTAGCTGGTGAGCCACTATCTTACAGTCTTTCCGGTGAGAGAGCAGTTCTGAACCAATTACTGAGAAGATCCGTTTTACTCATCACTCCTTGCAACACTCATAAACCGTCATTCTACAAAGGCTTCTTTAATCTGGAACCTTCCGCACATTGCCTATTCAGTCATATTAAAATCTGTATTTCTTTACTGGAAACTACTGACAACCATTAAACATAGAGGTTGAGGACAGAGTAGTTTATGTATCGAGATGAGGTATCAAATGCTCCACTTTAAAACTAATGTACATATGAGGTATAACCACAATATTTTCCTACAGCTTCCCCAGACGCCGCACTTCTCCTCCCACCACGAGCAACGTCATCTCTCAGGGTCAATCCACTCTCTCGGGAGTTCCTTCTCTGCAGTGTTTACGATTGCAGCTACTCACCTTTTCTTATTTCCTCTACTGTCGTTTAATGCGCTCACAGTTAATGGGCCACAAGTACATTTTGATGAGCTTAACATAAGTACGAGTCCTGTACAATCTAAATTCTAAATTCCGCTTATTCATTTAAACAACGTCCATTCCACTCAGATCTCGCTGAAGTTTTCACTAGAAACACATGTGAAACGTTAACGTTTGGAATGGAGGTGTCCTGGGCCTCATTCGGATTTTTCATTCAATTCAGTTGGATTGTCAACTTTGGGAATGCTGCATTAGACCCAGAAACCCGGTTGTGAATGTTCATGACGCAGACCACAAACTCTACAGGATATTGTGAATGATTCTCCTAAAACGGATTAACCTACCCTCACGCAACCATGTTAATTATATACCATATCCTATTTTCATGATTCTTTTTAATATTGTATATACTGTATCGACATTGGCCTAACTGATAATCTGTATGATAATAGTTTTTATATATAAAAATAAATAAATAAAGATTCTCCTAGTGTGTCGCTCATACAATATTGTCGTTAGTTCGGGAATTACACAAGGAAAAATCCATTTACTCACGCCCCAGGCTCACTACCGATGAATACTTCTTTTTGTAGACAAGAACAGAAAATTTATTGAATTTAATATGAAACATTTCAGAAATTAACATTTTCGTAATACTTATTTCCTTATCTTAAATTATCAAATTCAAACGAATGATTTTGTTCAATCAATATTTGATAATTAAAAAAAATTATTTAATTAACAATCTTTAAGCTAATTCGATAGCGTGTACCATGTCTATAAGTTGTTTGTACTGATGTCGTGGAGAGATGAAGATCCAACACCGCCACGTCAGTTTCTATACAAATCTATTGGCAAACGTTTCTTCAGTCTTCGCATATAAGATGGAAAATTTAGGTTACCTTTAATTCTAATTGACAAGATCGTTTAGTCTGACCAATGTAAGCAGTCTATGTTCTTATTACTTCAGTCCTTTACAAATATTGAGAAGGACAAGTGTTGGTCGAAAGGAATATTTTTAAATTCTTGTTAAAAAATTTTAGAAGTGCGCAAGCCTTTCATTTCTACATACACACCACATCCTCCATAATCTGCTTAGCGCATTCCATCCTGGCCGCACTCTTCTGCTATTACCCCACACACTTCCCTCTAATGAAAATTTTTTGAGACCCTCATGTCTCAAAACTTTTTATTTATCCCTTCTCTTGGTCAAAGTTCTCCAAATTGTTTTCTCTTCCCCTATTCTTCTTAGAACTTCTTACTCTAACCTCCCATCTGATTTTCAGTATTCTCCTATGACACCACGTTTCGAAAGCTTCTACTGTTTACTGTCTGAAACTATGAGATCCTATTGGCTAATATTCTTACTCAGTCAACAGATTGAATACAAAATAGTTACGTGAAGATTCATTTTAATGGCTAATGTAAATGCAGAAAGTACTAAGTTGGAGTAGTAATTACAATCGTCCCACCACGCAGGAAAATACAAACGAAACATAATTCTCCCTTCGCGGTGTTTGCAGTGTCAATTTGCTCTGGTGTATAATTTAGCGTTCGGGGCATTACTTTCAATTTTAACGCGCCACCGTCCAACAATGAAATGCACGTAACGAGCGAGCGGCCATTGTTGCGGCGCTAGGTCAGTCCACTCTTTGAGGAGACAATCAGTGCCGCCTCGAGACACATTAAAGATGGCCACCCAAGAGCAAAGATTACGAAACAGCCACCACGAAGCGACGCGACGGCCGCCGCATAACCGTTCTATCGCACTGCGGACGGAACCTGTAAAAATAATCAGCTACAAAGTCTACGATTTATCTGCCCGTAACGTTGAAAACGAGACGTCGTCCCCCCCTTCCCCCCCCCCACTTCACCAGACCAGAATAAAAAAAGTGGACACAGACGTAGAAGTATGCCCAGACTATTCCTGGGGCGAAGAAGGACGACTACGTGTTCTCTGCCTTTAAAAATAATTAGCGTGACCAAAATAGATAACAAAACGCTCATGCAGCGCTTCTAAACACGTGGTCTTTTGTGTCACAACGACGTTCATATGCACTCAAATAAAAGAGGATGAACTTGCATTTTACCGTTCTTTCTTTCACACTTCGCCAAGACTAGAATAAACTGAGCACATTTTGTTTCTGAATTTATTTTTACACTACCATCTTTGAGTAATACATAACCTCACTTGTAAACACGCTTTCCAAATTTTCACTAGCAATTTACTGTTTCGCGTAGTTCGAGACGTATTGGAAGACGAGAAAAAAATTATTGGCGTAAGACACAATATGAACGTTAACGAAATTCAAGAATGTCATACTGTAAGGCAAAATAACAATTTAGATGCAAGTTCTCAAAATTAAAAAATGTTAACAAAGTCTGATGCAATTAGCACAATAATACAAAAAATTATAAATTCATTGTTATCTCTGCACAATATTTTCAAAAGGAGAAACTTTAGTAGAAGTACTAAAATCAAAACTTCTACCAGAATATTGAGACCGGTTGTCATGTATGGATCGGAATGTAGTGAAGAGAAGACTGGCTGTTAAGATGGGGAAGGAAAACTTTACGGAAAATATTTGGACCAATGCGATAAGTCAAAAGTTGGAGAAAAAGAACAAATATGGAATTGAGGAAAATTTTCGAACAACCAGATATCGTGGTGGAAATTAAACAGGGGAGGATACGTTGGGCAGGCATGTACAGATCCTGTCAAAAAAAGACCATACGGGGAAAGGAGAAGTAGTAGACCGAGGGGACTGTGGATTAATGACGTCGAGGATGATCTCAGAAGTCTAGACGTCAGAAACGGGAGAAGAAAGGCAGAGGATAGAAAGGAATGGAGGCAACTGATAGAGAAGGCCAAGGTTGTTCAAGGGACTGTAGTGCTGACCGTCATGGCTAAAGGGGATTTCGATTCCCCAAACGTATACATTAGGATTTTCCCTTTATTGTATACACATTACCAGACTGTGCACCAATCACGGCTTAGGAGCGTATAAGTGTCGAATCTAACTCCACCATTTCCAAATCAACTTTCTACAGCAGAAACTTCCAAATATCCACGTTGAATTTATTACTTCTCCTTTAACATTTCGATCATGTATCCGTCCACAAAGCGTCTCTTTCAATTTATGTTCTGTTGTATAAAAAGTTACTCAACCAATAATAACGAAAACTAAAATAAATTGTTCACAAACTTTGGGTATTACTATATGAAAAATAAAATTAGTTTTGCAATTGAGATTTACTTTGACTCGTAAATACAAAAGAAAATGGAACTACTAAGCTCTTATAGCCAAACTTTCTAACACAAAACGATCACGGTTTGGTTCGGACTTCAATATGATTTTATAGCAGAAGAATACAAAATTTCGTAGCAAGTTGGGGCAACACGGCACAACCTCAATCAAGACCTATAGATTTTAGATTTAGATTTATTGTTGTTTCCATTAGTCCTCGATTGAGGAAATAGGATACGTCATACATTAAAAATGAACAAAATAAGGTACGTAATTAAAGACAAATAATCGTAAAATAAATTAATAAAAGAAAATGGATATAGACAAAACGTAAATACAGAAAAATAATACAATCGACATTAAAGACGGCAAAGATATAGATTATGCGCCGCAAAAATCAAAGATTTAGTCTAAAATTGGTATACAACTGATATTAAAAACAATCGTAATAAATCAATTAGCCAATTATTACTACTTGCAGATGTAATTATAGAATAAAACACCATATTACACACCTTATTTTCTAACTTAATTGGCTGATTTATTTACTGTAACTTAGATATTGTTCTACAAAGTATTTTTTGAAGTAGGTAGAGACTATAACGATATAGTCGCTAGATAATGCCAGCCAATATAACGAATGCAATTCAACGGGTTTTGGACAAATAATTTCTAGTAATCCATCCTCGAACAACGCCGCCATTGTCACATTTTTTAAAGATTCCATTCGAAAAGAAATCAAAGTTCATTCTTCATGATCAATTCGATTAACCCCTGTGGTTTAACTCGAATTCGTCTGCACATCACAATAAAATCGAACCGTGGGTGGTAAACGATAACCCGTGAGGAGATGAGAGTGACCGTACACATTTCCTAATAATAAATGTGTGTTCCGTAAATCATTTTCTGTTACTCAACAATAAACTGACCGAAAGCACCGATGATGGTATGTGAAAAGCACGTTGATTACATTACAAGTAAATATTTACCCTTCAAATATTTTACTGCAACACCACAGCTGATACAAAACGTTTAAAAAGTAATCATTTATCATAAGTTTAAGCGCCCAAGAAACAGAACCTAAAAACTGACAGTGGTGGAATAATTTTTCATCAGTCCCAGACATTTATTGACAATATAAAACTATGAATATTAATATTTTTTATTTAAATGAGAAACGTTTATCATTCATAAACGAAATGGCATAATTCACTTATGTATCTCTCACGTTATATGTTGCAAATAGGAAATTCGTATTAATGAGGACAGACAAACGTTATTAAAATTAGCCTAGTGACTTCACACTTATTAAAGAGGGGGAGGCAGAATGCTGAGTTAAGGTTCTTTCGTGTATATATAAGAAAATTTTTAAACGGTTACTTAAGCCTGAAAAACCAACATTTCTAAAGCAAAAAGGACTGCCAATTTCTGGGTTCAAATTTTTCAGTAGTTCATGGTACAGTCAAATAAACAACAAAAAGCTCTTAGTTACAATTATTGACACAAATACACGAAGTCAAGTTTCAGACAAGGGCAAGCAGTAAGAATCATGTATATACATTAACTGAAAAAGACCTAAGAGAAAAGACATGGACGATTTGAAGTAAAGAGGGAAATATTAGATTTTAAAAGAGAATTCAAATGGACATAACACATGACTAGCCTCGCGGCGAAGCAGAATATTTGGTAATTAATTGGTAACAAGAGGTCTGGCTGAAAGGAAATAAAAATTATCCGATCCCCAGGGTAAGGTTGGCCGGAAGAAGGACTTTGGATAGCGGATGATTTAATGATGAATTAGTCGACTTAAATGGAAGCAATATTTTAAAGTTATTCTGAAAAAAAGGACGCATTTGCGAAACTTATTTATCATTAATTTTAAGATGGCAGACGTATAAATTAAATCAATTATTAACACAGACAACGTTCCCAGCATAAAGCTAGGTCGGCATAAGTTTGGTCCATTTTAAAAATCACAGTACAGGAACCATGAAAAACTTAGCTTCCCTTTATTTTCCGGCATGGAATTTGGGACTCATTTTAACAGGATTTTTTTTACCCCATATACTATAGACGAGTTCAAATTCTTAAAATATATTTTTCGTGCAGTTTCTGGAATTTAGAGTTAAAGACTGTACGGGTTGTGATTTTCTGTTAAATATAAACAGCATCAAAAGATCAGGCATATTCGAAAATCAGGCAAGCTTCACGTCCTGAGGTTACAGGATTGTCCATAGCCTACTGCATTAAAAAATGGTTCCGGTGGTACTGACGAGAAGTGAGTCCAAGGATCTCCAATCAGCTGGTAAGTGAGGCACGTTACTAAAGGACTGTGATAAACGTGGCGGGAGAGGTCCGTGAAACCAAAGTAGATAAATGTAAGAGAAGACTTGGTGGAACGTAGGAAGGCCTTGAGATGACACTGGGTGAAACAGAACACGAAGACGGTACTTTGTCACCGGCGTGACACACTGGTATGTAAAACTGACAACTGGAGTATGTGGGCAGCGTTTGTGATGCCACACAATAATGTTACTTAAATAATACACAAAAGGGATAAAATAGGGATGATTCTGGAGAGATAGACACATTCAATGTGACAAAATATGCAAAGGGACGAAATGGATGTCAGCAAGATCCTAACAAAATCATGAATGGAGTAGTACTCTGTGACTTGTAGGGAACTCATTAAATGCAATAAAAACAAAATAAGCAATATTTGAAAAATATATTGTGAAAATATGAATAAAAAAGAAACTAGAATTCCCTTTGCTACCCCAGGTAATACTTGTTACCCAAAACTGAAAATCAATAACTAAACTTCATCTCAATAAATAAATTAACCGACAATTAGAAACATATACCGTAGCAGTCTCTGGAAGCAAAATTAATGTAACTATTTTCATTCATTCAACAACTTAACATGTTTGAAATGTATTTAATTCTGTACGTGAAAAGGTCCAAAAATCTGTGCGAACCGGAGTAGATCATAGTTATATACAAAAAAGTGACATTTCTTTATGGTTATAAACTTCATCTCATCGCTTATAAATATGAATCTACTTCCCCAGAAAATGACATGTCCATGACACAGGCAAGAGAAAACAATATAATCACACAGTGGTATTCCAATTGACATGTGAAGAGTTGGGAAACAAGAATAAGAATTATTGAACACTTTTTTTTATGAACAGAATAAACACGTTCTGGTTTATTGGTGGTATAGTCACATAAAATTTTGAACTCCTGATGGTAACTAATGATCTATTACAAACTGTTTCAATTCTTGTTAAGAAATATTTTGGCTACTTTCACATAAATACGGCACTTCTTAATTTTTTTGCATGTGTCTAGCATAATGTATTACCAGTAATTCTGTTTTTCAACATGTTGGACACAATTTAATCCCCTGTGGAACTCTAGTATTCACTCTACGAGATTTCTGTTTGATAGAAAGCTGACGAATCGAAAAGTAATTCTAAGTGACTTGGGTGACGTAATTTAAGAATAGTTTGAATATTAGTAAATCAATTAACGACAGCTTTTACCTAGATTAAAATACGTTTCGTCACCACATTTGGGACTTCTTTACGTGTTTTGAAATTTGATGAAAGAAAAATAAAGTCAAATCAGTAAGAATACAAATTTGACCGCCTTCAAAGGCAGCTTCAACCAAACAGTGATCCTAAAGAAATCCCAAATATGGTTACGAAGCGTCGTTTGATCTAAATAAAAACCGGTATTTAATTTATTTCATTTTGAAATATTCGTTCGTGTGAAAAGGACTTCAGTATATAATAAACAATAAGATATGATTTTTCGTAGTAAAGAAAACCTGTAACGTTGGGTATTTTCATTCATTGGACCAATGATGCCAACCTTTAAGAATAGTCCACATTGCGATACAAATTGTTTAATAGCATAGGAAGGGAATTGAAAAGGGGGATGTGGAAGGTAGAGCAAGGTAGCCAAGGGTTGACTAAGGCCCCCTGGCTACAGTTTAAGGATCCTTCCCGTTGTTTCACTTAAAAGAAATGCAGGGAAAACCCCAGAAAACCTGCTTCACGAGGTGCCTTGACATGTGAGAGAACCTTAAAGCTAGAGGGAGAAAGAGGCATCCCATGGATAAGCCCCGTCATCACTGGAGAAATACCTGCGAGAGAAACCTTCAGAGTTGATAAGGGTTACATTTTTCTCGATATTTCATATACATGTATTAAAAAGTGTATTGCAATTGTTGGACATTTCATCTAACTTAATATTTGTTTCAGAGGGGCAAACTTTAATATAGAAATAAAAACAAGTTCTGAAAGTCTACTTTGCTAGGAATATAAAAATTTTAATTTTTCGACCTCTTAGGCTATAGTCAGCTGTTTATTTAATGTACCTAGCAAAGCGGAATTTATGGTTTTTCCTATATTGAACTTTATATTTATGCCTCTATTGCAATCCAACGTCACACGATGCAGCATTTCTGAAATATCTTCAACTATACTGTTTGTCTACACTTCAAAACTTTTTAACAAGATTTTAAAACTTGATACTAAGTAAACGTTTCGACCAATACTTGTGGTGCTTCTCAAAAATCATAACAGACTGAAGTAAGAACAGTGATAGTGCCAATAAAAAAATAACTAAAAGATGAAATTGACAGTTCAATTTAATATAATTTGCGAAAAAACATAAAATTGTTCTCAATACTTATTCAATGTCATATTGTGGTTTATAAAATTTCTTATAATAATCGTTCTTCCTTCTACATTGATCAGACTAAACGACCTTGGTCAATTAGAATTAAGATGCATAAAGATAATCAAAATTTTCCTTACAACATGCATTCATCTATTGCTAAACATTGCCTGGAACAAAATTATTCGTTTACATTTGGTAATGCTGTCATTATAGATAAGGAAATAAATATTAAGAAACGGCTCAATACTTTCTGAAATGTTGCATATTTAATCCAATAAAATTTTTTGTTAATATAAAACATGACTGCTCAACTAAACAAATTATATGATTGCTTATGAAATTGTTAGTTTACCTTCTTATCTGAGTAATAAAATACATTAAAGATGAATATATAACTGTAAATAAGCAAGCCATATTGATGTCTTTTTTTTCTTTTTGCAAGAATGAGAACTTTCAATGTGATGTTCTCGGCAAGCTCTTAGTTTAATTTAGAAATTAAACATTTATTTATTGTTCCTATGTAACAGATTGTAAATATTAATAAATTATACAAAAAATATTTTGGTTTGTTTATATTACTTCAGTCTGTTATAAATATTGACAAGGACAACAACGTGTTGGTGGAAACTTCTGTTTAGTATTAGGTTTTTAATAATTAATCGAGATTTTTATAAATGTCTGCAACTCGGGCCGATAAGTCTTATCTAATTTATGTTACTTACATGTGTTAATTGCTATTATCCTTGAAGAAAAAGTTTTCGGGATTTATTTAGTGAAGTTTCAACGACCAAAGGTAGTGTCATCTTCTTCCTTGACCCGGGTGGAATACCGACAACTATTTCTCAATAGCTACAACGGGGAAGTCTGAGATGGTTGTTCTCAATCATTTTCATAAATGTAAATATAGAAATAAATGAAACACTTAAAACACTATAATAACGTTAGTGCACACGTGAATACAATAAATGTTCCCAACTCTGAGCGATACTTTTCGTCTGAAAAGGAAAAGACGGATCCAAGCAACAAATTTCTTTGAAGTATTCCGCCCCCAATGTTGCCTAGTTTACGCCATATTGTTACTAGCTGATGTGATACAGAACGGCAACAATGACGCCAACAATTTTATACCTCAGTAGACCAGCCAGACCCTGCTAACTGGACGTTGGAGCTATGCAGCCGATAATTGCTTGTGGTTTCGCTTAGGTATGACGGATGTTGAGGCGCTGAAAATGTAACGGGCGCCAGTGAACGAGACAAAGCGCTTTTAGCTGGGGGCACGGGCCTGCTGCTTTGAGAGGAGAGAGGCAGGTGAACCAACAGCTGACAAGCGGCTGTACACCTGGCTGCAGAAGAAGAGCAGCAAGCCCAACAGCGACAGCTGCGTGCCTCCTGTGTGCATCCTTCCCAAGGCGCAACAATTTCACACCACAAATACTCCACTTGTCGCACGATAAATCCTTCAAAAAGCGCCATATACTCAGAACCAAAGAGAGCATCGCGGCGTCCAAAACTTTACAGTAGAAACCGCAGATATTCATAGCCTACAAAGAAAGAAATTACCAAACTGCTCGCCAGAGAATAATGTACAACTTTCCGCAAAGATGTTACCAATTAGTTTTTCTTTACAATAATTTTTTTCTAACTTAAGTAATAATGTAAGAATAGAAACATAAATCAGATATCGCTACATCTACATAGCTGCAATAATGTCCACAGTACATTCGTTACTTACATCAACTGCAAAATATTTACACAAGAGAGATATAACAACCAAAAAAACTTATATCTCAAATCAGTAACAAAGGGAAACTGTCTGAGCTTGTTTACCACAATGAACGAATATACAAAAGAAAATTTTTAACCTCAAAAGTAGAGCTGCCAACTAATTTACAAACTAAAGCAACGTCTAGTAATTGTATCCGTTGCCACGAACATACATGAGTACAAATTATTTTTCACTCGCAAATCATTAAACGAAACCAAATATCTTCCGCGGCGATATACTATAGTCTGTTTCAATTTCAGAGCCACATTTGCACTGAAAGAAATATCGAAAGTGCAGCAAATATTACAAACACTGCAAATATGTAATTGCGGATTCAAGTCAGGGTGGTGAATTATATTTCAAAAAGCGAAAATTACACAAAACCGCCGCCACACAGGGGGGGTTGAAACGGTTTGCTGTAACGTAATGCAAACTTACAAATTACCGGCAAAGTTGTAAGAATGAAAATATCGTTCGTTAATTTACGTATAGCGTAGAAGAAAGTTCACCAGTTATTAAATTGAAAGCTTTCAGAGATGAGTGCATCGTTCCTTGGGCCAAATATGAAGGCTAGTGATCGTAATTTAAATTATTATGTACCATAAAGCCGATTACAAAATGCTCACTTACTTTTTTCACAATCCTCGCATAAGTTTTCAGCTAGACGTCATGTTCTCATAAGACGCTTCAACTGTCAACTTCCTTCACCATTGTTTGCAGAGAATCCAATACACACGTGTTGTAAAAGTGCAGGTATCTCCTCTTCTCAGGGGGAAAAAATAATAAATCCGTAACCTCAAGGCTACACACCGGCTACCGACGGTAACTCGTACCAAGTAAACGACACTTGCGTGTATTGTTGAGACTGCGAAAGCCGAGCACCGAGATTAGTCCCTCGCAAACACTTCACCACACCAACGTTCATTCACTTCAGTTGACGACTGGCACGCAACAAGTGGCCATCTTGAGCCGCAAGAAGTAGTGGGAAAGACCGGCTCGTGATTGGCCGGCGGAAACTGCTAACAGCACAGCCACAGCACGTCGACAATGAGCCGGTTAAAACCATCCAAATACGCTGCACTAAACACTATAATCCGCGTTACAAGATTTCTGCTTCCCTCGCGCTCTGTGTAGCCCTTCCGTGTCATTATTTTCAAGACGAAACTTAACCTAGACTGGCTGTGCAACGGTCAAGTCTGCAGGTGCAACTGCCGCAGACCCCGGTTCGAAATAATTAATTAATAGACACGCTTTACGGGGTAATAAATTAAGCGCGTCGTAAAAAAAATTGAAAACGCGGATGCGTATGGACCTCCCAAAAAAATACGGTGGTCATTTACAGAAATACCGTCCAATTTTTAACATTACATTATATTGGCGAAAGTCAAAAAATTATTACAAATTTATAGCTTTTAATTTAAGTCTGCCATTCTCCTGTGGACTAGTGGCTAGCGTCGTTGCGTCACAACTCAGACGTCCCGGGTTCGAATCCTGACATGGTGTCGTCACGGAGACTGGGATTAAGACCTTATTTTTTATTATTAATTATTTAGAACCTAATTAGCCTGTTTTCTAGTACATCTATAACAGGCCTTATCTTCGCAAACTTACAAAATTGTGTTATAAAAATTCTTCTATTATTATTTTGTTATTGTAATACTAACTAATTAACCATCAACTAGACGTAGGGTGAAAGGGGGTAGGAAAATGAAAGGAAATTCCTGTTAGATCACAGGTGGATGTATACAGAAGGGAAGAAAAAACGGGCACTCTAATATGAAGGGAGAGGAAAACTATGGTAAGTAGTAGCTGCTTCCTTCCTTAAGTACATTGAATGGGATTTACAACCTAAGATATTACAATTGTATATTTAGTATTATTTTTTTCGTTCTGCTATTTTTATTTATTTATTTTTTAGATCAAATTTGGAAGCACTTGCTTGCAGGGGGTGTGTAGAGTAGACTGTGTATAAGTTCTACCAGTAATACTACGTGAAGACGCAGCCTTGGCTGGAGAATCAATACAATGACCACGTGTCACTTCAAATTCGGAATGTGCCCTATAATATGACAGTCCACAGTCGACCCGGTAGGCCAAGGCCCCGAATGGGCTGCAGAGTCAAGGAACAAAGAAAGAATTTTATCTCGGATTATGTAATAATTAACAGTTGCCCATGTATTTATTTATATTATCCCGGTACATTATTTAATTCCAGGTCCACACATTATTAAACGGGCATCGAAAGCGTCACAGTATCACCTCAAATATATATTCCCCGTATACATATTAGGGCTAAAACTCCTTTCAATGAACTAAATGAATAAAAAATTGCTTAACACTTTGCAAAAGCACAAAAAAATTCTGGTACATTAAAGAAATAAAAATTCCAACGATTAATCTAAGAGTGTATATAGTATTTTCGGTAACCGAATTGAGAAAGAAACACTCACTGTTTCTTAAGAAAGGCAAAATTATGTCCGGTATTTTAAGATGCTAATAGTTAGCTTTGGTACCATAAGACAGTAAGAAGTACACCCGAGCCACACCCCTGTAGGACCTAGGGGTAATTTTATCCATCAAGTGTTAAAAGTGGACCATAAGGACATATAAACTAAGTTCGACTGAAATATCTCCAATTGTAACAGAAATTAATTTACCCCCTGATAAACACTAAAATTAAACCTACGCAGAAATGAGTTTTACTAGGTCCTGTCCCGTGTTAGGGGATGAACTGCAATTTAAATCACTTGCTACATGTCAGAATCAAACTCTAAGATTGCATATCACCGATTTCGATACCAAACTTAAGTATTTTCTTTTAATTTTCATATGACACTCCCTAAACCGCCACCCCTTCGAACACACGACTCCGACGCTGAATGTTGTTGAAATAATACGCAAACAAATTAAGTGAAAACGCTATCAAATTATTTGACGGAGAAAAATATCTATTAGAACGAAATAACGGCTTTTATAAATATTTAAAAATTTCCGCTCGCTCGCCCAGAAGGTGTTGATTTTGGGATCGCCAAAAACACGTGTTCAACATTTGGTCGAAATAATTCCGTCTGATAAGAATAGTATGCGGAAGTCTGTTTTACCCACTTCCAATCCCTCTTAGGGGATTAAAACGATAACTTGAATTGCATTTTTATGTCAGAAATGTTTTTGAGCAGTATGCTTCTTTACTACATCAAAAATATCCTGAAATTAATGTTGAAGGCTCCCTCTACCCTCCACCTAATCTTCACGCTCTAATAGCTCAAGCTCTGGGAATTGCCAAAATTGTTTTATTGTCTGCATTTGCTGTGGCATGAACATATTCAATTTCGTTGCTGAGGCGCAACCATCTTGGTGGACTTGGTGCACTAACACCAAAATTTATGTTTGCATGATGACCTTCTTTATTTGAAATGCCGTAGAAGTGCAGTTGGTGTCCCCTGGGGCATTTAAAATCTCTCTGAATGTTTTTCCTATCTTTATTTGCAAAATTAAACGCAGTATCTCACATTACACCGGTTTAGAGCCCAATCTCGATTTTTTCTGGTTATTTTTATGTTTTACTCCTCCACTCCCACCCCTAAGAATATTCCTCTTCAATTATGGATGAAATAGAAATTATACGCAGCAGTATCAAATTAATTGATCCAAGAATGTAAAATTATTGGTCATTTTTACTTATATAAAATTTTTCACCCTCTTTACCCCAGCCCCTAGGGGTCGTAGCCGAGTCTTACCCCAACAGTGCTGATTTCTGGATCGCAGAGAAAACGTGTGCCAAATTTGGTCAAAATTTGTCCACTCGTTTAGATTTGTATGCGGAATATGCATGCATACAGACACATACAGGTAATTTTACTATAGAGTTTATTATTGTGAAGTGTTCTGCCCTGTACCAGCCATATTGTTTAGTAATTAGAGTTAAATGAATTCAAAATAAAACCAGGTTCTCAGCAACCAATTTCAATTTCTGACAAATTGGCTATATATTTTATTTATCTTAATTGTCAGATTATTTATTTTTTGAAGAATCAAATCTTTTCTTTTAAATACTGAAAACCATGATGTTATTTGTAGAAATTACAAGGTTAATGAATTTCAAATAGTTAATTATGCTGATTATCATGATGAAATGTTGTTCCTTCTAGTAGGTCATTCGAATAGGACTTCAAATTTTCTTCATCATATTTCCCTGTCTGTAGCTCCTTCATTCATCTCCCATACCTTCTTTCTCAGCTGCACTTTTCTTCTACCCTGATCTGAAATTTCATTGTCTTTCGTTGGTGTAATGGATTAAACAATTTCTCCTAAGAATGTGTCCGATCCAGTTTGTCTCATAAAAACTGTGGATTTTGGACGTCTTTCAAAAATCATCACATAGTTTATGCCAGTAAATTACGTGTTTTCTTTTGCCAGCAAAGTACTAGCAGTCTTATAATTGCGAGGATTTTCGTTCATGTAGTTCCGAATTTTCGCACCAAGGGAACATAAGCAGGATTACCTATCGTATTCAGTTTAAAAACTTTTTTGTCAGAAATGCCGTCATATCGCCACAGCAAACTTCACTCCCGTCATTTGGAATGACGTGAGATAGTACCCAAGTGACTGTCCTATCGGATGCAGGTTTTCTAGGGTTTTCTCTACATCTCTTTCACATGAATACCGGGTAGAATCTTTAAAATATAGCCCGGAGACTCTGGGATACCCTTGATTGGCTTCCAATTCCTTCCGCATCCCCCTTTTAAATTCCTTTCCTATGCTATTAAAAGGAATTGCCATTAAGTGGATCACCCACATGTAGCTTGAAACCCTAAAAATAAACAGAACACTACAATAGCCATAAACTACGCCAATAAATAAATTAATGAAAATATATTTGACAAAATAAACATTTTAAAATTTGCATATTTGAAAAGCTAAATATAATTTCATGAAATGACACTTGTGTTACTATAAATTATATTTCTGTGACGGAATATGAACAGAAACGTTGGAGTATACATCAATAAGATTTATTGAAGAGATGTCATTTAGCCAATAGCATGTGATAATCTTTACAATACGCCTTGCACGATACAGAAGTGTTAAAAACACAAAGTAAGCGTTCCTCATTTTTCATGAGTCTGTGTATTACAGTGTGAAGCTAATTCTTAAGAACAGGCAATATTAAGGTAATACAGATTAAGACGACTTTCCTATAATGGATAGAAAGGTGGAATACGGATGGGAAAGCAAGTTAGCCAAGGGTGATCCTGAAACAGTCAACTCCTTTTTAATAGCGTAGGAAAGGGATTGCATGGTTCCCGTGTTATATTTTAAGGATTCTACCCGGCATTGACCTGAAAGAGATGCAGGGTAAGCCTTAGAAAACCTGTATCAGGCAGGTCGGTTTCTTGGATACTTGTCTCACGCCCTTCCCAATGGCGGGGAAGAGGAGTTTCCTGGGGGCGATATGATGGCATTTCTGACTAAGAAAGTTTTTAATCGTGCTTATGTGGAAAGTGATACAAAGAAAACCCTGGAAAATCTGGAGAAGGTAAGTCACTTGGCACTTGGCCCACACTTTTCCGATTGCCAGTGACTAGGTTTGATGTGTGGTCCCAGAATTTCCGACTCCATGTCATGACCAGTTTAGGAGGTAGTTCGCTGTTTCAATCAACGTCTGCGACTCCTTTCAAAACTAACCTAGGCATTTATAATCAGACTTAAGAATAAAGACATTCCCGTATGTAGATTTCGCTTCTTCTCTAAACATTACCAATTTTTATGGTCACAAGCTACATGTCGGGAATGCCTCGTACTCTCTCTGGTTTTTTTCTAAGTTCTCACAAGCCCAGACACCTTTACCTATTTTAGGAGGTATATGAACTGGGGTCGAAGACCTTGGAAATAAGGCAAGATTTGTCCCCTGATCCCATTGGGTCAGTCGGCCAACTGCCTCCTAAAACTGGTGGAGACACGGAGGAGGTAATGCTGTGACCCCACAGAAAAGTCGTCTCCCGTCATTAGGAAGGGCGTGAGAATAGTACCCAATGCGCGACCTATCTGATGCAGGTCTTCTAGGGTTTTCCTTGCATCTCTTTAGGTGAAACACCGGGTAGGATCTTTAAACTATAGTCCGGAAGCCATAGTCAACCCTTGGCTACCTTGCTCTACCTTCCACATCCCACCACGTTGAATATCAAATTACACTAATCCTACGACTCTTTCGTTTCTGATGATAATACGGGCCAAACAAATTATTTTTTGGAAATTATTAGTAACTTGAAACTGGATATCCACACCACCGATTAAAATAGAAGACAAGATTTTATTTTTCATACCTTCGTATTCTTGCTAAAAATTAAAATTAGTGTCAAATATTTTATCTGACAATTAAATATACCATCCGCCTCTTTGTCAGTTTTTTTATATAATTTAAATATTAAATATTACAACGTTCAAGACCAAAGGTTGTAATATTTAAATTATATAAAAACTGACGAAGTTGATTCAACTCATTTATTGAAAAATTATTGCCAATTAGGATCTTCACCCAATCAGTAGGAGATGAAGGAAATACAGAAAAATTGGAAGATAAAATTAACATTGAGAGCCATGACGTCCTTGTTTGTAGTGATGTATGGTATAATAATACTTATATTTAAAAGGGATAGTTAAGGGTAACCTGTAACCCACTCTTGCAAATTTTAGCTTTAAGAAAAATTTGTTTAATCTTTATCTGTGAGTCACTTGACACATGAGATGCTCATTAACAGGCCCCGGCATATGATTTTATTTACAGAGATAGTGGTACAGAGAGTATTTTAATGGAAAACAAATCACTGAATTTTCATTCAATATGATTATTGTTGAATTTACATTAGTGATTGTTTTTATGTTGGGGCTTCACTCCGTCAGAGTGTCTGTTGGACGTTTGCATTTGTATCTTCTTAGAGGCTTTGGTAGTGGAAGGTTGTTTGCAGTGTCTGTTATTAATTGGTTGTTGTGGCACGTCATAGAATTGTGAAGCCTGAGATAACTGAAGTTCCTGAATTAATTACCACGGTACATCAGGAATAATCCTTAGTATTCTATTCCGGACTGTCTGTATTCTTTTAATTTGTGATGCAGTCGCTGAACCCCATATCATCCAACCAAATAACCATATTGCCACGTAAACAAGTCTCTTTAATTTTATTGGAAATATTGAGTTGCCTGATAACATAAAATCTGTACTTAAAAAATCTTTCAATTTATTAAAAGATTTTACTATTTTGTTGCATTTATAATTTAGCTCATTATTACATATATAAAAAAATAAATTATTCTGACTAATATAAATAAAATTCAAATAGTTAAAAAATTCGGTTACAACAATAAAATTTTTGCGATCAACTTCTTTGGCATTGTTTCCCCTCATTTTTCTCCTGTATGTTGCGGTAACAACACGAAATTTTAAAGATTTTAATTGTAAGTACCAAGTTGTTATTTATATTCAACTATGTAAATGTAAATATATAATTTTTTTAATGCACTGATGAGGTCCCGAAAGTTGAGGACGAAACGTTTTAAATTTTAAAAATGTTCTGTTTCTGACTTTCGGCATTTTTTTGTATTTTATTTAACTCATTAATTATGAATAGTATGTCTAATTATTTCAATCAACATCACTTGAAATGTTTTTTAATAAAACAGTACCCAACGTGAATTTTGAATGTCTATACGATTTAAAATATACTTTGGGGAATTTGTTCAGGTTGAAATTTTGTCTTTTTATACTCTGAACATAATCTATTCTCTTACCGATATTTCACTCAGTTCAAATTCTTTTTTTTATTCAGTTGAGAAACCAAAACCAGTGACAAAAACTTAGTTCACGTAGGAACTATACCTTGAAGAATGTCGTTTAATAACTTCTAAAAATGTATAAGGAACTTTCAAAATAATATTTCATTAAAAAATCAAGTATGTAGATTTTAAATGAATTCAGTTTGAAATTGTTGAATTGTTCTTAATGAAATCAGCTTAATCTATTGAGTTGTGCCTAATAGGTCGTTGGACTGGGTCGGTAAATTTTCTTCTGCGCCTTGCCCTGGCCTTATCTTTTTCCTTGAAGTCATATTGCAATTTTTCTTCTTCTACGATCTGGAACTACATCTATTTCAAATCCTTCCACGTATTTCCCCTTTTCTGATATGTACAAAGCCGTACTTTTTAATACGTTCTTGCAATGCTACCGCAATTTTTACGAGAGGCATGAAAAATAATAAATTTTTGTGATTTGAAGCAAATAGACGTATGGTTTGCAATGGTTTTCTACACAATAAAAAATATGACACTCTATCAAGTAGGTAGTTAAATTGATTTTTATTTGGTTAAAATTATGTATTTATTTGCGATTAGGTCATATATTTTTTGGCAAGTTACCAGCTGTCTATTAATTATTATCGTTCGAAGTCAGCCAATTTTGAAAGTTGGAAAATAGCTTCTGCGAATATTTTTTGATACTACTGTCTCATAGCTTCTATACTGAAACTTGCGATTTTGTAGTTATCTATGAACCTACATCATTATTATCATTATCAGCTTTTAGGTGCAAGGTTAAGAAGAAAATCGGGTCTTACTAACACTTGTTTTTTTTTATGTACAAATAACCAATTTGCTTTACAATAGTCTCTTAATGACAATGCCCATCAATTGCTTATTATCTATTCGGGTGTCCATTCCGGTTCGTTCAATTCTTCAACCAACTGTCACAGTGAAAAGAGTAATTGTTAACTGTTACGAGGAAATTTGTTTCCGTTGTGCATTTACTCTTGGTAAACTCGGGTGTGTACCTTTATCAGATTGCGCGAAAATACAGAGTTCTTCACACTACACCCTAAAATACACAATTTTTGTGAGATAACACTTATCTGTTGCAGTCACAATGGCAAGTTTAAGGTTAAAGGTGAATGCATTTTGCGGAACTGCTTGGAGAAAGAGCCAAGTATTTCTCCCCACATTGACCGCGGGGCTTACCTTTTGGAATGCCTCGTGCTGTTTTTTAAGGTTCTCACATCTATTTTAGGAGGTGTATGTCGAAGACTTTGGGCATATGGTAAGATTTGTCCGCCGATACCATTGGATCAGTCGGCAAACTCCTAAAACTTGTTGAGGCATGGAGAAGAGAATGCTGCGACCCCACAGCAAACTCATCTCCCATCATTTGGAAGATTGTGAGAGTAATACCCAATAGCTTAACGTACTTGATGCAGGTTTTCTAGGTTTTCCCTGCCTCTCTTTTAGGGTAGTATCCTTAAACTATAGCCTGGGGGTCCTAGTCAACCCTTGGCTACCTTATTATATCTTCCACATTTCCCCATTTTCAATTCCCTTCCTATGCTATTAAAGGAGAGTTGCTGTTTCAGGATCACTCACATGCAGCCTGTTACACACAAAAAAGTGTCTTCTTCTTAATACTAGATCCTCCATTAAATTCACATGATATACCTTATCTGATTCTGGGATTGTCTAGCCCTGAATTGCTCTTTAGCCATGCTTGACCTTATTTCTACTATTTCTAAGTTTAGAATCTATTGAATTTAAACTACAATATTTAATGGAAACAAATAGTTGATATTTATTTTAATGGCCAAATAGTACTTTATGTAGTATCCAGGTGTCCTCTTCAATATGTTACGGTTATAGAAGTATTAAGTAACATTAACCTTCTACCACCTTAATAAAAAAACAATCTATATGTATGCTATTATAATTTATGGAAATATATCAAGAGAAATATTAAGTAACTAATTTAATGTACTTTAATCACCTTAAACTAAATAATAAATATTGAGTATTGATTACACCAATATTAATTGTTTTTGGAGGAAATTTCTGTTTATGAAACTTTTAATATTTCCCCAAAGATCACGCCCATCACAAAAGCAGATAAAATTAAAAAATGTAATCAAATTTATGGTTCTCAAGTAATCAAATTGTAGACCTCCATTATTTACTTTTACTGTCTCTAATTATTCCCAATCCTGTTATTGCCCTCTTAGCCTTGAGAAGTAGTTTGATTTAATTCTTTTATTAGTTTTCTGTGCAGTATAATGTTCACAATTCTTTTAATTTAAATCACTTTATTGACTTTATAATTACACAATCAGTATTGGCATTTTAGTTATATTGAAGCCTGTGAAAAGATCTCAGTTCCAGGAATATGTAAAATTAATTACTTAATGACAACAATTTCAAGTCTTATAATTGTGTAAGTCTTAAACAAGAATAATTTAATAATGATATAATCCTTTGGACCAAGTCCTCACAGTTCAGTGCACTATATTGGATCACTTAATGACATGAAAGAATGATTTTTAATATGCAATATACACATTATTATGTGCATAACTTAATTATTTGTATAATTTAAACAATAAACATTCTGTTACAGTTTTGATAAATCTAATGTGGAGTGTTTTATTGCATCTTTCAAAGCAGTAAGAACTAAAGATACATTCTTGGATGTTGCATTGTAACCCATTATGCCAACACGCATAATTTTACCCTGTGTGGGCCCAAGTCCTCCTGAAATCTCCACAGCATATCTGGAAAATTTATATCAATATAATTTATGCTAAACATAACAATTATAAAGTGAAATAAATGTAATCAAAAAAATAAATGTAATGTTAGTGATAAATACTATCAAATATTATATTAAAATGATTATAGAGATTAAAGTGAATTAGCATTTACAGAAATTCACAAAAGTTTATAACACGCACAAAAATTTTAGGAGTGTTAAAATAATTCATAGTACTATTTAATAGAACCATGTATCACAAATATTATTCTACATTATATTCTTCTTATTACATGATACGTACTTCTTCATAGCATATTCTGAAATAGCCTTTTGATCAAGATTTGGTGGGACTGAGATAGATGTCACTGTTGGTAGACGTGCTGACCTTTCTGTTACATAAAATTTTAGTCCTATTTTCTGCATACCGTCATGGAACTGAGCTGCACAAGTTCTATGCCTTTCCCAGCAATTCTCCAAACCTTCCTCAGCAATTTGTGCCAGTCCTTCCCTGAGAGCATACAGTAGACTGACTGGAATTGTGTGGTGGTAACTGAAACCAAATAAAACATTATTCTTAAGCTATTATGGACAGAAATGGAAAAAAGACATTCTGACTTACAAAATTGAAACATTTACTGTTACCAAAATCTGTTTACTGCAGAGTTGCTTCCATTAATTGTATTTTAGACACTGGTATGTCTGGTAGACACAAAATTTATTAAAAACTATTTGCTCTTACTGAACATCAGATGTGGAAAATCTCTATCAAGCAAGTTTCATTCCTCATCAAAATTTTGTCTTAACATTATCAGTTGTGGTGTCTATGCAATTTTGGAGGTTTTGTTTAACTGAAATAACACTTACAAGATAAATTTATTTCTATAGGTGTTCATTTTTTATTTTACTCATTTTCATTTTTTTAAAAACATTAATTCACTAAGAGAGATAGTTGGCAGTATGTTTGTGATTAAGACAGAATACTTCTGATACCACATACTGATGTTATAATAAAGAAACAATTTCTCAAAATAGTCCACAAATTTGAAGAAATTATTTTGAGAAATTGTTTCTATTGTTATAGGTGAGTACTGACAAATCACTTTAATTGTTCATTAGAGTGTAAATTGCTAGTCTGCAGTCATTCTAACAGACCCTGCTGATGATAAGGATGATTTATTTAAATATTTCTCTGAATTCTTTCTTATTAAATACAAGTAACTTATGCTCTATGTCTCTTTCTGTTCCTCACAAACCATCATTATTTGAATTAATTACACAAAACAAACATTTAACAAAAATGGAGTATAGGTTCAGATTATTACACATTTATATTACTATTACAGTATTACAGTGATTTCAATGAACATTTCCAAATACTTTACATAGAAAAGTGAACTCACATTCGAGGTTTTCCAAAACAGGACCAGTAGTCTCCCAGCAGAGTCATGTCAAAATAAAATACTTTAATAGCTGATTTTCTTTCTTTGATTTTCTGCCTAGATATAAATTAGTAATTAACAATGGGTTACAATTGTTATAATATTCCATTATTTTAGAATTTAATATCTGACTAATTACTATACTATATTACACTGCAGTGTCTAATTTAAGGAAATTATCATAAATGATAACCCAATAAAATTTGTTAAATAATTATGTCAAAATATTATGTTTATCATTTTTTGATAATATTGACAAACTAATAATATGGTACTTACACAGCTCTTTCACTGAAAGTAATGGGGCATAATCCGGGAGGAGCCCCCAAGACTTTCTGTGAACCAGTATAAACAACATCTAACTCCCACCGATCTGCATATAGCGGTACACCTCCAAGTGATGCAACTGCATCAACTACAAGCAAACAGTTGTATCTGTAACAGATGAGTTTCCTTTTGTTGTATTCAGTACTTATACTGCTCTGATGCAACTCTCCATACTAACCTATCCTGTATAAGCCTTTTCAATTCCATATTACTACCACATCTTCCCTAATCAGCTCAGCATATTCCACCCTTGCCTCCATCTTCTGTTCATACCCACACACTTCCCTCTAATGCTAATTTTACAAGACCTTCATGTCTCAAAATGAGCACTATTAACCATCCCTTCTCTTGGTCAAAGTTCTCCATATTGTTCTCTTCTCTTATTCTTCTTAAAACTTCTTGGTTAATAACTGTATCCACCCATCTGATTTTCAGCATTCTTCAATATCACCACATTTCAAAAGCTTCTATTCTTCTTCTTTCTGCACCTTCTACTGTCCACATTTCACACCCATGTAATGCCATACTTCATATGAACATTTTTAATGATGATTTCCTAATATTCATACTTATATTAGCCTTAAGTGAATTCCTCTGTTTTACAAAAGATTTTCCTGCCTATACTATCCTACTCTTTATGTCTACTATACTTCTACCATCTCTAGTTATTAATCTGTCCAAGTAGCAGAATTCCTTAACTTCCTTCAAAATATCCCTTTGTTATTCCACTGTTTCCCATACTACATTCCACTACCTTGGCTTTCCTTCTATTAATCCTCACATTGTATTTTTTGCCAGAACTATGTTTATGCCATTTATTATGTTTGCAAGTCTTCTTCTGACTCCTCTAATACTACAATATCATCAGCAAACCTTAGGTTTTTTTTGTTCTCCTTGCAGTATGATTCCTGTTCCATATTCCTCTTTTTAACTTTCTTCATCACTTGTTCCATATATAAGTTAAGCAGCATGAGTGACAGACTATATCATTGTTTGGCCTCTTTTCTTGATTTCTGCTTTCTATTATTTCCCTTCAATTCGAATTACTGCTGACTGCCTTAAGTAGATGTTATGGATAATTTTTCTTTCTTCATATTTTATTCTTGTGTTTTTCATAATTCTTAGTAGTGTGTTCCAGTTTATATTATCAAAGTCTTTTTCTAAATCTACAAATGTCATGAATGTAGGCCTGGTTTTGCCCGTATTCCTAAATTAAATGCCTAGCCAAGATTGTTTCTTCATAAATCCAAAGATATCTTCTCCTCACTCACATTCTATCCTCCCATATAGTATTTTTGTTAATATTTTGGATGTATGGGATACCCAAGTAATTGTTCTGTGCTGTTTGCATCTATCTGTACCAGTCTTCTTCAGTATAGGTATGAGTATAGTAAAAGTGGGAAATAGAAATTAGCCAATTTTAGGGTACTGTATGGTTGGCCAACACTCGGTGTGTCACTCCTCAAGAAGAAGGCTAACATATCTGAATATTTGAAGACCTTCCTCCTGCCAAAGTGGCATTGGCAAACCTCTATTTCGTGTAAGCCATTTACTTTTTCTCTTTCTTTTCTATAACAATTATTTTAACTAAATATTTTTAAGGTGGTTATGGAATTATTTTGTCAATGTCAAAACAGACTACACGAGGGTGATCCTGAAACAGGCAACTCCCCTTTAATAGTGCATACTTACTTTATTATATCTAAAATATTTAGTGTTATAACCAGCAGTAAAACCTGATAATTGTAAATTTTTAGCAATTAGTTTTACTCTTAAAAAAGAATATGCTTAAGTTCAGCATTATTGAGAAATTAATTTTAATGTTGAAATATTACATTCAAAAAATGTTGGTATTACAAGACAGATCAAAAGTGAATGAGCACTTGGTAAAATACCATAGAGACATTAATGTTTTCTACTTTTTATGTAACTTTATGGAGTGTAATAAAAAGTAGGAAATCCTGGCTTTCTCAACATACTGTATATAAAAAAATAATACCAATACCAATTATATAATTAAACTGCTTAAATTTGTATCTTAATTTTTGGAGACATACCTGTGGCATATAGCTCCAAGATTTTCTAATGGTTGAAAAACACCAGTTGATGATTCACCTTGAGTGATGAAGAACAAAATTGGTTTATATTTAGAAATTGCATGTTCAATTTCTTGTATCTCAAAATTGTGACCAGCTGGTTTCTCCAATGTTTTAACTATTGCTCCTAATCAACCAAAAAATTTTTTTACATTTTTGTAATCATAACTATATAGAATTTAAGTTAAAATTTTATATTTGAGCAAGCAACATTTTGACTGCATAATATAGTTTGTGTCATTTAATGTTGCCTGGGAATTGCAAGCCCTGGTGAGGTTAATTGTAAAAGGTAGCACTGCTAAATATGTGAATGTGTGGGCAGCAAGTGAAAATAAGAAAAATTGGGTCAGAATTGTTTAAACAGTAAGAAATTCTCTTTGTTTTGGAGAAATTTGAGGTGAATTATTTTATAGGTAGAGAAAATGGGACAGGATAGCAGGTATTACGTTTCCTGTTTGTCTAGTGGGTGAAACCATAAGTACAGGGCTTTGTGAGATCCACAGAATCAGAGTTCAGAAGTTTTATTAAAGCTAAATTATCTCATATTGAAACTAGGCTGCAAAAATTGTATTGTTTAAAATTGAATTATAATTATTTCTTCCTGATATGCTCTACTAATTTAAATATTCAGTTTCCAGTTTTTGTATTTTGTATACTAGAAGCTAGAATTGATTTAGCAATGTTTATTCCAATTTTCTTGTCTCAGGATCTGTCATTTACTTTTACTAACAATATTGTACTAAAAGAATGTTATTTTCAAATTTAACATATTGACATTCAAGCAAATTAATTACTAAATAAATTTAGCACATATTCTGCCTCACATGTATTAAGTATTCATACTAACAAACACACATACAAATAAAAGCTTATAGAGTTGAATAATTCATAACTTCTAAATTTACTAATTATAAAATTGTATTTATATTTCATGAAATAAGTTTAAAATTTTTCATTTGTTCTTGTAGATATATCTATATAAAAGAAACAGTTTATTCACCATATCGTGAAGCCATGTTTGCAGCACGTTGCCCCCAAATGCCATGATTAGCAATTAGAACTACTTCACCAGGTTCAATGAGGTTGCACAAAGCTGCTTCCATACCTCCATGACCAGTTGCACTCACGGCTAAAGTTAATTTGTTCCTTGTTTGGAAAACATATTGTAGTCCTTCCTTGATTTCATCCATAATCTGTAAGAATACCAAAATGTTACATATTCTATATTATTCTTATTTTATTGGGTTTGTGATAACTTGATTATCTGTAAAGTGGATAAATTTATTAGTGAAACAGTAAAGTTATAAGAAATAATACAGCAAGTTTGTTTTTCTCTTACTAATTTTTATTCATATCAATTGTCTAACATTCTACCTTGTAATTCAAACATATCCCCTCACTAAGGGTTGCATTGTTCTTTATTGCCTTAAGACCAGAAAATAAGACAAGATACTCCAGCTTTCTTTTAAATGACTCAGTGTCTTGTATCATCATGGAACAATCATTTCCACAAACAAAGAGAAACTAAAGCTTCAGAACTAATTTTATGAAATCTCCAACTTAGTTATTTTTAAGGTTTCATTTCCCAGTCAGCAATTTCAAATAATTTATTCTAAAAATAGGTGAGATAAATAAATTATTGAGTGCTAATATTTGGTGCAGTTTGTAATGTGGGAAAGCCGATCACCCAAGTGTATTTTAAATAAATTAGCATTAACTGTCTGGCCAAAAAATTGGGCACCTAAATTCCATACATACTTAAAAACATTTATGTAGAATCATTCTTAGAATAAATTAATATTTTCTGAATTGAAATAAGACTGTTGAAGTGCAAAAACTTCAAAATAAGGCAAGGGAAGTTTCAGAAAAATAAATTGGTTATATTCTGGTTCAAAGATGTGATTCATTTTGTTTCATCAATTTTGATGAATTAAATATTTTGAACCAGTGTGTTCAGTTTGACCTTTTGTCAAGAAAATAATATATTTGAATTGATGGTGATATATCGAGCATAATATTTCATTAATTTTTTGGATTCAATTCGTCAATGTTGTATGAATGGAAAAGTCTTCTCTGGAAAAAGTATTCATATTCAACCAAATATTTCTGTTGTTTCATTAACTTGCCGTCATGGTCATAAAAATAAACAGAAATATATCTGTTGTGTGGCCCACTTGTTGAAGTTTTAAATATTTTAAGTTACTCCAGAGTTGGTAGCCATCGATTTTTTCTACGCCGCAATGCGCATATCAGCTGCTGTACTGCGGTCGCATCCATGTACCTCTTTACGTCTGGATTTGCTTTGCTATCTTATTGAAAATTTGGTTACACGTTCTGCAAATCACTCTTTTGCATGTGCACGCGTGCTTTGTTTACCTTCCTTTGCTTGCTCGGAGAGCACAGCTGTATTTGACAAAGACAAGATAACGTATTTTATTGGGGATACCCGAACAGGGCCAACAACATAGCAAAATGCAGTAATTAGTGAAGATATCAAGGCGCAAGTTTTGCGGACATTTTGGACCACTCTGAAGGGCTACTAATATAGATGAAAGAAAAAAAATTAATTGGTTGTCATTTTGTGGTTTCCATTATTTCAAGTGTTATTTTGGCGCTTGCAATATTTTTAGAAAATGTAATACAAAAAAGAATTATTCTTATGGGGAATCGAAACGAATTGAAGTATCATTATTAAAAGGAAGGATGGATTTTAGTTACAGTTAACTTCATTTTTAGCTTTTTCTTCTCATATAATAACGACCTACTGGTTTTATCGGTCAAATCGACGGCCTTGATTGACGACAGGTAAATTACCTTCAAAAAAGAATATCATGAAAAAGGAACTGGTTTCATACATTATTTGAATAAGAAATATGATAACAGAAAGGACAGTTAGGAATTGTGGTTGTGCTCGCAAATGCTAAATTTTCTCCCTCAATACATGAAGCGAGAGTTTAAGAAGAAATGTCAATCAGCAGTTGGTTGTTTATGAATTCAAAGCGAACAGTCGATTTTTTAAAGGAGAAGTCATTTGACTTCTGAGTTTGAAAAGTAATATTTCAGTCACAGATATTAAAACAATATTCGAGAGGTTTGCATTTCTTCCAAATTAGAAATCGGACTCAGCAATTATTTTATTATGAAGGAATTTAACTTAAACGATGCGTATTGTTTTTGATAGGTTCAGCGGGTTTTTAAAGAAACGCTTCTAGAAGGGCTAACTTTAGTGCGGCCTAATCTAGTACAATGGAAAAATGTAAAAGAAAAATTAAAAACGTATGAGCGACGGAAAATTAGTTAAATTTTTCGGAAAATACAACAAAACAACCCAGACTTTGTGCATTATTCAGGGCGCAAAATAACGAGGTGTAAACATTAATCTTTTACCTGAAACTTTCATATCTAAAAACGATCATTGGTGCGCAGAGCCGGTTTAGGAATGACGAGACACTAAGCTATTTGAAATATGAGGCCCTTTATAATTCCAGATATTATATTTTGGCCAGAAATATGATTTTCGGATACCTAAACTAAAATACAATTTAACAGTATATCATAATGAAATAAGAAATCTTGATCACTAAATAATTCAAAGTCTGGTTAAAAGGAAGTTATTTTAAAAGAGTCATTATATTTCATTAATATTCTAATAATATATTTAAGTGCAGAAGTAAATTATTAAAAATGAACAGCTTATAGAATAATAATTTTTATATTTTAAACATCTTCTCATCATACAACGCCAAACAAACACATTTTTATGTTTTTTATACGTGACAAAATCAAGTGGATTTTGACAAATATTACAGGTCAATTCCTCATCGAGAAGTTTTTCTGTAAAATCTTTTTTGGTGACTTTAACGCAAATATTGTGTAAGTTTTCAGCTGTGATATTTATAAGTACCAAATAAATAATTAGCTTGTAAGATTTTGGACGGATGGAAAATTATACAAAAAAAAGAGAACTCATTATGATATTTATAGGTTTTATAATCCGATGGGAAATTTTGACGTGTAATTGCTTCTACATTAGGCAGTGATGAGCATATATGAAATTCTTTCTTTTGCTCCCCGGCAATTTTTGGGAGCCCCAAAAAGGTGGGGGATCTTACCTACAGCTTGTATAGCGTATCCATAAATCCGGCCATGTTCGTGAAGATTAGACAAAGGAAACGGTGAACTGATATAGGAAAGTTTACATTCTTAAATTGAGCCATTCGGGATTGGAATACAATGCCTAAACACAGAGTAAGAAGCAATTCAAAAGATTAACGATAGCAATTTTTCCTCAAATTAATAGGAATCGAAATAATGAAATTCTGCGGAGTAAAGGAGAAAGTATTTCTGTACAATATATATGTTTGTAATAAAAAAGCGCGGATTTTGGTGATATTGTGGCGTTATGAGGCGCAGTTCGGCCTACAACAAGAGGTTATTACGTTTTAAATTTTGTGCGCGACAAGCGAGGCCAACAACAATGTCAAGTTGGCTGAAAGCGGGTGAACCCCCGATGGGGATCCCCCGCGGGAAACTCCCTCGGGGCGTGTGTAAAAAATGGTGGGGGACCCCGGAATTTTGTAAAAGACCTATGGCGGGGAACCCCGGAGTTTTATGAAATAAACCGCTGACGGGGGACCCCGGAATTTTGTGAAGAACCAATGGCGGGGAACCCCTGAATTGTGTAAGAAAACCGATGGCGGGGAATTCCCGTGTGAGAATTTAAAAGGGGAGCCGATGGGTGGCTCGAGGTCGTCGTCAGATGCTGTCAGATGTTTGCAGAGGTCAGACGTCGTCAGATGCTGTCAGATGTTTAGAGAGATCAGATGAGTTGCGGAGAGGACGGACGACGGATCAAAAAGCAGATGAGTTGGGGAGAGGACGGACGACGGATCTGTCAGATGTTTGCAAAAAGCAGATGAGTTGGACCTGGTTCATACTACCTTCATCGATAAAAATCCTGCAAGACGCCAGAGAGACGCGGAAACATTCGTGAAGTTGGATGTTTGTAGGCCCAGTAATTGTGGGTAAGTTCTTAAAAGCTGTGAAACTTGCTCATTGTGCTGATTGAATAATATTTAAATGATTTTTTCTATTTTCAGTAACTGCATACTCCACTTCTCGAGAGACCCAAAATCCCCTGAGATATTGGCTCATGTAATCACTTTAAATTGATAAATGTAAAATTTTCAAATTGATTAAAATTTGTTCAATTGATAAATTAATGTCTTATCCCCTGAAAAGGATATTACAGTATATATACTTAATGTTTGGCGTTGTGAAGCAGAAAACTGTAGAAGGTCATTATAGTTTTAATAGTAGTTAACCTTTATTAACAGTAAATAAATAATATTTATAGATGTAATGAAACGATTTTTCCTTTTTTATGCTGTTGCTTTTAGGTTATTTATTTTGTGTTCCTTTAATGTGTATTCTAAACTTTGCGACCTGGACTTAGTCCAATGCTCTCTATCTGTCTACCATTTGCAACTAGCCATGGATTTTTTTCCCCCACAAAATATGTGTCGATTGATCCGAATATTGAAACTAATTGAGGCTGTTTGAATATGGCCTTTTGTAATAGCTTTGTGGAAACGGGTATACACAAGTTAGCTGTGTTAATATATTACGGAGAAAATTTCAAATAATTTGCATTGAGATTCAAAAACTACAATCGCTTCATTTGTTTCTTAAAATGTTTGAGAAATGAACTCAGCATAATATGTAGTCAAATTTATACATCAAAAAAGATCTTATAGTTTTACACCACGTCATTCAGCAGTGAACTTCGAGTAACGTTTTCTTTTCGGGTTAGTAAAGAAGCACCTGATTGATATTCTCAAAAATTACTGCAGGAACCGAAATCAATACTCCAGAGGTGCAACAAGTTGAGTGAATAAGACAGAGTAGAGTAGTGCTGTTGTCGATCATGTTGGTATACATGCAAACACTTCTGAAACAAAGAGAGGCTCTTATTGAAATCACTGACACTGAGTAGCCAGATATTAATCGTACAAACTGCTTGGTTGCAGGATGATAAGATAAAATGACTCATACGCCACCCTGTGATAAAAAAGAGACCTATGAGATCATTCTCATTAAATGAGATTTTGGAAAACAATTGTATTTATTAATAAACTTGGAATATTAGTACATTGGTGTAAATAGATAACACGAACTGTTAACAATTTTTATTTTTGTTATATATTAGAGTAAAAATTATAATTGATTTTATAGTGCAAAAAAATTACTTTTAATCAATTGATACAGATAAAAAATTATCTTATTAATTTTATTATTACACATGATTCTTACGTAAATTAATTAAATGTAGGTCCAAAATAATGTAAAATTTATTACTATTTCCATGTACTCAAAAATTTGTTTCCCATGAGGATCTATGGAAAATGAATTTAGTCTATTCCCAAAAGGGAGGTGCATGCCATCATTGTGATTGCAGACATCATAAACGCAAAAAATAATTATGTATTTCTTACTAATGTGTAGAAAAGTATGTTGGCACGAGGTAACTCATCAGGAGGACTGTAAAAGTACTGTTTGTATTTCCGTTTGCAGTCTCGCTTTCACCCGTTTTCCCAGATACAAATTCTTGATTAGTCTTCTATCGTTCCCATAAAGCCTATTTCCTTGAGTTAATCCAGCAATTTTTTTCCAACTGAACCTCGTTTTGCTAGTCAATGAAGCAAACATTTCCTCCTTGAGTTCAACTCTTTCTTTTACATTCCCAGAGAATACCTGGTTATTTCCTGAAACCAAGCTGATCTCCTCCTCCAATTATTTTGTTGACAAATTTTCTCATTTTGTAGATCAAGGTAACAGATATGTGTGACAGCTATATTTCTTCGTTTGATGTTTCTTTTTCAGCGGTATCACAGTGAGGCCTAGTAGATTTTGTGACTACTTTCCTAAAGCTCTCACTCGACTATCTCCAAAATCATGGTTAACGTGCACGCGCCGCTGAAAGTGACAGCTTTGATCCCATGTCAAATCAGTTCTAGCGGCCAGATAAGTGTGAAATTTGTCTTATCGGTACAACTTGTAGCCCAGAATGTAGATGTATGATCAAAAAAGTAGTATAGTTGAACAATGCCAAAGCCCCCACAAATGTTGTTGCGGCAAATTTGGACCTCATTTTGGAGACCAATTACTCAGCAGCAAAAGATCTATAAGCCACCATAATTTGCAAATGTTCATATTAAGTATTACTGAAACAGAAACTCTATTGTTCTTAAATTTCCAGAGCCGTTCCACGTGAAAGTTGCCCAGAAAAAAGTACCGTTGAAAAATAACCAAATTTTACGGCAATATATTGGCACTCCCAATTTGGTTTTCAATGCTACCATTACAAAGAACAGAATGGTATTAACAGCAGGTAAATCTGCTTCCTGAAAATTGCCAGGCACTGATAGTCACACGTATTGCGAAGATAAATATTCAGATTCAAATGGCTGGCAAAAAAGACAGGACTAGGATTTGTAATTAGTAAATTTAATAAGATTTGAAGAGGGTCGTGTGGCGATTTGACATGAAATGGCCTAGTTTCATATATTTGGCTTATCAGTTGGAATTCGATTTAATATATTAATTTATATTATTAAGAAAATACATTTAAATAATTAACTACTATGAGACTCATAAAACCAACAAAATTCGCCACAGGGTATACTTCCAATTAATGTAAATAAATAATTTCTTAAATACATATAAAACAATTACTAAGCGTTATATTATAGTCCTTTTCAAAAGGGAGCCGATTTCATTTTAAAGCTGTTACTTGTCCCATTCAAGCAAATTATTGCGGCATTGTCACATATTGTGCACGCAGATGAAGTCAAAGAGCATTATAATTATGATGCTCTTTGACTGAAGCAAGGGTTCGTTGAGTGTGTAGTGAGACGATGTGGCAACGTTTGTCCCTTTTTCGGTTCTGATTGGTTTATCCATTTAAAATTTACGCGATTAAGTCTACAAATATGGACGAAACGTTTGGCTGAATTTTTTTGTTTATAACTATAGTGTTCTGCCTCACGACAGGTCCATGAGAGAACCTTTTCCTCCTTCAAGGGGAGTTAAACATATCGGTGCTTTTCCGATGCCTTCCGTCGATTGATGATGGACCTTTACCGTGGGAACGTGGCAGCGAGTGTTCGGCAATGGGTTTGGTGATTCTGAAAATGCTCGGAACCTCTGTGAGGCAACGGCTTTGAGGAATAGAGTTTGTTGTGATCCTTGTAAAGAACCTTTAAGACGCGTATTCACCAAATGTTATCAATATTTTTTGTCATCGACAATGTAGCAAGAAAAGTTTATAATTCTAATAATCCGTATTTTCATTGTCACCTAAGTTTAGAAGTTTTTAAAGTTATTTCCCTGGGATTAATCGCTGTTATGCAGGAAAAACAGTTTTGGAAGGAGGCCAGAAAATAAGGAACAATGTGACCATCTGGACAATTTATGCGCGCTTCCTTTGGAAATATCTTCTTGGGCAAGAATACTAAAGGCACAATTCAGTCGTTGGCCGATTCCACAAGAGGTGGATTGGTTGTGTCACTATAGTAATCCAGATTTGTTATAAATAGGAATCGCCTGTCATCCTCAGGCGATCAACTCACAGGTCCACGCGAGTTTAATAGTCGCAACTCTGACGTAAGACTTGCGCCGCTCACGTATCCACTTGTAGATTTCAACACAGATAGAAACGTTACGGACGTCGGTCGGTATTGGCGAAGCTGCTTTTAAACACCTCGGGATCCAATATTTTATTCACTTGACTCATCTTTGCTCGAAAAGGCTGTATTAAAGACTGTATTAAAATTATACGAATTCAAACGAATGACGAATTTCACGAATACGTGGCTAGTAATTGCTCAGCTCTAAAGTCGGACAAGTATCACCTAGCTCTTTATCAGAAAGTTATTCATCATACCGCGTTAAAGAACAACCTTCCTCCAGAGGTTAAGAACCATCATAATTACAAAAGCTTTGTGAATCAATGTAAAAATATTCTATTAAAATGCGCTGCTGTTTTACTCTGTACAGGAGTTTCTTGATCGTTCCCTTAATAGTTTAAATTAATTTTCCAGCAAAAGCGTTGCTTTGTAAAATTTTCTATTACATAACTAACACTTTCTGTATAGTTTTTTCTGGTGTTTTGTTTGTTTCATGTATGCCTGGAGCTGCTACAGAAGGTCACATTCCTCGTCGTGTAACATTTACATTGTTTATGCGTGTGTTTGTGCTTTTTACTATAGGTGTAGTTACGTATTTAAGGATTTTTAAAACTTTACTCTGACTTAATTCATTTTGGTCTTATAATTATTTGTTTCATGATGATAAGTATGGCGTATTCTATTTACTCAACCGAGGACTAACGAAAATAACATTAAATTTAATTCTACATCCTATAAAGGTACTTCACATTGTAGCCAATTTTTATCAATTGTCTGAATAAAACATGAATTATTTGCCAGAATCGCCCCGTGATTGATTGTAAGCTTAGTGACGTCACACGCCTGAAAATATTGCGAGGAGTGTTGTAAAGTTCAAAGCGTATTAGAGCTGCCATATTTCTCGGCATTATTGTTTTTATTAATGAAAAAAAGCGCATTGAAAATGAATCTTCGCCAGATTGATTTATTTCCATTTATCTAACTAACTAATGACACTAAATAAATTAATATACACAAACTGAAAACTTACAAATTATTATTTCTCACATACATTCAAATTTTTTCCTTAAACTGATTGGTCATGGAACATTTTTTATTTCCTCGGGTACCTTATTATAGCTGACCCAATCATTATCAAATATAAAGTTCACAGTATTAATTTTGTTTATAACCTCTAACTGTGTAATTTTAGGGTTCAGAGTTGAACCAATTTTGTCCAGGCAAAGAACGAGAAAATGTTACTTATCAGTAGGAAAAAGTTTGGCAGTGACCTTGAGCCACTGGATTTTTTGTGGAACACAAGCTTTCTGTGGCTAAGTCACAACCTGTAATGAGCAAATCTTTCGGTGGAACTTGTGAAATATTTAGTAAATTTTTCATTTATTCGATTTTTTAAGTTTACATTATGTTTCATTTGAACTTAAATAATACGATTTAAAATTTGTACCAAAAGAGAGGATATTCATTATGATCCTAGGCGACTTCCATTAAAATTCGTTTAAGTTTCAGCATTACTTTAAGAATTTGGTGAACTGTTGTTACCGTTTCGAAATTACCAATAATAATAAAACAATTTAAGACCCATGACTATTTAAAATCGACTTAATGGGCTAGTCATGTTGACCACTGAACATGAATTAGATCTTAATAAATTGTTCGCAATTTTTCACAAAATAAACATTGAAAGAAATTGTTTTTTCATGAATTAGATTGAATATAAGATTACAATAAATAAAGAGACGGCCAATAAGTCAGCATATAATGTTATTGCAATTTAATTAATATAAATGCGACGTTTCGTTCTCCTTTCGAGACTTCACCAGGCATAAAATTTAGCAATTCATGTCCTTCACTCCTTGACTCCTTCGTCCGAAAAGATTATTAAATGTATCAAAGTATTTACATAACAGGAATTTGGTGTCGCGGACTACCTTCCACGACGGTTATGGCCGAAATTTATTGTTTTAATTTAGGTTTTGACTTAATATATAATATTTAACTAGTTTTTCTACTGTTTTAAATGTATAGTTAATTAGATGGTAAGATCACTGTCGTTAGTTCATAAAAAATGTAAATTTTTAATTTTCAATAAATCTGATTAGTGTTATTGTCTAATTGAATGATTTCATTTTTATGGTTAAGTTGGTATTTTATTTTATTTTCCAATTTTTTTATAGTTTGGTGGCGACATATTTCGGGTTTACCTACGGTGGCTTAAATGTTACGATTTAGCTGATGCAAACGAACATATAAGTTCATTCTGTAGCAGTGGGAAGACTTGGTTGAGAAATCAAGTTCTGGAAATTGATATGAGGTAATCGAAATTGAATTCGCTATTCACACATTGAAATTGTGCGTGCCCTCTCTTTTGACTTCTTGGAGACTGCATAAACTTCCGTCAGCGCATGATTACAATGTGAACCTAACCTAAACCACGTAAATCGTGTTGATCGTCTGATTAGAAAGGGTTCTTTAAATTGTATACTAATAAATATTTTTTAAATAAATATTCTGATAAATAAAAAATTGAAATATTTATAGTTTCCATAATAAGTAAATGAAAATACTATTTTACAATGTTTTAGGATAGGTAACATAGGAAATCATATAATTTTAGATCTAAGATAAATTCAAATGCGACTAGGGCTACTTGACGGTCATTAAATACTTTTTTGTAATTTCTGGCGTATCACTTAATGGGGTTGATCACTGCAACGTTGGGTATAGTGCGATTGAAAATTTCTTGGCCCTCAAGTAAAGTTTATTAAGTTATACTTAGGGCAACGGTGGGCCAACCCCCAGCCCGTGGACCACATCCAGCCCTCAAGCCTGCGCCACACTTGAGCGGGACGGGACGCAGCGGGTGTTGATATCACATTTTATCGGGAGCGTGACGGATAAGACCTGGATGATTCTCAAAATTAAAGGAACTAGATCATTTCATTGTTTTATAACGCAAACAGAAACTGTGTTAAAGTGAATTTCATTAAGTTGCAAGAGTTGTATTATTGACACCTCAAAATAAATACACAGTTACATGCATTTATGAAGGGCAGTAATAGGTTGCGGAAATGAACAACGTAGATGATCAAAACAAAGAAGTACATATTATATTTTGACAACCCCCCAGAACCAAGTAGTTCTTTCCAAAAGAATGAAAAGTTTCGGAGTCAAAAATTATATTGAAGAACCATACTCTCCTGCAATTCACCACGATGACCGGACGCACTTTCATAACGCAATTAAATATCAAGACTGTTAAATTAACATGAAAAACTAACTATTATTTTTTAACACATTTTACAGTTTTATTAATTAATTGTTAATGTAATGTTAATTTATTTCAGGGAAATAATGTCATTTCATACGCTTTTTGAAGTTAAAATAATAATGTAATTATACTTATCACAAATAGTTATATTATGTTGCTATCAAAATAATTTCCTTAGTTTTGCGTGTTTAAATAATTAAAGAATTATATTGACATACCCACTTATCCTATATGTCGAAATCAAGTATTTATTGCTATATTTAGGAAATTCTTATACCAAGTTTAAGTTAAATCTCAACTCAAAAAAAATATTAAAAAATCCTATTTTAAAAGTTTTTAATATGTAAATTGTACGTCACTTACCACTGACAGTATACATAAAGTAACTACACGATTATGTGGAAAAGCACGAAAAATATTGAGGCTCGCAAACTGTGTTTTCTTGAAGAAATAAGCCAACTAAAATCGAATTTTCTTGGTTGGAATGGACAACTTCGTGTTACACAGAATACATGAAAAAATTTTATTAGGCAAGTAGACAGAGGTTTAGTTTGCAGACCTGAATGTAATGAACACGATGAATAGACGCCACAGTTCTGAATAATTTAGAAAATCGTAGATACCCGCAAACGCGAAAAGCGGCGAGCGCCTTACAGCAAAAGCGTCGGTCATTTTTGAACCAGACACAACAAAATTAGCTCTGAACTGCAAAAACATGAGAAAATGCGCCAACAAAATATGAATTTTTTTCTGAAAAGATGCTGCAATCAATTTCCTTTTTTCTGGACCACATGGCATGGATTGACAGAGACTCAAATGCGCCTTTCAACTTTGTTTTCTATTTTTTTAAATGATACGTTTTGTTATTAACTTCTGCCCTAATCAGGCCGTAAGTCTTGAAAGAATTTCAAATAATTTAATAAATACTACAAAATTTTGAAATAGCCCATGTTAAAATGAGTAAATTAGCAGTATCAAATTGTAATTTCGATATCAATATATTTAATTTACCAATGATGCTTGTTCATTACTCGATTAAGATTATAAAATTGTTAATATTCCAATAGTAACCCCTTTCCCCATGCAATTATCGCCCGACGTGTTGCGTTTTCCTGCAACATGCTGCGGATCCAGCGGGACGGGAAATCGCATCCGCCCCGCAACCGTCCATGTGTGGCATCTCGCATTTAAATACATCTGTTGTCTGACCCGTAACGGGCTCAATTGTGTCACTACTGTCATGCAACATTTAATTTTCTCTGTCCCTTATTAATTCGGCCCACAGCGTCGCGCCGACGACATTTTTCTAAAGATAAATATCACAATTGATGTTATATGTTTAATGATGCCCCTCTTCGGCAGTACATATTGTTATTTATCGATACTACTTTGGAAAGCTCCTGACGCGTAGCAGACTATGTTATTTTTCAAACAACCAGTCATCTACACGTCTTGAGACACTTCATAAAGATCTGAAAGATGTCATAACTGAGAAAAAGTATTAATTGACACATAAAACTAGAAAACAATACTAACACACTTTTGAACACTCTTTAAGGAATGTTACTGTCTTAAACGGAAATGGCCAATTGACCTCCAGAGGACTTATGACTGGAGAAGATCTTCCAGGTTCTTAAGGCTGTCCGATTTCTGTATCAAAATTCTGATTGGCTATACAACAAAATAATTATAAAACTAATTGATATACAACTGGGTAGTTGAGTTGAATCAACTAATTGACCTCGTGTGAGGAAAGTTAGATACGACAAAGGTGTGCAGCTTTGTCTGCGACCTCGACGGGAACTGCCCGCATATTTCGCCATCGATTTGGCACGAATGCAGGAGTCTGCGTTTGCCGGCTGTTGACTAGAGGTCACAAGTTAAAGATTCACAAAAAGCTAGAGAGATGCATTCTTTTAGTAGTAGCAAGCGTGAACCAAGTTCCCCGAGGATGGCGGGAACCAGACAGGCATACAATGCAAACCAATCTAAAGGAGGACCTCATTGCCAACAATAGTATAGGTATGATGTTCACAAAACTTTGATTTGGAAACGAGAGGAGGGGGGAAAAGGGAGGGAGAGAGAGAGATTGATGTGCAAATCCATGAAAGTCAACCTGCCGAAGGACCAAGTGCGGCTAAACAGGTTGTAATTCGAACAGAGGAACCCTAACTCTGGCTACAAATACAAACTAGGCGAGAAAAAATATAAATAAATATAGTACAATAGCTGAGACCGTACGATATCGGATCTAGAAACTGAAAGTTTCAGAACAGTCGCAGGATCCGTTGACATGATCGAGGAAGGAAACGCTTCTATTAGCTCGACCACTAATTTACCACTTTGTGACTTTGCACTTGGCGTCACATTTATTTATTAGTTATTCTATAGTTTTAAGTATGTGTTATTTTTTCTTGTGTCTGGGTGTAAATCGCGGAGTAATAAAGAGAGACTTTGGCTAAATGTAATAAGAATTTGCTAAAAAGGTGATCTTTGGTCAGCCACGTGGAATATGAATGACTCGTAACTGTATAACAATTTGTTTACACTAATTAATCATTTTGCAATTTTATTAGTGTGGTTATCAGGTTATAAGACCGAGACGTGGTTGGTAATTTGAAGTAATGTTATAAGGATTAATAAACAAAACAATGATAGATCCATAGAAGAGAGTGGAAATTCATTAGCGTTTGTTAATATTGAATTACATAGTGAAATTTATTGACAATTTATTCTGAGCAAATACACGTGTGGCGCACTGAGTGATAAGTTCGATTCCAGGGTGCGGTCGACATTTTTCCATTCTTACCTTCTATAAATACAGAAATCAGAAATTAGAATTAAAAGAAGCAAAGAAATCAAGAAAGGAGTAAGAGAAGGATGCAGTCTGTCGCCCATGCTCCTTAACTCATATATAGAACACGAGACGAAGAAAGTTAAAAATGAATATGGAAAAGGAATCAAACTGCAAGGAGAAGAAATAAAACCCCTAACATTTGCTGATGATATTGCAGTATTAGGGGAGTCAGAAGAAGACATGGAAACATAATAAATGGCATGAACGTAGTCCTGGAGAAAAATTACAGTATGAGGATTAATAGAAGGAAAACCAAGGTAGTGGAGTGTAGTATGGGAAACAGTGGAATAACAAAGGGTGTAACGTTGGAAAGGGATATTTTGAAGGAAGTTAAGGAATTCTGCTACTTGGGCAGCATAATAACTAGGGATGGTAGAAGTATAGTAGACATAAAGAGTAGGATAGTGCAGGCAAGAAAGGCTTTCACAAAAAATAGGATTTTACTTACAACTAATATATGAATATAGGAAATTATTAAAAATATTCATATGAAGTGTGTCATTACATGGACGGTAGGAGGTGAAGAAAGGAAAAGAATAGAGGCTTTTGAAATGTGGTGCTACAGGAGAATGCTGAAAATTTGATTGGTGGATAGAGTAACTAACCAGGACGTTCTAAGCAGAATAGGAGAAGAGAGAACAATATCAGACCAGTCTTAGGATTGAATACCAGAACAACATCTCTATATCTTGATAGTGTTAAATTTAAAGTGGAAATGCGTGAGTGGGGAAGTGGACAGACTACCTTCAGAAAATTTCCTTTTACTTCAAATATATATAACTTTCAAAATTATCCGGCTCATGGAATTAAATTTCAAATGAAAAATAAATCAAGCAATTCTAGAATTTGAAGTGTAGTAAGTAGTGTAACTCGGAGAGATTACTACAAGGTAAAGCATGTTTACGAACCGCAATCCTGACTCATTATTTGCCAACGTAATTTATATTCAGATCTGCCGTGTCTATACAAGGTCGTCAAGCAACGTACGTGATACGACGAAGTTAGCCGGTGGCAGTATTCTTACAGAAACGGATTAATTTTCTTTGTCCAGTAAGTAGTAATGCTCGAGAGAAGTAGTGTACGGATACCTGAGTGCACTCTGGATGGAGGTGGCCCACGAGTTGGTGGCCAAGGGCGTGCAGGACCCTGGGGGAACAGTTGGAGGGCCCAGGTCCCATCAGCACCTTGGTGCGAGGAACTTCCAGGGGCTCCAGCAGACGAGCGGGCGGCTGCACGTCCATCGCGAACCTAACTGAACTTATCTGGGCTCCGATAATGCGCAAGGTCGCGCGCCAGTCACATGTGACACGTGAACTCTAGCCCGGATATGTAGTGCTGCCCGATTTAAGTGTACAGGCCAACGTTATCTGAGAGTCCTAGTCGTGAACCCTTTTCTTGTAGCAGTGGAGTGATTGGCCGTAGCAACTCTTCCAGAAAGCGTACTAACAAATTCTGAATTTGGGATCTGCTTTGCTGACTCGGCTGTAGATCTTCTTGGTAACGTTTACTGAGAAGCGAAGAAACTGTTTAATAGTCGCGGCTTCTTCCCACATTCAAATTGACAAACTTGAATTGGATGCGTTGGTCGACTTGTTGGAGACAGACTACATTAGGGCTATCCACGTCATGGGAACTGCCCTCTAGTAGCATAGGACGGGAATTTGAAAAGCGGATGCGAAAGGGAGAGCAAGGCAGGTTAATCACCGCATCCTACAAAAGTGATAAAGGTTAAACCATAGAAAACCTGACCGAAATATAGTTATTTTAAAGTTAATTTATAACAAAGATAATAGCAAACCTGAACAAACATAATATGTTCATTCATGAAACAGACAGCAATAAAGATAAAAAAAGGTAATGTTATTCAAAACACTACTTAACGTTTCGCTGCAGCTATATTGCTGGTGGCAGAATCTGAGTAACTGAGGACTAGAGAAAGAGAGAATTTGGATGATTCAACCTGTGAGAGCTGAGACCACCTACCATTGCATCCTGAGCATAAACATTTTTAGAGCGATAGGCTACATGAGGGTGAACCACTTAATGGAAACTCCCTTTTCTAACATAGAAAGGGAATTTGAATGAGGGGATGCGGAAGGGAGGTCAAGGCAGCCAAGACTTTATTAGGACCCAACAGTTACAATTTAACATTATTACCCGGTATTCATCTTAAAGAAATGCAGGGAAGACCCTATAAAACCTGCATCGGGTAGGTTGGTACTTGTCTATCGCTACATATTGAGTAGAGAATTTTAACGTAATTTTTAAGATATGAAAAATGTCCGTCTATGAGTTAAAAATATTTTTAATTTAAAGGGAATCGGAAGACCCAATCTTGCCAATGCTAAAACAGGTACCTCTTATTGGAAAACCGTTATAGATACAGCACTGTAATTTTCACAGATTATATTTAATTTCATGGTATATATTGTAATATACTACTTTTATATATAATTAAATCATAAAGAGAAACAATTAACAATTTATTAATTAAGGTACAATCAAAATTTATAAATGAGTGTATGTCTTTAGACTGATCTGATACAGCTTTCCATGCTAACCTACTCTCCGCAAGCCTTTTCATTTCTAAATAACTACAACATCCTTCCTAATCAGCTTACAATTTTCCATCCTTGGTTTTTTCTGTTCTTACTCCGCACATTTTCCCCTACTGCTAATTTTACAAGACCCTCATGTCTCAAAAAGTGGTCTATTAATCTATCCCTTCTCTTAGTCAAAATCCTCCATATTGTTTGCTCGTCTCTTATTAGCGGCGAGGAGAAGAGAAGGCGTTTCGACGTTGAGGTCGGCTCCGCGTGCCAGAGATGATAGAGGTGTGATATACAATCACCAGCAATCCAGCAAATCACCTTTTAATCTCCGTAGCCACAAATTTAACTTCACTTTGCTTACAATCTTACGTCCGCACAATGTCCTCTATATATCCTGTAACGGTCCAGTCAAAAGTCCCCTAACTTCCATGTCCTCCCCTCATTTATACCCTTTAAAGTGTTCACACACCTCTTATCAGGGCAGTTATGTACCATCTCAAGGAAACATCATTTCCCCTTTGACACGGAGTCTCCTTTTATGTCCAAAATGGCCCGCTATCCTAGTTATACTGACTTTGGTTACTGCACGTGGGTTCGCGTTCAGTGACGACTCAAGTCATGTGCTACATCACTCCAAGGAACAATTTTTACGAGATAATTCCTCTTACGTAAAATATTAATAACACTACATATTGAAATTCCTACCTAATAAAAGTAAATGAGGTGTTGATAATACTCCACGACCCGTAATATGCTACATTTCTAATTTAGTCTACATAACATGTAATAAGAATGAATTTTTAAAAGTGTAAAAATATAAATTCAAATTGGCGCAAATTACTAACACGAAAGTATTTTTACGTCTGACATATATTACATAAATAAATTAATTTTAGGAAGAAGTCACACATTATGGCAATATTATACGCAGGAGCGTGCGTTAATTTTCTCAGACTTTTAGAAATGCCGTCGGTTAAATGTTTTTTATTTTTAATACCATTAGATTAATGAACGTAAACTTTTCCGGACGAATTATTCGGATAAAATCTTCACGTTTAACCAACTGGGTCAGGCTTGAAACGCTTGAAAACGTTTCTGCGGACATTCTCTGCCACCATCAGGCTATATAGCCGTATATGCCCACAGAAACGTTGTGTGTTTTTACAAGCCTGACCCGGTTGGTTAACCGTGAAGATTTAGTCCTACTCTTTGATTAATTCAAATAAATTATAAGTCTATAAATAGTAATCTTTTTATTCGTCAAAAACATTTAAAACTGTAACCTGCTGAAGCCGCGTGTTTGTAAGCACGTACAGCCCAGTTCTGTTTTCTTTGTAGTTCATACAAGTGTCAATTCGCGGACGAGGAGGGAAATGAAAAGGAAATACTGCGCATGCGCATTTCTCATTCCAAACAGGATTCTTGTGCTATAAAAAATGTAGCCCAGATGTATGCGAGAGGGAAAGCGGGCAGGTTAAAGTATTCTAAGTCGAAGAAGACATTCACGCTCTTAAATTTCTATTATTTTAAATTTTCTTTGAATTACGAAACAAATAATTCGTCCTCAATTGTGCACCACCAGCCACTGATCGTGATATATAATAATATATAATATTTTTACGCGCTACAGTGTGTGGAGACAGAATAAATGATTTGAATTATTAGATGTGGATAATACAAAAAGATCTTGATAAATAAATTAATAGTTAAAAATCTAATTATAATAAATATTTTATTGTTTCTAGTCTTTTAATGTAATTCCTACGTAATAAATAGAAGTATTGATCACAGAAATATAAAAAGTAAATGATGACGCTTTTGAAAGAGTTTGGTTCCGTTCGGCGATGAAGCCCAGTAGATACATCTATCTCTTTATAGCGAGGGAAACCACCAGCACGTGGCGCCTTTAAATATGAGTGGAAACACAATGCACTGATAACGATGAAGTTACATATGCACTAGATTAATGAGGATGTTTTCTACGATAAAAACGCACGGGGAAAAGAAGGAGACTGTGAATATTCACCACAGGATAAGTGTAAAAATAACGTTAGATGATTCTTTTTTCTGACAACTCCAAATGTCACTTTAACTACGTAGATACAACACACAGAAATTGTGTGAATTTCCTCTCAATGATGCATTACTATTTGTTAAGATAATCTGTTCATTGCAACCGTTTCATCGATTTTATTTCCGATTTTCTGTCCAAACTAGAATCTCGCCATCGCACTGAACCATTTTTATTGCGCAAACCGTATAAACTGGCCTAAACTATTCTCCCATAACAAATGAAACTTCACCCTTGAATTCGGTTTCTATTATATTCTAATTCTTTATATATATAAATCTTTATTTGAGATGTGCCTTATCACATCAAGCTACGGTAAGGTCGTCGTTGAAGTACATCGCCAGAGTGGGGATGAAGTACGTCTCTGATATTCCGACCCGGAGGAAGTTGTCCCTTTCGTCGTCGATGCCGTTCTGGTCGAGGGTCTTGTCCATGTCCAGAACCCGGCCCTCGTACTTGAAGGTGTAGCTGAAGGCGTGGCTATTGAACTCCAGGGCGCGCTCTGCTATTCGCCTCAAGTTGTCCTCGGTACACACCTGAAATACGAGACACACCAATCTCTCTTCACATTCGAAAATTGTATCTTAAACTAGACTAGTGACTTGTTTAGAACGCCTTTCATGTGGGTAGTTTCCGAGTCTTCATTTCTTTTCCATTTGTGTGGCTAAATCGTTGTAACAATTCAAGAAAATACCAGCGATAGTGAGTAATAATTAAACGTAAATAAACTTTTGTATAGTTGAGGAGATTTAGCTCGTCGTATATCAAGACAACTCCGCCCATATTGTAGTGGGCTTTCTTGAGTCAAGTTGGTAGTGGGTACGAAAAAAGCGGCAAGAAGCACGTAGTTAGAACGGCACCGCTCACTTTAATGTTCCAATATAATTCAATGGGTTCGTGATTCCACTGGCTACGGCGAGAGCGGACGGTAAAGCGGTAGAGCTCTAGCCGCTCAGCTTGCTGCTCACCGCCGACCCCGGACATTAATTTTTTGCCCCCGTTGAGCGGCAGGGACTATAAAAAATCTCGAGCCCACAAAAAAAGGAGACGAGGACAATATAATTTCCGTTAGTAAATAATCATTTAATTTCTTTATTAAATATTAAGGAAAGGAAGAAAAATTGTTTACTTTATAAAAATATTATATTAATATTGAGCAATCCTTCTTGGAGAATATTAACTATTTAATACGTGAAGGAAGTGTCAATAGAGTTATTTAAAATCATAATTTATTGATTAATTTTTGGAAGGAAATTACGACGTATGACTTTACAAAACAACAGACGCAATGTTTTTGTGGATGCATGTGGCAAGAAAATTGCTGATGGCAGTAAAAGAAAAAATATAGGTCATGAAACGTTGGTACATCCAATAATTAATTATTTAAATTATTTCTTATATTTAATAAGTATAGGAAACACAACTTGTTTCATTATCTTATAAAAAAATTATCAATTGAGTTTTTCCTGGCACGACTAGACTACGCCTATCTTCGGCTTGAAGTGATAAAACTAAGAGGGAATGTTAATAGTTACTTAAAATATTATTTTATATTGTGGAGTGTTAATAGTTTTGGAAGGACATATTGTGAGAGCGTTGAACCTTGAACGAAAATAACAACATATGGTTTATAAATTCAGCCCAAGATTTTAAAAGGTCGGCCGAGGGAGTCATGGAGTGAGGTATTGCTAAATTTTACACCTGATGAACTCTCTAAAGAGAGACGAATATTTTGTAACTTTTTAATAAAACCAATGACAACAACTGCCGTTACAATTATTTATTTAAATTATTTAATCGTCAAATTTTATTTCTGTTGAAGTCTCAAAAGGGAGACAAAAAGCCATATTTACTAAGTTTGCAATAGAACCACTAACAACAAAGGTTGTTACAATTCTTATTATTTAATTGTCAGAAAAAAACATTACCTATTAAACGTATTCTCTTTTCTTTCGGAGGATGTGAGGGGACGGAGGTTGAATTGATAAAATAATAAATAGTAAAACAGCAAATATGTTAAACCTTATTCGTACGCGACGTAGCGTTCCAAAATTTGGAACGTCGTCTAGTGTGTTTTAATTATAAAAATGGACAAAATTTTTGTTTTAAAAGTTAATTGTATAATACATATTATATTGCAAATATTTATTTAGTATTTCTAGAATTGAAACGAGGTTCCAAATCTAGAAACGAAACATCAATGGAGTATATTAATTTTATCTGACTTCTAAGGTGGTTTTTATTTATTAATTTCAAACAGATATTGAACGGCTAGGTTTATTTAACAAAATACAAACGGATACACATTCTACTATAATTTATATATTTAATTAAAATTAAACGACCAATTAGCGAACACGTATTGACGGTTTTAAATTTTGAAGTGTGTGGTTAAACATTAATTTATACAAAAAATAGAGGTCTATACATACAACTTTTTTCGTAATTGTTCATTTCGGTTGTCTGTACTTGGATGAAGTGCAGGACGGGATATTTGACCACTATTTCCTGTCTAAATTAATGTTAAACTCTTGTTGTGGTATTCAGTCCCAAGATTGGTCTAAAAGCAATCCTCCATGCTAACCTATCTAGCGCAAGTCTTATCACTTACGCACAACTACCACATACCACATCCTCCCTAATCTCCTTAGCGTAGTCCACACTTACCTCCATCTTCTGTTCTTACCCCACACTCTTCCCTCTCATGTCTTAAAACCTGGCCTATTAATCTATCCCTTCTCTTGGTCAATGCCTTTCATATTGTTCGCTCTTCCCTTATTCTGTTTACAACCTCCTCGTTTGTGATTCTATCCACCCATCTGATTTTCAACATTCTCCTATAGCACCACATTTCAAAGGCTTCTATTATTTTCCTTTCTGCAACTCCTACCGTCCACGTTTCGAACTCTTGTTTAGCTACGCACTTCAAAATTTAAAATTCTGAAGGAACTAACGTGATGCAGTTCCGAAATGTGAGGACGAAATGTTGTGGGCATCTGAATAAAAACTTTGTTTGGTATTGTCGTTTTTTTTAATCTTATACAATTCTTTTGAAGAAAATACATCAAGTGATATTATGGATTACTAACTGTCGTCTCACAGGGCGCACTGACTAGTTTTGGGAACTTACTAGTTGACTATCTACGCTACACTAGATTAAACTGCTCTTCACTGACTGAATTAACTAACTGGTACACGCTATCTGAACGCGTAGCCCCCTTTTAAATAATTCTCCTAGGAGGCTCTTGCTGCTCTGTATCGCTGTTGTCCTTTCTGTTCCTCCACAACGGGAAAGACTAACTCGCATGCTATATGGCGAATCCTATCATTAATTTAAATTGACACTTCACTCTAAACAAACCCTTACTCCTTACTGAGATACCCTTACATAAATATTAGTTTCCCTTAATCTTTCAGTCGCTAATGACCTTGCAGATAAAGCGACTATAAACAAAATTATTTTTAAAAAAAACTTACTTCAGCTACAAATTTGATTGGTTGGCACAAGTAACACCCTCAAGGTCAAATCGGCTCATAATTGAAAAAGGCTATAAATATTTAAAGTTTTTTTTTTCTGTAAACTTATGAATAATTGTCTTAATACGCAGGAGTAAGACAAACAAGTTTCGTTCTGTCTGCAATAATCCAAATTATAAATACTCTAGAGCAATTAATGGTGGACCTTTTAAGCTTAGGGTGACAAATATTTTAAAAACTCTAACTTAATTCTGGTAATATAGAATTATTCATACATTTTTAAATATTTGGTACCAAAGTAAAAAGATTTATATTTTCGATATTTAGGAAAGAAAAATTAACCAAATATACGTATAAAATGTAGAAAAACGATGTACATTTAGGAGAAAATGATAATAAAAACAATGGCAGTAAAAAGGTACGAAACCTAGAAGCTAGTGACGTATTTGGAAGTGAGGTTTGTCTGCTAATTCGTGGATTGCAGGTTCATACTTGGTGCACTTCAAGGCCAAGCGTGCGTCACAACTTCATCTGTTAGTCGGGCTATTTTGTCCATTTTGAAAATATTTAATGCATAGAAAAGATTCTCACAAAAATGTGCTGATAAAAAAATTGTTACCGAAGCTATCGCTAGATTTTTATGTAACTAAAATTGCTAGGTAATCTGTTGCTAGAACTGAAAATTCCTTGTCTGTAATTTCGCTCTTCTTCAATATTAAAATAATTTAGTTCTGGTCTTTCTAGTTTCTACCTTGTAGTTTACATATGTTTACTAACGTATTAGGAGGTTACTTTATTTCATTTTAATTAAATAATTTTGTGAAACTAAATAATCCAAGTTCCGGAATCCATGGAGGTCAATGTACGCAAGGTACCAGGGGCCGCCATTAAAGGGATTAGAAACCGCTGGCCAGTTGAGGATTGTAAATCCTTCGGGGCATGAGCATCAATCTCAATATTTTGACACGTCTGAACTATCCCACATAAATGTTCATAACTTGGGAGGTTTCACGACTTTGAAGGAAGACATGTAAACCCCGTATATAGAACTCGGGAAATGTAAGACGAATTTTTATTGGATAAAGCCGAGGTTGGTGGTAAAGAAGCCAGTTGTTAATGGAGTTTCAGAAAAGAGAGCAATTTTTGAGAAGTGATGATAAAGATTTTCAGACAGCTGTTGACAAGTTACGGATAATATTTTAGCTAGTTGAGTTGTTGAGCGAACGTGATAGTGGAGACTGTTGGACAGCCAGAGATCAAAGGTCATCCAGTTCCAGAAGCTTTGTCACTTGAATGACTACCAAAGGTTCCCGTGATGATCTAACAACGAGTTCTTGTGAAACTATAAATCCCTCAAAGCCGTCAACTAAATGCCACAGTGGTCATCACCACCAACAACAATTACTGTTCGAAATACAAAGACCGAGGGTATATAAGCCCACCGTCTCCTGAGAAAAAGTTTGTTTTGTTATTATTTAACTTTAATTGTAAATTAAAGGAGAAATAAAAATCTTACGCTTCGCCAACGATATTGTAGTATTAGGGGAGTCAAAATAAGACTTGGAAACCATAATAAATGGCATGAACAGAGTCCTGGAGAAATAGTTCAATATGAAGATTAATAGAGGGAAAACCAAGGTAATTGAGTGTAGTATGGAAAACAGTGGAATAACAAAGAGTGTTAGATTGGGAAAGGATATTTTGATGGAAGTTAAGGAATTCTGCTACTTGGAAAGCGTAATAACTAGGGATGGTAGAAGTATAGTAGACATAAAGAGTAGGATAGCACAGGCAAAGAAGGCTTTCGCGTAAAAGAGGAATTTACTTACGGGAAATATAAGTGTGAATATTAGGAAATCGTTGCTAAAAATGTTCGTATGGAGCGTGGCGTTATATGGGCACGAAACGTGGACGATAGGAGTTGGGGAAAGGAAAAGAATAGAAGCCATTGAAATGTGGTTCTATAGGCGTATGCTGAAAATCAGATGGGTGCATGGAATCACAAGCGAGGAAATTCTAAACAGAATAGGGGAAAAGCGAAAGGTATGGAGGATGTTGATGAGAAGGGATAGATTAATAGGCCAAGTTTTAAGACACGATGGTCTTGTAAAATTAGCATTAGGGGGAAGTTTGTGGGGTAAGAAAATAAGAGGGAGGCCAAATATGGAATACGCTAAGCAGATTAGGGAGGATGTGGATTGTGCCAGTTATAAGGAAATGATAAGGCTTGCGCAAGATAGGTTAGCATGGAGGGTTGCATAAGATCAGTCTTTGGACTGAATACCACAGCAACAACAAATGTATCATAAAATTTTTAACTTACTATTTATTCACCCTGCTCTTTAATTAAAGTAGAATCAAATTCTCTAAAAAACATTAGAACCTCGACAAGTCGACAAAAACGAGAGTTAAAATGCTATCTTAGAAATCTCATTAAGTCGTCAATTTGTGTGGGTTGGAAAGGTATCACTCAAAATGTATTCTCGTGTCACCCAGAGACACATTTCCCACATTAAAATCCTAACGACGTGCCAATCACGGAAGTGGGAAATGAATGAGAAATAGTTTTTGGATGGAATCGATTCAAACGCTGCAGTCTTCATGATAATTGTTTAAGCTGAATTAGAGAGGATGAAGGATACGGAAAGTCTGTAGTTACAAGGTCACCATATACGACTACAGTTTGTTACACGTTCAGTGAGTGTAAATATTTGGTCGTTGAGAACGTACCGACATGACAAAATGCTGGCCAGTGTAAATATTGAGCAGCCTGATGGGCCTTGCCCTGGCGGTGAGACGTCCGATGAGGTAACTCTTGTCTTCCCACCAGCGACACTGCGACCTCTGCTTCCAGGTGGTTGTCGGGACTTGAGGTCCAACATGGGGCAGGCGCCCGTGAGGAGTGTAGGGAACAGAAACTTCAGTTATGGGGTGCACGTAGTGGCGTAGCTGCAACAAGGACACCATTGTCAGTTCACTTCAAACCCGGCTGTTTCGTCTTTGTCCAATTTTTAAATCGGGACTTCCCGTCGCCGAATTAAACAGACAAATTCACTCTCGGTATATCATCATCATTACATTCGAAATCTTTCCACAGATTCTGTTATAAAAAGGAATGACCAAAATTCAGAAACAGAATAATTCAATTTGAATTAAAACGTTTCGCTCCCAACATTCGGGACCTCCTCACTTCATTAATTAAAACATTATAAACTTTCATGTTGCCGCGGCAAGTCCGGAGCCGGAATTCTTTTTGAGTATTATTTTTCTGCGGGGAATATTGTTATTACTACTTAAATTTAAAAATCAACTACTTTCTAAGTTAGGATGATATCTATTGAACGTACAATCAAACTTTTTTTGCTCTCAATAGTAAATGAAAAGCTTATTGCTCTGACTTTTGGAAAAAAAAATTGTGCAGGAATTGATTTTTTTTCAATTTCAACGAAATTGTTACTAATTAATTTTATGTAAGAATGTATAAATACTGTATTTCAAAATTTTAGGTTTGAGACATTTTAAATTTTGGTTAAAATCATATTTAGGATCAGTACATGTAATCCAAGGTAGAATGTTAGACCTTTAAAAATCAGTAGGAATTCTACTTGTAGTTACGAGTTTACCAATTTCGTTGAAATATTCAACCTTGTTTTGACCTTGTTATGAATATAGTTGCCATAATTTATTTTAATGTAATTTAATAATGACATAATTGATACTAAAGTTTGTCAAAAGTATAACTAAATTCCAAGTTGCACTATAGGACCTGCAAAATTTTACACAAAATAATTTAACAAATCTTTATGGTATTTCTTTGCATTTTATTTATATTTAGTCAGATTAATTTAATTAATGGGAGTAGAAATTAGTTCGGTGCATATTTTTGCTGTCTAAAATGCATTTGTTTTAAAACAAAATTAAAGAACAGTTTAATCAACGTACTGTCCATCGCTGTTTACGACTTTTCTCGTGTCTTAGATAATTTTGGTTTTTCATCTAGAAAAAAATGTCTCGTCTTTTGAACCGACCAAAGTTTAGACTTCTTAAAAGTAAGTGAACAGGTGACCAGCCAAGTCATGCTGTATCCGTCGGAACAAGAAGTAATCAGAAGGGATAATGTCCGTTGAATCCGCGTCTGAGGTAAAATATCCCACTTGAGCGTTTTAAAATAGGTTTTACGACTTTTGCGACATGTGGCCGAGTGTTGTCACGCAGAAGAATAACTTGTTAACGTCTTTGCTCGTATTCCTGCCGTTTTTCTCGTAATGCACGGCTCAAACGAATGGATTCGCCGGGTTCTGGCAGCTCATAATACACAATACCCTTTTGGTCCCACCAGATTCATTAGATAACCATCGAACCATGACTATTCGGCTTTGGTGTTGATGTTGAGGTCGATGGCAACGAAATCAGGTGTCGCTATGAAACATTCATAACAACCAGGTCCATCTTCTAAAATCAGACCAAATTAATTTGAACTCCCATTGATTTATTCTTAAGATTCTTATATATTAATCCTATTTAGAAATTAAACATAATTTGGATATGGACTTAACATATTTATATGTACACGTTATTTAGATTACAAATTTTGACTTGATGTTATATTTTCACAATATGATATAAAGCCCCACAAGACAGTAACTAGGCGGAATGAACAATTTGGAACTTTCTCACGAGAAAAATATTTTCTTAGGGATTGTAGTCTCGAAACCAGGTCTAGTAAAAACGTAGAATAGACGGAGCGAGAACTTGAGAATAGCTAGTGGGATTAATAACATCTGGAATGAAGTACCATTAAACTGTAATAAATTAATTTGGATGATTTTGTGATTTTAGTAATTAAAAGTCCGAACACTGTTTTAATGCGGAACTAAAAATCCGTGATCATAATTTAAAACATTTAAGCCAGTGGTGTATTGTGGGATTCAGCAGCCCGGGGCGTAGGCTAAATTTGCCGCCCACTTTACAGAAATTCAAAACAACTTATCGGTAATAATAGATTTGTTGTTGTGTATTGTAAAGGGTTTAAAATATTAGTTCAGATTGCAAGTAATTATTTTTTTAAAAATTTGCTGCTTCCAATTCCCTCGCCACGCTACGCCTCCTTAAGTAGCTTAGGATATATATATATATATATATATATATATATATATATATATTTATAGAGAGAGAGAGAGAAAGGGGGGGCGGAGACATATGGTGACCTAGACGGCGTAATAGTGATTTGTTCACCCGGCAATTTCATCGGAGTATTGGCTTCTTCCCTGATAGAAATGTGTTACCTGAACGCCACTTTAAACAACTTATTTCACCAAATCTCCAACGCCATTCGTATTACTGAAATCCCATCTTACTAAAGTGAGTTTCTAACATACTAGCTAACGTAACCTACAACTCACAGTCTTACTCATTAAACAACTGACTTTTACTTCCTTACGAACTTTTGCCTTTTCAATTAACCTTCAAATGTAACTAACTTAATAAACCATTTACATATTTCTTAGTTTTATGCCCATTGCGCTTTTCAGAGTAATGTTTTTTTTTTCTGTTAAAGGCAGCCTTCTCCCGTCCCATTTTGTCTTTATCTCTCTCCACCCTTATGTCTTTTCAGTAGGCAAATATGTATTCCTTATTATAGAAAGCGAGACAGAAGAAGATCAGCTTGGTTTTAGAAGAATAGAGGAATAAGAGAAGCAATATTGCTTCTCCGTATAATTTTCGAAGAAAAAACCGTCATCGGATTTGTATATTTAGAAAAAGCGTTTAGTCATGATTACTGGAACACATTATTAAGGATTTTTAAGATGACAGGAATAAAATATCGAGAAAGAAGAGTATTCATAACCAATACGGAAGGCAGTCTTCAGTAATTACAAGTGAAGGGCAAGAAAAGAAGGCAGAAAGCAAGAAAGGAGTAAGACAAGGATGCAGTCTGTCATCCATGATCTTTAACTTATATATAGAACAGGTATTACTAAGTCTTGGTCCATAATATCTACTGTGATATCAATAGGTCAGCACAAGATGTAACAATAGGAATCATCTCGGACAAGTTACTCTTTGATACAAGAGGAAGAAATCGGGGTCAAAACATTGACTTTTAATAAAATTGTTTGATGACGTAATCACAGAGAAGACGTACTCTTAGAACAATTATCTGCCTACTTTAAACATGTAAACGATTTATTGGTTCCTTATGACGTACCTGTCCTGAATCAGGTTCAAACCAGTGGGAAATGTCTTTGCCGGCATTCGCGAGAATCGGCCTTATAGCAGGATCCTCTTCTCGTTCCTGTATGAAAGGTGTCAAGTCGTAGACGCGCCCGAGGAAAGACACCCAAAAGTCGTCGAGTTTGTTATGGATCACTACTTCCGCTGGGGTAAAATATGGGAGAGATTTTGCCATTTCCAGTAATTAGCTGTCATAAACAAATATTGATCATAGATAATCTGTAAATAGATTTCTTTGCTACATACTTTGGCTTTATTTACTTAAACTAAACAAATACATTTAAAAACCAACTTAAGATAATATTTTTTCCCTCGATATTGTTTGAAGTTTATAACTACAGATTTTTTTATTCGGCGCGTTTTACGTCATATATACAAGGATATGTAACTTAAAAAATTCAGAGGCAATTATCATATAGTTTTCAATTCCATTACTTTTGGAATTTATTCCAATTAGTAATCATTTTACCAATTACAATTACATAACATCAGTTCACTTACAGAACAATAAAACACGTTTCAAATAGTTTAATAATGGTTGAATTTTAGTTTTGTACGTAATAAAATAGCCGACGTCCTGTGACTAACGTTGCTGCCTCACAACCCAGGGATCCCGGGTTCGAATCCTGGCATGGGCTTGGATGAACACCGGGATTAAGACTGCTGGAGAATAGACACGCTGACCACGTGTCACTCCAAATTCATGCAAGATGATTGTCAGCAGTCGTCCCGGTGGGCCCAGGATTTAATGGGCTGTAGAGTCAAGGAAAAAGATATATACATATATATGTAAAGGTCCTGTTAACTGACTTGTTATCCTATCCGTTCTTCAGGCTGCTCCCTTTGAGGGTGATCCTGAAACAGGAACTCCCCTTTAATAGCATAGGAAGGGAATTGAAAGGGGGAATGTGGAAGGTAGAGCAAAGTAGCCAAGGATTGATTAGGGTTCCCGGGTTACAGTTTAAGGAGGATCCTACCCGGTGTTTTACCCTAGAAAACCTGAATTTCATATTATGAAGTAGGGGAGAGAGAAGTTCATAGTATGGTGATATTTATTATTAACATGATACATAATCATTTAAAACAAGTATTTATTTATAAAATAATGATTATAATTATTTATTGTACAGAATAATTCTGTAACAGAACCTTTTATGCCAGGACCAAACAAATGTATATACAAATAGTATAAGATTAATTTACGTTCTCCTTACGTACAGGGTTTCTCTTAAGGCAGATGACAGGCCTGGTTCGCTGCCCCTTTCAGTGTTTTTCTTCTGCTGTTTCAGCGGCAAATGTGCACCTTCCCCCAGAATCCATCGAGGCCATCCACACGTAATTAGTCGAGGGTCTCCATTGGTTCTAAGCTGGTGCTACCACAATAGTTCTCGTATTCGGAAGCGGACAGTTATAGTCGTTAACCTCGCATGTTGATAATGTTTTTTTGGTATACAGTCCTATGACTGGTCTGATGCAACCATCCACGCTAACTTATCTTGCGCAAGCCTTTTCATTTTTCCATAACTACAGCAATCCACATTCTTTAAAATCTGTTATCGCATTCCATCCTTGCCTCGCTCTTCCGTTCTTAGCCTATATCATCTTACCTGGCATATAATCTTTTATTTGAGCTGCTCCCATCACATTAGTTACAGAATAAATATTTTGAAAATCGCGGAAATATAGTACACACTGAGGTCTTAGTCTAGATGCTAACACGACATACTTAATAACAGTACTGTATTAGTAACATTTTCTCACAAATTAAAGAGTGAATGTAAGTGTTGCGCAACCGAAATCGAGTAATAAGACTATGGTGTACAGGGTTACTTTAAATTTGACATTCAACTCAAAACTTATGCTTTTATAGTCGCCTAACATTTCCATGCACTTTGAGGAACTTTGACACATTCATCTAACTAAATTAAGCTTAAAAGACAACCACGGTATAATGTTCTTGTCTATCCCAGTTTTCTGTGAGGTAAGTGATGGATTAATAGGAATTATAATTTTACATAGCAGTTAAAAGCTTAAAAAGGTGGGTAATTAGCCAGTTTCAAAATTAAAGAGACAATGCAAAAATCATATTAATGAAATTAAACAGCATCACCAAGAACATATTCAAGAGAATTGAGTTAACCGTAAATAAGATTTTATTTCCACATATTTTTGGCAATTTTGAATACATATTTTCTCAAATAAAACCGAAGTAGAACCTGAATAAGTAATAACAGGTAAAGTAGAAGCTTTTAACGCGGGAAGTATTGAATGTAATCAGTTTTAAATAATTATGCTATCGTGTTTATTAGTCAATATTTTTCAATGTATGTAGCTTCAAATTGACAAAAATAATACATTCAAAATGCTTTGGTTCTTTCAAATCAAATGCCACCTTTTTGACAAGCAGATCTGCATCGAAAGACTTTGATATGCGGATATATCTTTGTTGTATAGTTTCAACTTGTCTTAGAGTTTAGATATGGCTGAACTGCTGGATTGTGAGTTTCCTATATGGGGCCTATTACCGAAAAAAGAGACAGGTGTAACTTCATTTTTAAGTAAATACCCCAATTATGATGGAAGAGGAATTACGATTGCAATATTTGACTCGGGAGTCGATCCCGGTGCTCCAGGTTTGCAGGTGTGTGTTGAAAGTGACATGTCAGTTTCGTTGATTATAGGTTACATGGTTACTAGTATGTTTAATTAATTAAATTATTGTTGCAATATGTGGATTGTGGTAGATTTTATATAAATCTTTTCTAATAACCCATCATTTTCCCTCGTATGTATTTTGTTATTATTGTTTTGAGATAAAACTATTATTTAGTTTTCATTAGTCATTGTTAATAACTTGACACTGCCATTGCTCCCATACTTTGACTGAATCTTATAATATATTTTATGTTTCCTAGTTATTTATCTACAAAATAAGACAACACAACATTATCCTATAATTTTGATAATTATATACATGTCATCAATAAACAATTAAAATAAATATAAAATTTTCTGCAATATTTGAGTGAATGTAAACTATTATAATTAACCTTCAATCTTTGCATTGAGTGCTTCATCAATTTTAATTGGCAGTTGCATGTTATTCTTACAATGTTATGCTGAACAGAAAACATTTCAATTTTATGAAATGTTATCCTCCTATCAAAGGATGAATGGCAACCATTCATGCTAGCTGAGGTGTGTGCTATGTATCTTTTAAGAAAGGAGGGTAACACTTCCAAAATTGAAACTGTTTCCAGTCTGATATTGCAACACTGCTGCTAGGTTTCAGGTTGGTTTACTGTCTCTATTTCCATCCATATAAATTATTTCTTAAGCAGATTTTAATTTTGAAATATTAATTACCGTTTTGATTGAATATGAATATCTTCATTTGGTTTTAGTTAAATTATGAATTAACTATTGATTATGATTATTTCCAGACTACAAGTGAAGGAAAGCCCAAAGTTATTGAGCGATATGATTGTAGTGGGGCAGGTGATGTGGATACATCAACAGTTGTTACTGCAAAGGATGGAAAAATAATGGGATTATCTGGCCGTGAACTCAAGGTAAAACAGTGTATATAATTGCTGTTTTGCAAACTAGTTGCTTTCATGATGTTAACAAATGTATTCAAAGTATGACTATTTTCATATATAGTAAATTTTATAAAAGTTTAAAAATACTATGGATTACATGTATATTTACATATGCATTGCTATTCTTTATGATAAATGTTAATATTTTGTTATTTGTCAGATACATGGTATTAATGTACTTTATCTGTTTCAAGCTTTCTTGAGTTTGCAAATTTTCTAGATACCTCCATCATGGAAGAATCCAACTGGGAAATTTCATATTGGCATTAAAAATGGGTTTGACTTGTACCCAGCCAAACTGAAGGAAAGAATAGAAAAGGAAAGGAAGGAAAACTTGTGGGATCCAGGGCACAAAGAAGCTTTAGCTGATGCTACCCGGGCTGTGCAGGTTAGTGCAAATTTACAGTAAGCTTAGTGAATCAGTGAAAAAGAAAATTTCACTTATGTTTTCATAATTATGTGAATTTTACGTTTAGAATGTTTAGAATAGAAAAGTAATAAAATTGCAGATTGTGAGGTCTAAAATGGCGTGTAACATGCACAGTGGAGAAAGTAGAAGGGTGTATTGTAATCACCTCTTGTGAAGCTAACTGGCTCAGCACTTGTACATTGCTTAAAATTTCATTATTATTATTATTAATGGAATATACTGACTGTTGCAAAGTCTTTATTGCGCCCTACATTATTCTCTCGTAGCTTTTACACACAAGTTTCTTGATGTAAAACATATGCTGTACTTATCTTGTTTACACATGACAAGGTATTTCTTCAAAGAAGTACTTGGTTTTTGTTACCAAATGTCTGACTTAGTTCCACCAATCCTTATAAATTGTCATGTTTCCTAAACCTTTTTCAAATTCAGAAATCTAAATGGAATACTTTGTTTATTTTTGGTTTGGTAATTCTTATTCTATAGTGTAGATAGAATTCCTCCAAATTTTTTCAGGACACAGTCATGTCTCATGGAAGATAGTTAGACTCTGCTGTATATGACAATCAGAAAATGACTGATAAATTATGTTATGGATTTGGAGTGTCTCATTGCTAGTTGGTGAATTCTCCTCTGTTTTCCTTGATCAGACAAACTTACTATCTATTTCTTGTATAAGCAGTTGTGACATGTCTTCTTCCTTATTTGTTCCAGGTATTCGAAAACAAAAATTCCGCAACCACACTGGACCTTAAAGAAAAGTTCCAGAAAGAAGATTTGGAAGCAAGAGTAGAAGTTCTTTCAAATTTGGAAAAGAAATATTCTGACTTGGGGCCAGCATATGATTGTGTTGTTTTCCATGATGGTGACATGTGGAGGTTTGTATGTTTTTAAGCTGTCTTATATTTCAATTTAGAATAAAAATCCTCATGTCTCCAATGGCAACACCAAGCCTAAATTTCAGTTTAGCAATAATTTACTTCCCATGCCAATTATATATTATAAAAATTTCATGGTCAGAGAGTTATTTTCTTACCTTAAATTGGTAGTAGGCATTGACGGGCAGGGAAATACGAAAATGTGAATATCTGAGCGACATGTTGAAGGTTAAATAGGCCAAGTCCCCTTCTTTGGTCTGAATAGGATATGTTCATTGCTTTATAATTGGTAAAAAATTAAGCAGAAAATTTTCTTCTAGGTTTTTATGCAAATAATGAGAAGGAAAAGCATCACAATAATTATTTTTTTATGCATAAAGGTTACTATCATGATATAATGAGCATCTATTTTTCTTGATTTTATGTTGTTCTTATGGTAATCAGTCCTAAGACTGGTCTGATGCAACCCACCATGCTAACGTATCCTGTAGAAGCCTTTACATTTGTACATAGCTACCACATTCCACATCCTCCCAAATCTGCTTAGCATATTCCATCCTTTACTCCCTCTTCTGTTCTTACTCCACACACTTCCCTCTAATGCTAATTTTATAAGACCCTCATCTTTAAAAATGTGACCCATTAATCAATTCCTTTTTCAAATTGTCCTTTATTCTGTTCAGAACTTCTTGGTTAGTTATCCTATCCACCAATCTGATTATCAGCAATCTCCTAAAGCACCACATTTCAAAAGCTTTTGTTCTTAATTTTATATGAAGTTTTTTCCTTCCATATAAGCTTTGAAAGCTAAGTAAAGAATTTATTCAATATTTAACAAATAAGTGTTTGAATTGCAGGGCATGTTTGGACACATCAGAATGTGGAGATCTAGCAAGCTGTAAGTTGCTTGGAGAATACACCAGGACCCGTGACTTCACAAGCCTTACAAGTGCTGATTTGTTGAATTACAGTATTAATGTCCATAATAAGGGAAACACACTTGAGGTTGTCAGTATGTGCTGTGAGTGTCTTTATTTTAATACTGGATATTCACAGAATAAGTAATCACACTTATGCACAGATATGTAATATAAATCTTGTGCACAAAATGTGTTTAAATAGTCAGAATGTAAAAATCTTGAGTGCACTGGGAATTGGACTTGGGACCTCTTGCATTTGATTTCCGGTCTAGTTGAGATTTTTCAATTCTGATCTATATTCAATTTTATGACCATTGGATGAGTTTCAATTGGAAGCAGTAGTGTCTTGGAATAGATATGCTTCAGCATGTGTTAGTTAAATAATATAAAATGCATGTAACACATCTAAATCTGCCATTCAATTCTTCAAATGATGTTGTGTTCAGTCTTCAGATTGGTCTGTGCAAGTCTTATCATTTTAATATAATGAACTGAACACATCCTACATATACTCCCTAATATGCTCAGTTTATTTCATCCTTTGCCTCACTCTTCTGTCATTACCCCTCATTTCTCAAACCATGGCATAGTAATTTATTCCTTCTATTGGTCATAGTTCTCCATATTGTTCTCTCTTCCTCTATTCTGCTTAGAACTTCCTTTTGCTGTCTTACTGAGATTGTGAAATACCTGAATAACACTTCCAATTGCATTAAATAATGCAATAATCAATTATAATATTTTTAATATCAGCTCAATTATGCATATATTAATGAATGTGATCATTATTATAAATTAAATTTGGAATATTATTAGTTTGAATTATTATTGGTTATCTTTTTCTTTCTCTTTTGCTTGGTATATATTTAAATAGAGCTAACAAACTGTTTCCATGCCATTAAAACTTATTATATATGTTTGCAGGTGAATATATTTCAGAATTACCTGGCACATGTAAATTTTATGTGACCAAAATTGCAAAAAATACTATATTTACAGTAAACCAATGTACAATAGAAAAGCTCATACATAATTGAATTTTAATTTATTATTTACAGCGACACATGGAACTCATGTTGCTTCAATAGCAGCAGCTTATTTTCCGGATGAGCCAGAAAAGAATGGAGTTGCCCCCGGTGCTCAAATAGTCTCCCTCACAATCGGTTTGTGATATTGATTTTTATTTCAATTTTATTTATTGTTTTGCAAGTATGAACAAAAATTGCTGGAAAAAAATTAATAATGCAAACAAAAAATTAATTTTTTTTATATACAACAGCAATTACATTAATTTTACAGGTGATAACCGCTTAGGATCAATGGAAACTGGAACATCTCTTGTGCGTGCAATGATAAAAATTATGGAACGCAATGAAAACAATAAAATACACTTAATAAATATGAGCTATGGGGAGCATGCACATTTCTCTAGCTCTGGGTGAGTAGTTCAATGTGCTTTATATATTGACATATTGAAATGAAGCATTATTTCTATTAAGTGAATGCTGCAGTGCAGAATGTTTCTATTAATGAAAAATATATACACTGAATGTTAACCATGCATATAATATGTAAAGACGTTTGATATAAATGATATATTTCAAATTAATTACATGCAAAATGTTATTTAATTTTGCCACATTACTGCCTAAACAGCTTGTATAGTATTATTAATAAATAGGTCTCATATTGTTTAATATCATCTGGTTACACATAATTTTTGTTTTATATTTTGGACTTCTTTTATCTAGCTAACATTAAACATATTGTAATCAATTTTAAGGCATTCGGTAAATCATAAATTTAAGTTTCTTTAATGTTGATAAAATATACTGTACGATGAAGTAGAATAAGAAGAAGAACCAGAGCAGTCTTGGAAAGCGTCTTTATTGTGTTTAGAACATTTTAAGTAGCTTTGACCTTGTGTCATATTCATCTTATTAGCTAAAAACATCATACACACTAAAGATTTGATTAAAATTATGAAGCTTAAAGGAAGTAGAAATGCTTCAACCGAAGCTCACGCAGGAGCAGTTGACATTTTTCCAATCTTGTCTTTCTTCTATTATGAAGGTTTTACAAAAATATGTAATTGATGACTTCTACCTCACCATGAAACCAGTCAATCACAAATAAACTTTTCACAAAACTAAAAGACAGTATTGATCTATCAAAACAGATCAACATAGTTTATAAGATTCCTTGCAAGAATTACTTCACAATGACTATTCTCAAAACCAGAGTGTATCACCACCAAGTAACATTAAAGCCTAAATCAAAGACAAATATAGGCTTGTGAGCTCATACTAAGATGACCCAAAAATAATATAAAAATTCAACTTAGAATTGCTGAAGAAATTCATATCAATCTTAATAGAAATAATGCTGTGAACAACATAAATGAAGGCTCGGAAATAGAAATGCAATATGCGGAAGTCATTAATTTACTAAAATATAAATTATAGATATGTTAACTATTATTAGTATAACACATACAATGATATACTTATAGATGTCAATATGTGTACATATCAACATAGATATATTGAGAAGGTTGGCACTGCTTTCTGGCGGCAAACAACCCTGCAGTCAAGACAGTGGCATGACACTGTACAAATGTATAAAGATTAAACTGGGTTTTAAAATACATGTTAATGTACTGTCACTGTGTATATGTTAAACAAAATTAAAGTATAATACGCTAACATAGAGAAATATGAATGTATATAAATATATATAATTAAAACTATTAATAAGGACAGGAAAGAAATATAGAATGAAGGTGACACCTGAGGTTCACAGATGGCAGGCACCTTCTAAGGTTTGGAGTTCTTTAAATTTTTGGAGACATTTCCGGTGATCGGCTATCCGACGACTGAGCAGTCAGGTATATATATAAATTAATGATTGAAACGTGACATTGTCACACACATTGTATTTTTGGAGAGATATATATAATATACAATATATAATTTATTTGTAATTTGTCCTTAACGTATGCTCCTAATTCTTCCATCCCTCTTCTCTATCCATCCTAACTTGAAAACATAATATATAGACTGAGAATGTTTGGTTGGTCGTACTTGAAGTGGTGGCGGAGACGGTAAGACGCACACCACACCCCGGCTCTTGTGGTGGTTACACTGCTGATTTCGTGTAACCAGGTTTGATGCCTTGCCACATCGAATATTTTTAGACTTTTTTCCTTCTTCCATTTCCTTCTACACTTAACATACGTATTTCTTTGTGCATGATTCCATGCCGTACATATGATTCAAAGAGTGAATTTCCTGCCTTTCTCCCAAATATTTCTATCCAATTATCCTATATATATATATAAGTCAGGAAATGACATTACCATGTTAATTAAAACAATTAATGGGGGAAAGGGCAGAGAGATAGAAAGAAGGTGACCTGAGGTTCATAGATGGTAGACACCTTGTGAGGTTTAGAGTACTTGAATTTTCGGAGGCATCGCCCCCTTCATCAGAAAGTTAGGAAGACATTTCCGGTGATCGGCTAGCCAACGACTTATACATATATCATAAATGTTATTGTATGTGTATGGTGTTTTCAGCTAATTAGATGAATATGACACAAGGTTGAAAGCTACTTAAAATGATCTAAACACAATAAAGAAGTTTTCTGAGACTGTCTTTGTTGTTTCTTTAATTAAATTTTTTAAGGTCTGCCATGCTTTGTGACAATAGAAAACATATATTTGCTCAGTCTATCTTATCTTCTGATCAGCTTTTCCTCTGTGAAATAAATGTATTTAATTATTTTATGTCAAATCTATATTATACAAAAAAACTTTTGTTTTTAATATTTTCAGTCGAATAGGTGAATTAATGAATGAGGTTGTGAACAAATATGGTGTCATATGGGTAGCATCTGCAGGGAATCATGGTCCAGCTTTGAGTACTATTGGCACACCTCCAGATATCAGCACAAATATTATAATTGGTGAGTGTTTTTTATAATTAGTTTTAATTGCTGCCACAATTAAAAGATGTGTAATAGAGCATAACAATTTTATGATGTATGATGCATTTTTATTCTATAATTAAGTAGGAAATGAACAGGTATTTTGCCTCTTAAATTATATCATGAAATATATATGTTCTGTATTATCTCCTTATATTTTGGCCTTTGTGTTGCTATTTCATGTTTGCTAATGATTATGAAAAATTTTACCTACTTTGTTGGAATTCTAACCAAATTCTGTGCATGCTCTTGAAGGATAATGTTCTGACATAATATGATAAACGAGTATGTAAAATTTGTAACTATATGGGTTTTTTTATATATCAGCTCCATGGAATATGTTGTACTTCCCAGTATTTCTTTATATTTTTTAATAAGCAACAAAAGCATTTGTATATGAAAATCACGAATCACTTTAAAAGCAGCTTTTATATACATTTTTGTCAACATTATATTTTAATTGCAAAATTGTTTCTAGGTGTTGGTGCATATGTGTCACCAGATATGATGGTTGCTGAATATTCTCTTAGAGAGAAATTGCCAGGGATGCCTTATACGTGGACCTCAAGAGGCCCTACTATGGACGGAGATTTTGGTGTAACTGTATGTGCTCCTGGTGGGGCCATTACTTCTGTGCCTAACTTTACCCTAAGAAATAGCCAGCTTATGAATGGCACAAGTATGGCCTCACCTCATGTTTCTGGAGCAATAGGTATGTTCTATTGGTAAATTTATGTGTGTTTTGTACAAGTATTAATTCCAATTGAAAACTTTATTATTATATGCTCTAAAAGCAGTCAAATATACAACCTATAAATCTCATTATAATGATGACTGACTCTTATTCTTGTCAAAAGCTTTTGAGTTCGTTACATAGTATGTGCAGAATTTTTCTGCATGATTAAAGCCACAAGTATTACAGAAATGTGTTTTATTTAATTTATGACTTAATTCGAATGTTTATTGGCTATATCATCATTGTTTTGTTGATTATTCTTCTCGATTTCAGAAATACCACTTCCCACCCTTTTTCATGCTATTTAAATTGTTTAAATTAGTTATTATTTAATGGTTAATATTTCAATTCATTTTCTGTTGAAAATTCATAATGTCTGCATATTAATTATCTGTTGCATGAAAGAGTTATTCAATCTTTTGCTTTGTTGTAGCTATTATATTAAGTGGACTCCTTAAAAAGAATATTCCATATTCTCCGTATAGTGTCAAAAGAGCTATTGAGAATACTGCTCATTTCATTGAGAATATGGACAAATTTGCTCAGGGACATGGATTATTGCAGGTTAGTCAATCAAAACTCAATTTGTTTAACAAATTAATATTTAAAAATGGCTGTAGATAATATAAATTTCATAAATTTTAATTTATTCTTCTTCATTCTGGCCTTCTATCTTTATCTTGTAATATATTACTTTTAATTTAATGTTTTTACTTTATTCATAAATACTTTAATGGTTTTACCATCACGTGAAGATTTAATCGTTTTCTATAATTTTGAGGTGCGGTTATTTGGAATGTGTAACTTAATAATAATATTCATGTTTCATAGATCCTGTGTAGAAGCCAAGCTTCAAGGATGCAGATTGTGTCAGGGTGTATATTGTTTTAAACTTATGAATATAAATAAATCAAACCACCTGTTTGTCAGAAATAAATTTAATAGGAAAAATTTAGTACAAATAATAAACACGCTGTTGGGTTCCTTTCCCTGTAACCCCTTCAGATATCAATGGAAAGAATGCAATGCTGTGTTACTATTTTGTGTTAAACTTTTCCTACTAAATTTATTTCTGACAAATATTTATTTTCAAAATAGATTGACTATTAGTAATGAATATCAAACTCTCTTCAAGGTTTAAATAAAATAATTTTTTAAATATAAATGAACTACAACAAAATTTTATATGTTTAGGTTGAAAAGGTGTTTGAACACTTATGTACTTATGAAAAAGAGCTAGAAAGAGATGTTAGGTTTCACATAAGCTGTGGTGTGAATAACAGCAAGGGCATTCATCTTAGATGGGGTATACAAGATCGAAGCAAAGAATACACAGTGAGCGTGGAACCTTTCTTCCTGGATGCTGATAAGAGAGGTACATGTATAATAAAACTGTGAATCAGACAAAAAAAAACCTGGTTTGATAGGCTATTGAAAATTGATGTATTTTGCAGATTCAAAGGACAAGATAAAATTTGGGATCAAGCTGACTATGGTATGTCATGAGTCATGGGTGCAGTTCCCCACTCATTTAGATTTGATGTACATGGCACGAGTCTTCAATGTCAAAATAGATCCTACCAGTTTACCCCAGGGCGTTGTGTCAACAAGGTATAGTTAATTTTGTTTTAGATAACTGCTGTTTTTTTATCTTTTATGTGAAAATTGTGACTAAGAAAAGCTTTTTCAGTATCAAAGCATATGATGTCTCATGTGTAGAGAAAGGACCAGTTTTTGAAGTACCAGTGACAGTAGTTAGACCATTACAGTTACCACGTGAAGTGCTACGTCCAGAACTAAGCTACAAAAATGTATTATTTTATCCAAATACAATGAAACGCCATTTCATCTTAGTACCTGATGATGCAACTTGGGCAGGTAAACTTAGAAATGTTTATTTTATATAATAACCATTAGCATTAAACTTTCAACATAAAAATTAGTGTTAAGTGTGTCCTAGTATATACTGTTTATACTAGTTTGAGTATTCAATTGTTTGTTAGAGAAGAGTAAACTAGTGAGATATAATGAATATGCAAGAAGTAATGAAAGGCAACAAACATTTCCCATATATAATATTCAATATGAGGATTAATGGATGCAAAAGGAAGGTAATGGTGTGTAGTATGGGAAACAGTGGTATAACAAAGACAAAGGGTGTTAAATTGGGAAGGGATATTTTGACTGAAGTTAAGGAATTCTGCTACTTTGGAAGTGTAATAACTAGGGATGGTGGAAGTATAGTAGACGTAAAGAGTAGGATAGCACAGGCAATGAAGGCTTTTGCGAAAAAGAGGGATTTACTTATGGGAAATATAAGTGTGAATATTAGGAAATCATTGCTAAAAATGTTCGTATGTAGTGTGGCTTTACATGGCTGTGAAACGTGGATGATAGGAGTTGGGGAAAGGAACAGAATAGAAGCCTTGGAAATGTGGTGCTGTAGGTGAATGCTGACAATCAGATGGGCAGGTAGAATCACAAACAAGGAAGTTCTAAACAGAATAGGGGAAAAGCGAACAATGTGGAGGATGTTGACTAGGAGAAGGGATAGATTAATAGGCCACATGAGTGTTTTGTAAAATTAGCATTAGAGGGAAGTGTGTGGGGTAAGAACAGAAGAGGGAGGCAAAGGATGGAATACACTAAGCAGATAAGGGAGGATGTGGGTTGTGCTAGTTACAAGGAAATGCAAAGGCTTGTGCAAGATAGGTTAGCATGGAGGGTTGCATCAGACCAGACTTAGGACTGAATACTACAACAATATAATATAATAAACAGAAGTTAAAACAAGAAAATATGTAGAGAAAAATTATTAGTAAAATATATCTATTTAATGTATGTGTAAAATAGGTTTTTTGTTTGAAAATTAAAGTGTCAAAATTATAACTGATTGCATTATCTAGTAATAGTTAAAATATTTTACATAAGAATATGATGCAGGCAGTATAATGTTGGAGAAGTTCAACATGCAACCCATGCCATATTTTTTTTCTAAAGTTATGGAAGGCAAAATTGTTTTTACACCACCCACTAATTTTATCTTTTAATATGCAGTTATCCGAATGCAGTCAATTGACAAGGACAAAACTGGACGTTTTGTTTTACATTCTTTACAATTAAGGCCAAAACTTGTTTGCAAAACACTTGACTGTTACAAAATGGTAAATGTCACAGCTCAAAGTGAGGTGGTCCTCGGATTTCCTGTTCGGGTGAGTAACCTAATTGTACATTAGTTACCATTTATAATATATATATAATCTTAATCAGTCATAGACATTGAGAATCTAGTTCCACAGATATGCTGTTGTAGTTGTTATATCTGCTTCTGCACTTCAGTATATTTTGAGATTTTGCTCCTAACAATTTTTACTGGCTTTTCCTAATCTTTCCATTTTAGATATTTTAATGCAGAACTAAATGCTTTCATGACATTAAATTCTTATCATGGTTCAATAACCATTTCCAGGGAGGCTTGGTGCTTGAAGTAGTTGTTGCAAAATATTGGGCTAATTTGGGAGATGTAACTATTGACTATGCAATATCATTTCATGGTGTAAGACCAGAAATGCAGGCAGTCACTATGCAGGCTGCAGATGGTATCATGTCCATTGAGCTGCGCAGTGGACTTCGAAGTGAAGAGATATCTCCTACCATTACTCTAAAAAATACTGTCATGGTTGTAAGGTACAGTGTATTTGATTTTTACAAAATATACAAACTTTTTTTTACAAATATTTAGTTTGTTTATGCTCTTATGATAAAATAATTTTATTTTCAGACCAACAGAATCCAAAGTAAGTCCTCTGACATCTAGAGATATCATTCCTCCAGCGAGACAAATATATGAACTTCAGCTTACTTATAACTTTCACATAGCAAAAGCAACAGAAGTAACTCCCAATAGGTAATTGAACTTTTTATTTAATATATTATTGAAGTTCTGATATATCCTCATTTCTTGTATTAATTATTGTAACTAATTGTATTGTACATCATATCTTTTGAGTAAATACAAAATTAAGACATGATGACCTAACAAGTTTTGTTCAGCAATTTGTTTAAATTGTGCAGCTGTGTAGCTGAAGGCAAAGTCAGTACAGTCTTTCTGATTTGTACTAGAACAACAGTACAGGCAGCACACCTTTGTGTGTGGAGTATTGTTTAATGATGTCGATAAAACTGTTAGAAATAGATTAAATAAAACTGGCGTAATGTATTGAACTTTTCATAATATATTTTATGAATGTAATTATCAAAATTGTATTATTTTTGCTTTTAATTTTATCAGTCTCTTAGTATCCACAAAAATATGTATTTTTTTATATTTATCAACAAAGATCCTCTTGGATGTAATATTTCCATTTTAATTTGTTTCAGTCCAATGTTTAGTGACCTGCTATATGAATCAGAGTTCGAATCACAGCTGTGGATGATGTTTGACAGCAACAAGCAGTTTCTTGCTACAGGAGATGCTTATCCAAACAAGGTAAATGTTACAACAAAGTTTTCTGACTTTAAAATTTACAATAAATAAAAAGGCAGCCAATAAATCGGCATATAGATTTATTACTGTTTATTCAAAAGCAACGTTACGTCTCCTTTTTGAGACTCCTTAGGTGTACTACAAACATAATATTACAAGAAATTACATATGGGTTCTATGTTACAATTTTATATTTCGGCTGTAACCGTCGCTGAAGATGGTCTGCGACACTAAATGCCTCACAAGTAATTTTGTAATTCTTCACATGTGCATTCAATAATCTTTTTGGCTGAGGGTTGTGATTTAGAACCCATATTTAATATTATGTTTGTAGTACGCCTGAGGAAGTCTCAAAAAGGAGACAAAACATCGCTTTTGAATAAATGGTGATAAATCTATGCTGACTTAATGGCTGTCTTTTTATTTATTGTAAGGTAAATGTTACTTATTTTAATTAGTCTAATATATTTTTTAAAACTGCTTTTGACATTCTATTCATAAAACTAATTGTGTAATTTTTCTATGTTTGAATCACTATATACAAATAGTTTCTATTTATAATTTTAAACCATATTTTTACTATTGTCATATGGAAGCTAAATACAGTGCAAATAAATGTTTGTATTATAACAATATTGCAACTGCTCTTAATGTTTACATTGCTATGTGCTTCACCGAGACCATCTGATTTCAATTTCAGTATGTCGTCAAAATAGAAAAGGGTGATTATATTTTAAAGATGCATATACGACATGAAAAGAAAGATCTGTTGGATAAACTGCTTGACCAACCAATGTTGTTGTCCCAGAAATTGGCAACGCCTATAACTTTGGATGTTTATGCTAGTCAAACACAGGCTACTACTGCAGGGAAGAAAATGATAAGTGCTACCCTACCTCCTGGACACATTTTACCATTTTATATTGCACCTCTTCCCTTAGATAAGTAAGTAATAAGGTTGTATTCTCTTTACAATTTTTTTTACCTACTTAAGTTCTCACTTTCATTTATGGATACATTTTAGTTCATTTATATGTATTCTGAACTTTTGTAAAGCAAACTAATGATTCACTGTTCTATGCATTCATTTACAAATCATTAGTGAATGTGTATCTTAAGCTAGAGACACACTGCCATCATGTCCCGTCCTTTCATGTGAGGTCCCAAAGTGTGCAAGGCTCCCTACAATGCTACTAATGGACAAGAGCCACAATGCCATCCAAATGCACCAGCTCCCTGAGATGTCACAGGTTTTCATGTTTCTTTAATCTGATCTCGCACACATTTCTGACTTCATGTAAAGTCACGTTTCTACATTTTACAAGTTATAACTGATGATAGCTACAAAATAATTACTCATACACTAACTTGTCTAAGAAGAAAATTTGTAAAGAATTTGATTCTCTTATTAGTTTCACAAAATCGTCAATTATTTCCGAAAATACACACAAATTAATGAGAAACTGTCTATTTTTATTCACCATTTGATTAAAGATTGTATCGCTTACTTTTTCAAACTAATTTTATTTTTATAATTAATTATTTGTTTAAATAAAAAGTGTATCTACCAGACTAAGTACCTTAATTAGGTCCTTTTATTATTATTATTTAATCGCACATAATTAAGTACACAGACTTCAATCCCTTTCATACATAACATATTTAGAAAAACACGCAAGACAATCTTCAATAGTATAATATAGTATCATTCTTAAAAATGGAAAAAATCTGTAAAATATTTTATATTATATGTTACAGTGCCTCTAGTTATGGCTGGCTCCGTATGAAACAATACTTGGTATTTCCGTAATGCTATTAGCTTTACTTATTGAGGAAAGGAGGGGTAATGAACAACTGATAGGTTCACAGATGTCGACTAGGATATTTTGTACAGTACGGCTTAAAAATACTCTGTGAACAGCAAACGCTACTACTCAAGTATTAGAATTAATTTTTTTTAATCAAATGGAGCAGTTATTAATTGGAAGAATCAGAAAGCATATATGATGTTGTCATTTCAGTAATGTGATCAACACATTCGCCAAACAGCCTGGGAGGAAATTCGAAATTATATAAATATATCAGCTAAGTTGGAAGATATTTGATGTTTTCTCTAAACAGCAAGACATATTTAATACAAACAAATTGGCACCCTTTTATAATTTATTGCCACAATAAACATTACATATAAAAGGAGAGGCTTGCCATGGAAGGAAGAAAGAATATTGTGACAGAAGAAACAATAAGAAATTGTAATAAATAAAAAGACGACCAAAAAGGCAGCATATCAATTTATCACTATTTATTCAAAAGTGATGTTTCATCTCCATTTTGAGACTTCCTCAGTCGTAAAAATTTAGGAATACATTGTTTTTACTCCTTGACTCCCTCAGCCATAAAGATGATTGAATTTACATGTGAATAATTTAGTGTCATGCATGGACCATCTCCAGCGATGGTTGCCGCTGAAATGATCCTATTACGCCTGAGGAAGTCTCTAACTGGAGACAAAACTTCTCTTCTGAATGAATAGTGATAAATTTATATACTGACTTTTTGGTTGTCTTTTTATTTATTGTAAATTTTAATGTCAGAAAACTATGTTGTAATAAGAGATTGTTTTAAGGAAGCTGAATTACAATCAAATTGCACATGCCGAGAAGATGAGGAGATGAGAAGGATGTGTCTGATGAAGAATGGTCTCAATTTATCCAGATTCGTTTTGAAGACAGTGCAGTGCAACAATAAAATTTGCAACATTATCTGTCGAAGAATTGTGCAACAGTGCTTCTACAAAAAAAGTTTATGATGAAGATGAAGGTGGTGATGATGAAATTGGTCTCCCAACACTGCCATTTGGAAAAGCCATGTTTTCTTTTGATGTAATTAAGAGATACATCACGTCATTCAATGCATATGATGGCATAATCCAAAGGCTGGGGCAGCTGGGAAGGGATTTGTTATTTTTTAGGAAGATGTTTCAAGCAAACAATTTTGAAGGATAACATCATAAAAATTTAAATATATATAAGTATGGTACAACCTAAACATGAATTTTGGTAATTACCTGTAATATTAGTAAAACATGTGTTTTAAACTGCAAGTCTTAGTTTGTGTTAAATTATAATTATCAATTTGGATATCTCGCTTTAAGTTTTTTTCAATTCTGGCTCAAATATGCTTGTCCCAAAGAAAAATACTATATCAAATAAAGAAGATTTTCCCACTGTACTACTTCTGTAATGAAGTCTGAATGAGTAACTTTTAGGCTTCCAACCTGGGCAAGATTAAGCTTAAGCTAAGAGTTTTATATCACAAAGATGTAGAATTTCTAGAGATGATAAAATACAAATTCGTAAGGTGAATGAGTTAATTATATAAACGGTTAAATCTTTCCCTTTAATTATGACTCAACAAAAAAATTGCTGGATGTATATTTCTCTGACCTGTTGTACTTTCCTACCATGCAACATAGTCAGTTTAAAGTTATGGATATATTGATATAACTATGTTGTATAGTAATCTTAATAACAATCATTAAGCATGCTTGATAGGTTGCTATTATCCTGTGCTTTCAAAACAGGTTTAATTATAAAATTAATTATATCTGTGTTAATATGTTTGTAATGTTAATGAAGTATTTAACTTCTTATATTTTGGATATGATAGGAGTGAAAAATGTCTGTAAATTTGCCTCATACTTTTTGTATGTTTAGAAATTTGTTTAAAGTCTCATTAACTGTTTGTTTACTTTAGGTTAACAAAAGGAGCAACTGCAGGCCAATTTCTGTCAGGAACCATTACTTATGCTAAAGATGAAATAGGAAAAAAAGTGGTAAGTGAGAATTATAATTAAATCATGTTTTATTTATTTTGATGACTTTTTTAGCATATTTTCAACTAATTTAAGAATCTCTGAATATAATGAAATAAATGGTTTTAATGTTAACATATCTTAAAGCATTTTATAGCAGCTTGTACTTTTGTTGCAAGTTTAATTATTGAATGATTAAGTTCCTGTTTTATCTTCCGGTAGGATTCATACCCTTTTAAGTATGTGTTGTGTGATGTACCTAAGAAAACTACTAAGGCAACTGACCCAAAAGAGAAAACAAAATTTGAAGAATATACTGAGGCTGTCAGAGACATTAAAACACTTTGGCTATCTAAGTTAGGTAAGTGAGAATTGTATTTTTATAAGGAATTATTATAAAATTAGGAACAATTGAGATTTAAATCTGCCAAATGTTTTATAAATTTAATTATTGCCAAAGAATTGAAATTTTGGTCCAAATTTGGTACTTTAATTAACGTTTAGAGTTGTACAATGGCAAATACCAGTCCAAACCTTTGAACTTGTTAGACTGTTACATTATGTTTAATGTTTTTCTGTTCTGCGTAGTATTTCTATGTTTTTAAACTTGTAAAGTGAATAATTCTTTGAGGCTCTGACGTGCACATCCAAATTGGGTAAACCTTTGTTTTCAAGAATTCTTGTTGAAGTTTTTGCAGTATCCACATTATCCTTCTTTTTAAAAATTGAGTACTGTTCTTTAAGTTAAAAATAAATTCTACATTGTGTATCATTTTAGCTTTCATTCTAGTAATTTAATAAAAATTGATTTCCACTTAACATTTCCACGATTTGTGTCAGTTTATTTTTCGTTGTAGGTAACTGATGAAGTTTCTCAGTTTCACCAGTATATAAACATTGTTTTCGATCTCATTGCAGACGTACCAAGTGAAGCAGGAGATCTCTATGAAGAGTTGAAAACCACATTCCCAGATCACCTACCTGTTCACACTGCAATGCTTCAAAATCTGGATCCTTGTGAAAACAAGAAGCAGCTTCCATGTTTAGATGAATCCAAACTCGCGGATAGCGATATTTCTGAAACAGCAAAGAAAGTCATTGAAATTACGGATGCTATTATTAGTAAAGTTGACCAAACACAGCTACTTGCATATTTTGGTGCTAAAAGTGACAGCCGTCCGGATGCTGCCAAAATCAAAAGGTAAAGTCTGCTTTATTTGAATCAAATAAGTTGCAAATATTGTTATATTCAACAAATCTTAATTAACCAAATACCTGAAATAGTATTGGGTTTTCAAAAAATCTTTCAGAGAGTTTATTTAAATTGCTAATTTACAATCTGCAGTATAATGTGATAAATAAATTTTATAAAAGTATGTTAAAACCTGAGTAGGGTAATTAACAAGTTTTTTTGGTACCACTTATGCAGCATTTTTTTAATGTTATATATGACGTGTATTTTATATTATTCAAAAGTGGGATTAATCTGTTCAAATTTTCTCTGTAAATAACCATAAAATAGTTTAGTCTGATTCTACAAACCCAGTTCTTCAATTCATCACTATATAATATGAACAAATACTTGCAATTTTGGTGCACTTGATAAAAGGCATCTGTTTGATTTTAGTTTGATGGAACGCCAGAAACAAGGTTTAATTGAGGCTCTGTCAAGGAAAGGAACAGCACTTTGTCGTCTGTATTTCCAGAATGATCTGAAACATAACCTCGACAACAATCCAGATGAAAAGTCTGCCAAGTCTTTGGAAGCTATAGATAATTTATTAAAAGACATTCTGAAGTTTGCTGAATCAACTGATTCCAAAGTAAACAATTTTTCTTTCTTGCTGTAATAAATAATTTGAGTCAGTAAAAACTAATTCTTTAGCACAAATAATTTATAAACCATATGTTCATACAATTCATCTGAGAATTTTACTTATATCTGCAACATTTTTTCCAGATAATATATTTTGCAATTTGGCATTCACTGATTCACCGGTTCTATGGAAAAACGTTAAAACTATTAGCAAAATTACTGGAAGAGAAGCCAAGCCGTGAGATTGACGAACTTGCTATTATGGTTTACCGCAAGCTTGGTTGGAACCACTTGGTCAAATTTTCTGAGTCTGCAATACCTGTGAAATATCCCCCTGCATTTAGACCCTTTTGATAATGCGGTAAGTTTTATTATAACTTTACTAGTAGAATGTAGTTCATTCACAATCACGCTAATTTGCTATTGTAGATAATTTAGCAAGGGATATCTATTGTATCTATTATAGTTAACTTCAGTTTTAAATTCGAATGTTTTAAATGGCTTTCACAGACTTTATATTCAACATGACATTTTGGATAAGTGAGGGACCATTGTTATTAGTGATAATACTAGTGTTTGTAAAATAGCCGTTGGTCGACTGGTGTTAAGTGATAGTGCCAAATTATGATTTATTTTGTATTTTTTTAAAAAATGTGTTAGCTACAGGTTGGATTCATAATTAGTAGCCAAGTAAAATGTATTTGATTGTTGAGTATTGAATATGTTGGGTAACTATTGTTATGTATCAAGCATTTTTATTAATTAGATTCCTTATTACTAAAACAGACTAATTATTTCTTGCTGTGTGTTTGCCATGTATGAATTTCATATTTGAATGTTGTTAATTTTGCTCCTCGTCCACAAATTGAGCTGCTTTTTGTTTTCATAACAGTTTTCTAACAACTTCTACTCAAATTGGGAACAGATTTTTTTTATACTTTATTTGACAATGAAAGCAGCATGCACATACCTATGGGAGATTTCTCTCCTTGGTATTTATCCACAGAGTGATAATGAAACTTACCTTTTAGGGATACCTTGTTTTCTCTCTAGATTGATGGTTCTCACATACCGAGGCACCTTAAACCCTTTTGGGAGGTGTATGTATTAGGTCAAAGACCTTAGACATATCACAAGATCCCATTGGATCAGTTGGCAAGCTGCCTCCTAAAACTGATGTAGACACAGAGAAGGGAATGTAGTGACCTCACAGCAAACTCCTCTCCCATCATTTGGAAGGTCATAAAAATAGTACCCAAAAGCCTGACTTACCTGATGTGGGTTTCCTCTGCCTTGGGGTTCTTGTTATCCCTTGGTTGCCTTGCTTTACCTTCCGCATTACCACTTTCATATTCTCTTCCTCCTTTGCCATTAAAGGTGAGTTGTGTGGTTCAGGATCAACCTCGTGTAGCCTGTCTCTCCCCCCCCCTCACAAAAGAAAGAAAGCGGGCACATGGAGATTAATTTTGTAACAAGAATGCATTTCTTGATTTTTCACATGAAGTCCTCAAATCCTCCAGGTGTTTAATGATGTGAAGTTATAATAAAAGAATAATTTTAACTATGAAAACTTTTCCCATAAAATTTAAGCTCTTAAGAGCTGTGTTTACTTAAAGGATTTTAATCACAACTTGTGAATCTTACTTTTTGTTGTAAGAATTCAGTGTTAGACTGATGCCTAATATCCAAATACATTTTCCTTGTAGGGACTCTATTCCTGTGAAAATGCTAAAGAAGTTAATTATCAGTACTGTAAGCGCACAACTATTTTCATGCACATGTCATCATTTTTGCTCAAGTGTAAGTATACTTCCATTTTGCTTTCCAACAGTAGCTGGTCCATGACTCTTGATGCAGTGGAATGTTCAGTGTACTTAAGTAGATACTTGGTGGTTCTTGCTGCTAAGTTTTTAATGACATACAGTGTGGTCTTTGCCCTGAAATGTAGTCATAACTATAATAATATTCATTCATAAGAATCCAAAACTTTGACGCTATGTAGTAGATGATACCCATTGTGAGCTTAATTTGAATCCTGTTCATTACTAACCAACATGGTATTGTTGCTTTGAATTTGTAGATTCTGGTTTTGTCAAAATTTATTTCGGCAGGAAATTTAAGTTACCTGTATTTGTGAAAATTTGTTTATTAATGATACATTGCTTATTGTCCCTCATAAAAATTCAATGAAATTGGACCATGTTGACAAGTGTGTACTCCATTCTCCCCCCTCACAAAGGATTTAAGTATGTGCAAATTTATGAATTGATGTAATATTTGTTTCTAACTGTACAGCTTATTGTTGATGAAGTGAATGATGTTCCATGAAAATGTTTGCTAAAGGTATATAGTAATTTCAGTTCTGTAATATTTAATAGTTACTGCCAGCCTCTGTGGTCTAGTGGCTAG